>CM062817.1:5064227-5586727 GCA_031772625.1 Pinus tabuliformis | reverse complement strand
TTTGGGTATCTTTTGCAGTCTAAGAGCATAACAAGTGGTATCAGAGCACTTTCCAAGGCCGGTGGGATCTCCATTTCTTAACAATTTTTTTTTTTGTCTAGAGACGTGTTCCGGCATCTTTAAACCACGGGATCTATCGTTGAGCGCATAAACCTGCAGATTTGGGGAGGCATGCACGCAGGAAATACAAGAGGTGGTCACGCTTGTTGGACTCCCTTGTAACCCCTGTGGGTACCCCTTAGAGTAGTATCGCATTAGACAGAACCGCGTACGGACTGTCTTCCAAGTACCTTCTGGGTATATCGGAAGCCCCTTAGCTCCTTTGCAACCTCGCCATAGATAAACCGTCGGCTGTCTTGCTGCTACAGTACACCGAGAACAACACTCGGAGAGATTACTCGCCCGTACGATAGGGTAGTTGGGTTGTACGGCTAAGGGTACAGTTGATCCTCTTTAGTTAGAGCCCTTAAACATTGGGCCAAGTACTATTGTCAGACCCTTATGTATATTGCGATCTGTAGCACCTGACACTCCTCATGACCATAGTTCCCTTTTCTATCTAGGGATCACGCATCATCTCTGCCAAATCTGCTCGCACAAAGGGGTGCAGCAGTAGTAGACATCAGTCCCGCAGTTTCGAGTTAGCAGACAAGCCATTCCGATCTATTAGATCCATCAGATACGCAACAGCAATCTGTTCTGCCACTCAGAGCTATCCGATCCGCCATTCAGATCTCTCAGATCCACTTGATCTGAGTAGTTGTGTGGGGTGCGTATACTGGGGCATGATTTTCGCAGGACTTTTGGTAGCATTGACATTTTGAGGATTCGATTACTGCAGTATTCCTAAGGAAGGAGTACAACTCCGTTAGGAGTTTTCAGAAAAGAAAAAAAAATAATAATAAAAAATTTAAAAAAAATCGTCAGAGATCTCCCGGGGTGCTTATTCGTGATCTAGCTCATCAGAATCAAGACGACGAGCTGAGCATGGTGGTACCATTCAATTCTTAGTGATTTTTTTTTTTTGGGGCAGTCCCAATTTTCAAGAACATCAGGTCGGTGCATGGTAGAAACTAGAGCTCAAGCTATGGCCAATGAGAGGATGGACAAACTTGAAGAATCCTTGCAATCCCTCCAAATTCAGCTTGACCGACTAACTAGCATAATCCCGAAGGGCAAGGAGGAAGCCCTTGAGGAGGCGTATATTGGCAATGGACACAGTGAGGGTGAGTCTAGCCACTCTCTTCACCTCGGGGGCCCCCACCAACAATCCCGTCTGCGACCTCCCAAGTTGGATATGCATAAATTTGATGGTTCTCACCCGGCAGCATGGACAGCACAAATGGAGCAGTATTTCAATCTGAATAACATCTTAGATAATGAAACTCAGCTTATGGTGGGGAGCATGTACTTGGACAATGAAAGGTGGCAATGGTGGGAATGGCATCAACGTTGCAATGGACCTTTTATGAATTGGACCTCCTTCAAAAAAGCTCTTACAGAACGCTTTGACTAGGAATCTTCTTTTTTGGGTCATCTTACTAAGCTCCGATAGACTGGCACAATGGATGAATATATTATAGCCTTTGAAGCCTTAGCCTTCCACACTAGGGGTCTCTCAGATGTGTTCTACACGGAATGTTTTATCAGCGGTCTTAGAGAAGCCATAAAAGCCCACGTCTTACTGCACCACCCTCCCACATGGATGGAGGCTTGTAAGGTAGCTCGTAACGTGGAACATGCGTTAGTAGCCCAGTACAGTCACCCAAATTTCACCGCTAATGGTCGCCCCCCACAGGCTCACAACATGACTCAAGCACTTAAGGTTCAAAAGGTGTCACCTGCAGAAATGGCCGAAAGAAGAAAGCAAGGATTATGTTACTACTGTGATGAAAAATACTCCCCAGGTCATAAATGCAAGGAGCCCAAATTTTTTCAAATTGATGCCACTGATTACAACTCATCAGAGGAAGTTCCACCACTAGAGGAACATGAGGTGGTAGAAGAGGACAACGAAAAGGACAATGTCCCTGACGAACCAGTTATTTCGCTACATGCTTTGGCAGGGATTTCTTCACCTCAAACTCTCAAAATCAGAGGTTTTATTAAACATCGCCCAGTAGTAGTCTTGATTGATAGTGGAAGTACACATAATTTCATCCATCAAAAAGTCACGGAAGCAGTGCATTGTTTTGTACGAGTAGTTTCTAACTTCCAAATCCAAATTGCGAATGGGGGCACAATGAAATGTGAAGGCCGTTGTGAAAATGTCAAACTTCAAATGGGGGATTATCAATTGAAGACCCACATGTTTGCCATACACATGGGAGGGTGCAACATTGTCCTCGGTGCTGAATGGCTTCACACTTTTGGGCCAATCACAATGTATTTCCAGGAGTTATATATGAGTTTTAAGCAGAACAACTCCACACATACCCTCCGTGGACTCCAGGCGGGAGCTCCCTCTATCATCAGCTCGCATAGGATGGAAAAATTGCTAAAAAAGGGCCATCATGGAGTTATAGCTCAATTTAATTCCATCCAGGCAGTCGAAACCAAGTCTTTGCCGATTCATCCTGAGATGCAACATATTTTAAATAACCATCTGCCGGTCTTTGACAAGCCTCATGAGCTTCCACCCTTGAGAGGGGAACATGATCATAGCATCACCTTGGTTCCAGGGGCCCAACCCCCAAATGTGCGCCCATACAGATATCCATTCACCCAAAAGAATGAAATAGAAAAAATAATCAAGGAACTTTTGGAAGCAGGTGTCATTCGTCCCAGCATTAGTCCTTATTCATCACGGGTGGTCATGGTGCTCAAGAAAGATGGGGAGTGGTGGATGTGTCTAGACTTCAGGGCCCTCAATAAGTTGACAGTCAAAGATAAATTTCCCATCCCGGTGGTTGACGATTTGCTGGATGAACTCAATGGGGCTCAATTCTTCACTAAGCTAGATCTTCGCTCAGGCTACCACCAAATTCGCATGAAGGAAGTCGACATTCCAAAGACTGCTTTCCGAACTCATGAAGGCCATTATGAGTTCCTGGTCATGCCATTCTGTCTTTGTAATGCCCCATCTACTTTTCAGAGCCTTATGAACCACCTTCTCAAACCATATCTCAGGAAATTTGTCCTTGTCTTCTTCGATGACATCCTCATCTATAGTTGCACTAAGGCCACACATCTTCAGCATGTAGATCTACTCTTGCAACTGCTCCGCAAGCATAAATTATTTGTCAAGATGTCCAAGTGTTCATTTATCATGGAAGAAGTTGAGTATTTGGGCCACATTGTGGGGTGTGAAGGTTTCAAGGTGGACCCCAAAAAGATCCAGGCAATACAGGATTGGCCTCAACCTAAGACCTTGAAGAGCTTGAGAGGATTTTTGGGTCTCACAGGCTATTATCGCAAATTTGTCCGCAATTATGGTCACATAACGAAGCCCCTCACTCAACTCCTGAAGAAAAATTCATCCTTCTGGAATGAGGACGCACAACAGGCATTTACAACTCTCAAAAATGCCATGTGTTCCACTCGAGTCTTAGCACTACCTGACTTCACCAAATATTTTGTCATTGAATGTGATGCTTTGGGTACGGGTATTGGGGCGGTCTTAATGCACGAAGGGCGACCTTTGGCCTTCACAAGCCAACAACTAAGTGGGAAGAATCTGGGCCAATCTACCTATGAGAAGGAAATGATGGCCATTTTACATGCAGTAGAGACCTGGCGACCTTACTTATTGGGGCGACGTTTCCAAAACCGCGCAACCATGCTCGCCCATATTAGAGAGAATCTTCATCAAGCTCAAAACCGCATGAAGCAACAGGTAGACCAACATCGCTCAGAGCGCCAATTTCAAGAAGGGGATCAGGTATTTTTGAGGCTGCAACCATATAAGAAAACATCACTCAAAGACAAGGGTTGTCAGAAACTATCTCCAAAATTCTACGGACCATATCAAGTACTTCAACGCATTGGAGAAGTAGCCTACAAGCTGGCTTTGCCGCCTACTGCAAAAATCCATCCAGTTTTCCATCTCTCATGCCCCAAGAAAGTGATTGGAAACAATTGCAGAATTCAAACCAGTCTACCTAAATTGGACGAGGAAGGGTCAATCTGGCTCTAACCTGAACAGGTCCTAGACACATGATAAAGGCATCTGCGTGGCTGCATGATTAGGGAAGTTCTCGTCGTGTGGAAAGACACCTCTCTGGAAGATGCAACTTGGGAACCAGCCACTATTCTTCAGTAGTTTCTGCAGCTTCAGCCTTGAGGACAAGGTTATTCTTAAGGGGGAGGGCATGTTAGGGTCCCACCCTAACCCCCTTATTTATGTAGTGGGATCAAGTCATAGTAAAGAGTCAATAAAGCCCATATTAACAATTGTAAGTAGTTAACCCGCAATTAATGACAGGACCACAGTTAGTTGCAAATGGGCCATGGTATTAGATAGATGGTATTAATAAAACCCATGGTATTGATCCATGGTATTGCATGTATGAGTCATATATAAAGGATAGAGACTTCCTACGAGGAGCATTGTGTCTTATTTTTGTATCGAGCTCTGCTCTATTGGAGGTTGCCCCCTTGAAGAGGCCAGTGAACATTGTTTTCTGAATAATAAAATATTTGTTGTTGTCTCTCACTATTCTATGTTTTGGGTATCTTTCTTCGCATATTCTGTATTTGGGTATCTTTTGTAGGTTAAGAGCATAACATCCTTAATCATAGAACTTTAAATAATTTAACCATTTAATGAAATGAAATACACTAGTAAACTTCAACCCAATATCATCAAAAATGTTTTACAACCACTCTTGTTCAATAATGATAGCAACAAAATAAGTCATCCTTTTGTAGTCTAAAAATCTCAGTGTTTAAACTTCTCATAAGTGTTGAAATACTCAAATCAAATGATTTTGTATAATTATACCTTTTTTTAACTTAACAAAAAAAAACTTTGAAAATGAAGTTCTTTCCCATAAGGAACATTTCAAGTGTGACATTTCATCACAAAATGCAAGATTACGTTGCTTTAAACTTCATTTTTGAGGTCAAATATAGTATTGGGGCTACTTTCCTAGTATGAAAGTTTGTCATGGATATTTGATTTTTTTTTATGTACTTAAGTCTAAGTATATTTCCCATTAAATTATTTTACTATATAAGTATATTTCCCATTAAATTATTAATTATTGTTTTATTTAAATTTTTAGGGTTGCTAACTCTTTCATCTTTATTATGTAAATTGATAAGTTATTGGGTGCATCTATAAAAGTTTGTTTAAAAATTGAACACTAAAAAATTGTTGGCTCCCTTATAAACTCATTATATTTATTCAAAAAATAGTAATTATAATGATTACTTATGACATTGTTATATGTGAATACTTAATGTTCTTAACTCTCTCATCCTTGATGTATAAGTTGGTAGCTTACTAGGATTATGTACGAAGATTTCTCTATAATTGAGCCAAAAAAGACTTGCTCATCTCATTATCCATTCATAGCACTTGTAATCATTATATATAGTTATCAATTTATAATATTAGCTTAAAGAATAGCACTTGCAATAATTATATATAGTTAAGTGGTAGATTGATTTGTAATATCCATTTTATGTGTTTGGGATTATTAACACATAATTAAATTTTTATTATTCTCTAAATCATATTTTAGATATTATTTTTGAATGTTTAATTATTTAATTTTATGTACTTTAGTCATTATTTCTATATTTTATTTTACTAATGTTTTTCCAGAAGTGTAAAGAATCATATGAAGTTTGTTACTTCATCTTTTCTTATCTAACATGTTGATATGGAATGAATCTAAATATTGTAGTTATTGCAAAGAAGATTACTTCATTGTCTAACCTCCTCAAGGTAGCCTTGAGCTTCCATTAGCTTAAATACCACATTCACAAGAAGAAACTGTGATAAATTAGATTGGGTTAGAAAAAATTCAATGTTTTATTCTCTAAAAGTGAATTACATTAAGATAATTAAAGTAATTAAATACACCATAATAATATAGATTAATAAAATATTAATTGCATATATAATTATTATTTATATATTTATATTAACCCATTACAAAATTTTAAAATTCTTGGAAAAAAATGATTAAAAATAAATTAACAATCCAACACTTCTATTTCCTCACAAACCAATAAAATATTTTAAATAAATAAAATATAGTTATAAATCTAAAATTACAGATTATGATCTTGAAAAAAATTATATTTATATGAGTAATTATAATTATAAATATTATAACCTATTTTAATATAATACCATACATGAAATATGTGGTAGCCTGTTGGAGAGGCGAAGGTATCATGTGGAAAATTGAAAACTGAGAGCAGATCTTTCTTATTCCTGATGGGTTATAATAAACTACTTGTGCTATATTTTCTCAACTTCTTTTTTACAAAGAAGACCTTCCAAAAAATCTATGCACAAAGTCTTTTGGAAGGGAATAGATTATAAACTTAACGATGAATATTGAGAGATAGTTGTTTTTGTTAATAGGTTTCATGATTCCCTGAGAGAACGCGTATTCAGATGGGTATGACTGAGATATCCAGACTATTTATATATTATCAGTACGTTTATATTATTGTGATGGGAAGCTATAAAACATTTTTGGTAAAGTTTTTAGATTATTCAAAAGATAGTGTGCACAATAATACTATTTGCACCTCTTACACAGTCCAGAGTAGTTGTTAGAAATATTATATCTGCAGAGTATAATCATTCACCTGCCTAATTTCACAGACAAAACATTATCACTCTCAGCCTAATTTACTCATCCACTGGGAAGTGTGCCTAAAGATTTCGAACAGTCTGGGCTCTGCAAAACGTGAAAAAATAATATAATATTATTTTTCTTCGGCTTATTTTCAACCTGTTGTTCAATTATTTCCCCGAAATAACTGAGAGTTCCACAAGTGGAATGTAAATATATTCTGGTAACTGGTTGAGGTCAACGAACAAAATGAAGCTTACATAGTGGAAATTATTGAATCCAAGATCTCAATAATATAAGGAACCTGTAACAAAAGCAAATACAATCTCCAGATCAATTGCAAGTCCAAGAAACATGCAAATAAAACCTTAGTAGAAATTATTACATAACAAATAACAAAATCGTTTAATCACATACCATTATCATCCCAGCTACATCTTATAAAATCCCGTGAATCCTGTGAATTCTGTTAAATTCTTTCTTAACTTAAGTGACCTGAAAATACTTTTTCAAAACCAGAAATGACTTAGGTATTGTCACTTTACCTTTCCACCAATTGCCTCTGGTTGCATATTCAAGATTGAATGGGTCCATAGCCTCCTGTAGTTGCTTCACTTCCATTTTAATTTTCTGTTGCTGTTGCAAGGAAAGATATAATTAAAATGTAAAGTTTATCACTAAAATGAAATTTAGTTTAGTAAGTTTAGTTATTTTTTATATTTTTATGTTGATAGTAGATTCTGATATCCAGTAAGGAGGGAAAAAATACCAACTACAATTCACATAAACTTAGATATTGTTTCACTTCCAGTTTAATGTTTCCTTGCAAAGCTATACTAAAATAGCATCATAAATGATGGAAAGACCCAGAATTGGAATGGAAATTCACTTCATCTGAAATTGGAATGAAAATTCACCTCATCTTGATCAACTTTAAATGATTGAAAGACCCAGAATTGGGATGGAAATTCACCTCAGCTTGATCAGCTTTTGTTGTTGGCAGCGAATCATAATGTTCATCAGGTCCTCCATAGTATAAAGAAGATGCCAGTGAGCAATGTTCTGGGTCTGCATCTAGTTGCTTCTTGACATGGTCTGTTAAATGAAGCTGGCCCTTTTTTAATTTCCCTTTCATACCTATAACATGATGATCACTAATGTGACAATCTAAGATTCTTAAATGATGATAATTACATTTAAAAAAGGTTAACATAATTATTTTTTAAACTTTTTTCCAATCTTTTGATAAATTAAATTCATATATATGATTTGAAATTTTCAATAATGTTTTAAAACTGAACAACTTTTCATTCTCTTTTAAGGGATCGTATGTCAGCCATCCATGTAACTATCCATCGTACAAAATCTGACCCCACTGAGAGCGAGAGGAGAAAAAATGTCCTAAATACAATGTCAACTTGGTATGAATTCATATACATCCAAAACAAAGTCCAGCTCAGCTCTTATTGAGATACGGATCGTTGGGGAAGGAAAAACTATGCTATTCGCTTTGAATAGTTCAAGCATAGGACCCACTCCAGAAATAGCTTGTGTAGAGATTTGGACTGCCACTAAACAATCTGAAGAAAAAATAAATGATGGTACCTTTTACACGGTTCTGTTGGTGTTCTTGACCATGGTGTTGCTTCTTTTGCGATCCCAAAATTTCAGCCTTATTTGAATCCATTGTACTCTGAAACTGCGTGGGAAACACTGTAACATCAGTATCCATAGCAAAATTTGTGACCAAGAACACAACAAACAATAACAACTTATCTTTGTATCAGTAAACACATGAATATCGCTGTCTGTTCAGAGAGCGTAGTGTTGAAGGAGGAAAAAAAATAACAACTTATCTTTGTATCAGTAAACACATGAATATCGCTGTCTGTTCAGAGAGCGTAGTGTTGAAGGAGGAAAAAAAGAAATTAACGCAGGCTGAGGCTTTATAGATTACTAAAGCCCTGAGGATCCATAAGACCTTAAATGGAATAATCGATCTTGACATGATGGAAATTTACATGAAGAAAGATTGAACTGTAAAAATAAATCCTAACCCATACAGGCAACAGGGGCAAAAATGAATAGTTTCCAAATCTTTCAAAAACAATTTTGGATATAGGTTGGCTGGTGTGACTCTGGTTTGTTTTCACAATTATCTTTTAATTAGTCTTGTTTTTTTTTGAGAATTTTGGGATACAACTATGTAAAAAATTTGTAATCAATCCTAGTTGACACTCCACTAATTATCAAGCTATTATGCCCCAGTCTCTTATGATGGGTGGAGTGCCCACCCTAAAAGTGAGACTGATTACAAATCCTTTACACAGTTTTATTCTAAAATTCTCAACCAACCTGCTTTTTTATGTGAATAAGAAAACAATGGTGGTCACATAAACTAGTCCAAGGATCAACTAGGCTAGGTAGCTAGTCTGGTTATGCTCCTGAAACCATTTTCCAAGTACATTGCCAGATCTGTCATTATGGGGGAATTCTTGCTAAACATCTATCGAGAGAGAGGCCTATTTCTTTGTTCTTTTTTTTTTCATGGATGCCAAAATCATCTGACAGTTACTTCAACTTGTGTTTCTCCATCCCCTCTGGGAGAAGTCGCTTCCTATAAAAAAAAAGTTCAGAACCTTACTAACTTCAAAACTTTCAAGGATCCATGAAAAGCAGATTTTGGTTAACTCGATGAGATCTAAATCCTTCAAACCCATATCAGTGAAAACTTCAAGAAAAGTTTGGCACAAAATGATTGGCCTTGGATTTTTTAAAGAAAGCCTAAATCACTAAATACATCCAGACCATTTCGTGACAAGATCCGAGCTTTATCCATCGCAGGGCAGGAGGAGGCAAACAGTAATGTCAACACAGATATCCCAAGTGACTGTGGGGACTTTAGACAGATGAGATCACTGTAATGCCCAAATATTCAAGTATAAACAACATAGCTGACGAAACTCTCATAAAACGTTATGTAGCACAAACAAAACAGATGAAGCTATCATTCAAATTTGTAACATTACCTCTTCTATCTTCTCCATTTGGGTAACCGAACCGATCTCAGGAGGCCCCAGGCAGAAATCACCAGAGAAACTTGTTCTGATGGATTTGCAAACAGCGAAAGGATCCTGGACAAGTTTTTCAGCCATGGATCTCTTATCAAATTTGAGATGTTTCCATGGTATAATTCAAACTAAGAAAGTTTTTTAATGTAACATTTATAGAATTTCATCTATAATGTCAGATCAAACAACAACCATTAGGATGGTATTGATATGAAACATAGATAGATGATTCGAAGGCATCAGAGAAGGGAGGAAAGCATTGGTAAAGGACTTAGTCATGTTGGTATGTTTATACTGGAAAAAGATTGCAGAGTGTGAAGCCTTTCAAAAAAATAAAGAAAGTAGAAGCTCATTCGACTAAATCAGGAATATGAAAAGACAAATCAGTCTGAATGGATAATACCCAACTACCAAAACGACCCTGAAGTGCAAGAGACTGTCTACAATTACACCAACAAAGTTACAGACTTATAAAATACAACTTCAACAGAGAAAAATGACAAAAAGCATACATGCATATGATGAGCATCCATGATTAGATGTATATGTACAAGTGAAAAAGATGATGGTGATATTATTGAAATTCTGAGCGGTTCGTCCAATTTTACTGTATGATGTATTGGGCTGATAAAAAAATCAATGCAGATTTCATTCTGCAGTGTAAACACAGCGCTGTAATATATGAAAATATCATGTTGATTGTTCCCACTTGGCCCAATGGCTGAATGGTGATGATGATGGTAACATTATTATGGAAAATTAGCTGCCCATTCATGCAGTCAACATGACAGTAAAATAATCATAACAGCAGCATTATCTCATTGGAAATGACAGATATCAGATGAGAAAAGACGTGATGGTGTAGGTTTGTTTCAGCTAGTAGCTCCCATCCATTAAAAAAAAGAGAAAAAGAAAAGCAAAACTGATAATCGCGCCAAAATCAATCTTAATCACGCAGAATTAGTTGGCCGCTTCTTGACTTGATGTTCAGGCAATCTGTGACGTTGCAAAAACGCCTATGGTAAAGCGCGTTAAGAGGCCATCTCTATGATCACTGTCTGATTTTGCAAAGAAAATGTCAAAAGTACTGTGCTATTTTTACTGTAAAACGAGGTTTTAATTCCTCCTGGGAGGTAATTACTAATTATTGGGAGGAGGAGGAGGTGGTGATTCTCCATAGGTAATAATTATCCCTTAACTTGGCATCTGTAAATGTGTAAATTTTTAGCATTCAACTTGCATAAAGTGAATTGTTGACTTAGTTTCGACTTGCGTTAACAATTTTTATATTCTTGTAATTGAATTGTTGACTTCGTTTTGGTTTGTCTGGATCTTCAAATTTATAATCGAGATAATTTTTTTTTTATATTTTAATAATGTTTTTCTTGGGTTAATCATTGTAGATTAAATTTGGAATTATGTAAAGTGGCTTATAAAGGTCTAATTTATATTAGAAGTTGTAGGTCTAAACCATTTAAAATAAGGTTCATAAAAGTTGACCAAAAACTTATGATGTGATTAATCCTAAAGATATACCAAATCAGATATACCAAATCAGTGTGAATTACAAAAACCTAAAATCAAGTTTTTATATTATTGTAATTGAGACGGCCATAGTCTATTTGT
Source organism: Pinus tabuliformis (assembly GCA_031772625.1). Lineage (NCBI taxonomy): Eukaryota > Viridiplantae > Streptophyta > Pinopsida > Pinales > Pinaceae > Pinus > Pinus tabuliformis. Next base: position 5,575,272 of record CM062817.1, on the reverse strand, counting down.
TAGAGGTTTTGGAGTTTTAGCTTATTTTCTTGTTTATTTATTTGGAGATTTGTTGGAATCACAAATTGAAGTTGTGAATTATCTATAATTTAAATGTTGGAAAGCTTTTTGTATATGTAAATGTTCCATTTTTTTTAATATATAATTAAAAACTTATTTTATATAACAAAAGTCAAGATTTTACCCCAAAAACCAAAAACTCCAACAACTATAATGATTGGACAAGGCTATTGAGATAACTTTAATTTTGGATAAAGTTATGGTCTAATTTATAAACTAAATAGCCTTTTTTTTTAAACTCAAGTTTTTAAAAATCTCTGTCATATTTTGATTAAAATTAACCACAAAAATAGTAATGAAAAAGACTATTTAACCTATAAGTAAGACTAATTGTATTTTATTATTTAAAATAAATTTAAGTTCATTGCCATATAATTTTAAATAAAATTATGGTTTTTTATTATTTAAAAAATATAAATAAGTTTAATACTTTTTATAGATGAGGAATGAGATGATGGACTCACTTGGTAGTCCGAAACGTTGGGTTCACAAAACTCTATAACAGGTCATTCCTCATCTATAAAACAATCCTCACCTCAACTGTATGGATTCATTATTTAACAGGTTTAATACTTTCAAAATTTAAATATTTGATTTATGTAAATTTTACCACTCAAATTTTTTATTCTAATACATTTATATAAAATTTTAACACAAAAAAAAATTACATTTAAAAAACTCTACCATTTAAATTGAAATTACAACTTTAATTTTTATTTAATTTTCTTTATATTTTTCTTATAATTAAAGAGAAAATCAAATTAATAATCTTTAATTTTATTAATTTTCTTTAAATATTTTTTTATAATTAAAATAAAACTTATTATTTCTTTAATAATCTTAAATTTTATTATTTTTCTTTATTCAATGAAGTGTTAAATTGACTTTACTCTATTACTATTGAATATTTAAATAACTTTACTCTATAAACGTTAAATATTCAAATCTATCAAATCTACCACTGAGATAAGTTCAAATATATTTGTCCTAGTTCTGTTCACATGTTTTTATCCATTTTATTATAATTAAGATAAACTCAAATTAATATCCTTTAATTTTATTCATTTTTCTTTATTCAATGGAGTGTGAAATTAGCTTTACCATATTACTATTAAATATTTTAATAGCTTTCCTTCCTAAACATTAAATATTCAAATCTATCAAATCTATAGCTGAGATAAGTTCAAATATACTGTCATCGTTTTGTTCACTTGTTTTTATGCATTTGTTTGCGAGCGAAGGTTAATATATCCATATTGAGTCCCGTGACTAAATGAATCCTATTATAATAATTACAGATGTAGGATCACCATGTAACAAATTGTATAAGTTTGATACATATTTTAGGCATTTAACAATAAATGGTCGAGTATTATTTGATTGGGATAATTCAATTTATAGCTCTTCTATATTGGAGTGGAATAATAGGAATTATATTGTGTAGTACTATATCGCCTTTCATTCGGTGATAATTTTTACATGAATTCAATTTACATTTGATTTAGATGAATTTAATTTGTATATAATTAAAAAATTGATGTTATCCAAAATATAATTTTAATATTTATAAATTATTATTCTTGAATAATAATATATTTCAAATAGTTAAAATTTGAATTTAAATAATATATTATATTTTTAGTTTTAAGATAAAATTAACTTAAACATTAAATTTAGAAGAATAATGTATGTGTATGTTTAATTAAAATAATAAAAATTGTATTTTGAAAGTTGTTTTTAGTGTAAATTTTTGGACTTTTAGGTGTCTGTCTGAATCTAGCCTAAAAATTTGAGGTGAAATTTTGATTTGTGTTATTTAAACTGGTTTTGTGACTTTATATATTGATTCAACACCTTGAAAAACCCCTAGGATATTTAGATTGTGAGGGGTTAACCATCAAACTTGATTTCAATAAATTCCTGCCCAATTTTAGAGAAATTAGACGGAAAAACCCACAGGAAAAGCTTCCAAAAAGTTTCATTAAAGACAACTTGGTTTTGGAATTAATTTGGTTGTATAAATTAAATGACTATTAAACACCAATAAACATCAAAACAGTTAATGTATGATATATTTCATATTACTAAAATAAAAAAATCATAAAAATTATTTAAATTATATATTAATTTTAAATTAAACTACCACTCATATAAATTAAACTACCAGTGAATTCTCATAAACATCAATCCATGATAAGTATCAAAATACTTACTATATTTAAATAAAATTATGTAATAAGATTTTTAACCATAGATGATCCTTAATCTATAGACTTTGTTTGAATACCATGGGCCAATACATAGCTTATCATTACCATATGCCCAAAAAACTATAATTCATTTCATAAGATACTTGTTCATATACTTTTTTTAATTGATGGATTTAATTAATTAGGTAAAAAGGAGATAACTCTGCAAATAAATCTGAACCTATGATTTGTGTATACTACTAAAGATATTCTAAAATATTAAATTAAAATTGTGGAAGCCCTATTTCAAAATAGACATGTCTATAATCATGATGAAAATAATATATATATATTCTTGTCTTTATGAACCACACTAGTTGGTTCCAAAGTGCAAATGAATTTTCCATATGATTATCCATAAAACATGTCTCAAAAAAGAATCTTAATTATTGAGATTCACTTTACCATACCATATTTGCAAATAAGATTTATTCTTATGGACCAATACTATGGCTTATCAATACCATTGTCTATCAATACCACATAATAAAAAAACATAACTTATTTCATATATATATTTTTAATTAATCAATTTAATTGAAATATAAAAATGTTAAATTCCCATCAACTATCTAATATAATATTGATATTTAAAATAAAATTTAAAACCTTATTTCTAAATAAACACAACTCTCCAACTATATATTTGAAAACAAAAATTTAAGAATTACTAAAACAATTTTTTTTTTTTAAGAAGAAAAAGCTTAATATATTCATATAAGAAGATTACATAGAGCAAATGCAAGAAGCATATGCAGAAACATTCATATAAGAAAATAACATAGAGCAAATGCCAGAAACATATGGGGACCAATAAATCCCATGCTATCCGGCCATAAATGAACGGGCGGGTGTATATGCCTAAGGCCGAAATAGAACGATGGGCATATACACCCGCCGTTCATTTATGGCCCGATAGCCTGGGAAACGTGGACTAAGCCACATGCAAATCTGCTATAACAGATCCCAAATAAAACCCCTAAAAACCAAACTAAAACATTAATCCATATAAGTCTGCAATCTTAACCTACATAAACTACATATTTTTACATTCAAGCAGATAGTTGAGTTTCAACACTCTGGATTACAATTATAGATCTACCAAATTCTGTCAGACATGGAGGAATTTGAGTTTGAGTATCGAACTCTTCGTATAAAATTTGAATAGCCAAATTGATTACAAAGTAAAATGTGTTAGGTTGCATGTTTAGTAGAGTTCGACTGAAGATTGGCCACTTGTGTAGATCATGCTTTTACTATCACATCGCTGCGGTCATTTCAAGGCCAAGTTGGCCACTGAATTGACTTCTCTTATTTGTTTGAAGTTCCCATAAACCTGCAAATTCCGAGGGAACTTGCATGACCTTTGAGTTTCAGAGAGCTATCCTCCGTAAAACACTAAAGGCCTTTGCCACGTGCATGCATGACCGCCAAAGGAAGCCCAGCACAGAGATAGCAGTTGACATTATTTTTTTGGCCAGCAAATCATTTCTTCTCAATTATTTATTAAAGCTGCAATTAATGGTTGGGTGGTAGATTATTATTAAACAGGCTAGCTGGGACCACCGGCCCAATTATTTATAAAGACGCAGTTAATGGTTTGTTGGTAGATTACTATCAGCCAGAAGGCTTGATGGGTCCATTGGCCCTTTGGTTCAGTGGAAAGTAGCTCGGCACTTGTTATGAGGCGAATCGTATTTGAAAATGTCATGATGGTAAATAAAGAAGCTAGTTACAGGAACCTCAGAGTAATAATAAGTTGATTCTTTGGGGATTGGCATGGAAAGTAGGGAGTAATTGAAAAATTGATATTTTTAAATATTAAAAACAATTTAAAAGGTAATTAGTCAAATTATTGCTTTCATTTTCCATACCTGGGGATATTGTGTTTACATCTGATTGTTTGTTTTCAGTACTGTACTCCATTCACAGCACGGAGAGACCGTTCATGAGTGTTCACTAATGGACCGTCGTTTCATGGGTCCATCTGTGTTACAGTCATGTAATTTGGAGTAACATGTTTATTATATTTTGGATATTTGTGTGATTGCTGTGAGGTGTGATGTCGTTTATGCTTGTTTGGTAAGTTTATTGTATCACAACCATATTGTATTTGTGGGGTATTTCCTTACTGTTTCTGAAAAGTTGGGATCCCATATTCTGCTGAGGATAGATAATGCTTTAGTGAGGGAACAATACTGCATTTTATGAGTATTCTCATAATTGTATTTGTGTACTGTCATAATTGTCATCTAAATATAGAGATGTTTTTGTAATAATAATTGTTATCTAAATATAGAGATGTCTTTGTAGTTGAATGTAAATGGGTTTGCGTAGTTTTTATGTTTGGGTTTTAGCTGTCAGCTGAATTTTTCCCCATTAGTATTTTTGATGTTTTATAAGTTGATATATATATATGTATGAAATTAATTAATTAATGTAATATAGATTATTATTAAAATATTCAAATAAAAATTAAGAGGTACTAAAATATTCAAATAAAAATTAAGAGGTACTAAGAATAAAATAAAATAAATTATAAATTTTGAAATTTTGTAAAATAATATGATTAATGTGAATAATTAACCTATAAAATAAAGAAGTGGAAAAATAAAATGAAGCCAGCTGAAAACTAAGCTGGAGGCTGTTGGGAAAAAGTGAAAGGAGAAAGGGAGAGAGGGAGTAGAGAAATGGGAAGAGTTATGAATACTCAAAGGTTTACAAATTCAAAAATATCTTGAAAAATAACAAGAGTATGGCTAAATATTTGACTTCATCATAATAAGAATGACAATTAGAAGGGAGAGAAGTGCTAGATAAAGGAGGGATTAAAAAGGATGTTAAAGAAAAAGATTTGACTATAAAGGTTAGAGAGAGATTCTCTTTAAAAGGTAGAGATTAAAGCTTGGATATTGAAAACAAAATAAAGGGATTAAGGAGGGAAAGAATTAACAAAGAGACACTCGAGTGAAAAGAGGAATTAAAAAAAAGGATGTTCTAGATAAACTACTATAAAGTTTAGAGGGAGATTATCCATAAGAAATAAAGATTTAAAGTTAAATATAAAGACAAAAGATAAAAAATAATTATAAAATCAAGAAAAAGAATTAAAGCATCCAAAGAAGAATTTATCAATATTTATAAATTAATTAGAGAATCCAAATTTTTTTATTATCAATATTTATAAATTTATTTATTTGAATTAATTAAAAATTCAAAAAAGCATTTATCAATATTTATAAATTAATTTATTTAAATGAGTTAAAATGCGTTGATTTTCACAAATAATTATCAATATTTAATAATCCATTTGTTTTTGTTGAGTTAAAAAATATTAGTTATTTATAATTTAATTTATTTCAATAAGTTCAAAAATTATTGAGTTTTATATATAGACATTTTAGAATATATCTTGAATTTTTTATTTTTTTGGTTTAAATGGTGCGTGTTTTTAATTAAATTTGATAAAGTGTATGTCTTTATATATTCCAAAATGCTTGCTTTAAAGTTGGATTTTTTTATTAAATCATATAATTGGATTTTTTGATAATTTTTTTATTCATATATCAATCTTATTATTTACATTATTTTTTAATAATTATATATAAATTTATTAAAATTTAGGAGAGACATAATATGGAGAAAATGAGTAACTATGAGGTGATCCTATCTCAACTTGAAGAGTGCGTGCACAAGGCACTTCTCATTCAATCAACTAAAATATTCTTACATTTATAGTATTATGGACATGTTGAGAACTTGTCATAAATAGGATCCAAGAACTAAATATGACGCATAATCTCAACCGACAACTAATCTAGAAGACCCTATATTTCTCCATTATTCCAAGTTCCCCCATTAATGCAGAAATGGCATAACATGAATAACATGCCTCTTGGTCTCACTTTCAACTAGGATTACAATGATACATAAAAAAAACTTGATAACTAAGTTTTCATTTTTTCCTTCTTGCTAAAGGGCCAATGCTTGTTCATTTGTTGGTGCATCACCTTTCTTTCCATAAGATAGTGGTGGATGTAGGAATTTACACGATAAGTTCCTTAGACAAAACACCAAAGGAAAACGATCACAAACAGATCCCAGATCAATACACCATTATTCTTGACGTGGTTAAAACCCTCAAAGAGGGAAACAGTCCATGGCCTGAGCCAACGCGACCACTTCAGGCAATTTATTAATAAAAGAATGAAAATTTTCATAAGCTTCTCTCATGAACCATTACCCTACAAATGACCCTCCATGCTCTTTAAATAGAGATCATGGACCAATCGAGTGTTAAGCCATAGATCAAGTGTCGGTAATACCGAGGAGAGAATGAACTGTCAGATCACTACATATCATGACTGTCAGATTGTAAGTTAAAAAAATACATAGTAAAGAAATACACTTTACCTAACTCTACACTAGACCAAGTTATACTTAACTATTTCCTATGTGTCCTAATATCCTAACATCCCCCCTTAAGAACAACTTGGGATAGGGTTGAAGGATGTACAAATATGACACAATAGGAGAAGGGAGGCATTCGAGACTATCCCCCCTTAGTGACAACTTCCTGAACTCCAACCATAAATCAAAGTTTAGTAAACTTCACCTCTGTGAGAGCCTTTGTAAAGATGTTTGCAACTTGATCATATGTTGAACAATATTGCACTTCAAGAACATGGTCATGATGAGCTTCATAATGAATTGCATGTGCAGTTCAATGTGTTTGTTGCGCTGATGTTGGATTGGATCTTTGCATAGTTGAATGGCACTTTGATTATCATGCCAAAGTGTAGTCAGATGCTGCTGCTGAAAGCCAAACTCTCACGGGATCTCACGAAGCCATAGGGCTTCCTTACTAGCTTCTATGGCACCACGATACTCTGCTTTTGTTGAAGAAAGAGAAATGGCACTTTGTTTCTTGCAAGCCCATGCAATAGATCTTGAACCAAGAGTGAACATAACCTGCAGTAGACTTCCGATCATCAGGGTCACCAACCCAATCAGAATCAGTGAAACCAACCAATAGAGGAGATGTTTCTGCATTGTAATGAATCCCAAACTGAATTGTACCTCGAACATAATGAAGTATTCTTTTAGCTGCTTTCCAATGACTTTCATGTGGGTATTGCATAAACCAAGCAATAAGGCCAACAACAAAGGAAAGGTCAGGACGAGTATGGGTCAGATACACAATTTTTCCTACAAAGTTGATGGTATAAGGTAGCATCAACTTCAGGGGAAGTACAACTGACTGAAAGTTTGGCTCGAGACTGAAAGGGAGAAGGGGCTGGCTTACAATCTTCTATTTGAAAATGGCATAGAAGATCACAGGCATAGTTGGATTGGGAAAGGGAAATACCTTCCTTCAATTGCAAGACTTGAAGACCAAGAAAATAATGCAAGTGTCTTAAGTCTATCATTTCAAACTTATTTTTAAGGCTGGACTTCACATTGTTTATAAGGTTGGGATCAATACTAGTAAGGATAAGATCATCAACATAAAGAACAAGAATGATAAGAGACTTGCCCAATTTCTTGGTGTAGACAGTATTGTCAGAATGACACCTAGAAAAACCAATTTCTAAAAGAAAGCTATCCATTTTGGCATACCAAGCCCGAGGGGCTTGCTTGAGACCATAAAGGGATTTCTTAAGCCGACATACAAGGCTGGAGTCTGTCTATATAAAGCTAGTAGGTTGTTCCATATAGATTTCTTCATGCAAGTCCCCATGCAAGAAGGCAGATTTAACATCCATCTAATGGACTTCCCATTTGAAAGAGGCAACAAGGGAAAGAAAAAGGCAGATGAAGTTCAATTTGGCAATAGGGGAGAAGGTTTCAGTATAGTCAATGCCTTCAACTTGTGAAAAACCCTTAGCAACAAGACGAGCTTTATGTTTATCAACTTTTCCATCTGGTCCATACTTGGTTCTGTAAACCCATTTGCATCTAACATTTTTTCGTCCCTTTGGAAGAGGAACAAGATCCCATGTATCATTTTCCAATAATGAAAGATATTCTTCATTCATGGTTGCGTCCCAATCTGGATGGCCTGAAGCTTTTGCAAAGGTGTCAGGATCATAATTCGTTGAAGCTTGAGCCAGTAGAGAAGAGGATCTATCGAACTGAGAACGTGTACATCACTGATCTATAGGATCACTAGCAAGAGCACTTGCTGCATCCTGAGTAGCACATACCCATTTTGGAAGCTGAGGAGTTGAAGGAGGATCCTGAGAAGGTGGGGAAGGATTTTCATCCTCGCTATCATCATCTGAAGAAGAAATATTTTCCGAAGTAGAAGGGATAGAGAGAGGTGGCACATCCACTGAACTAGGCTTGTAGGCTGATATATTTTCAACAAACTTTACATCTCTTCTAATGATAACATTTTTTGACTTAAGTGGAAAAAGTCTATATTCTTTGACATCCTCAGAATATCCAACAAAAATACATTTTTCACTCTTAGGTTCTAAAGCTTTATGTTTCTCATCTGGAATATGGGCCCATGCTTCACTTCCAAAAACACGAAAGTGACTTACACCTGGTTTAATTGAGCTCCATGCTTCTTTTGGAGTAATATTCTTTAAAACCTTAGTAGGAGTGTGATTTACTATGTAATTTGCATAGTTAATTACTTCTGCCCAAAAATTAAGACTAAGTCCTTTAGATTGAAGCATACAATTAGCCATTTCCTTTAAGGTGCAATTCTTCCTTTTAGATACACCATTTTGTTGTGGAGTATATGGAACAATATGTTGCATTTGAATTCCATTATCACTGCAAAAGTTGATGAATTTTTTGCTAACATATTCTCTGCCATTATCAGATCTTAGCTTAAGAATTTGATTTCCAAATTATTTTTCAACAAAGGCCTTAAAGGCCAAGAACATGTTAAATACTTCACTCTTGAGTTTTAAGAAGTATACCCAAGTGCGTTTGGAGAAATCATTAATGAAAGTTAAGAAATACTTGTAGCCAGAGAATGAAACAACTGGAAGTGGACCACATAAATCACTATGCACAAGCTGCAAAGTGGATGAGGCGTGCAAGAGGCACATTTTTCGAAACTATCACGATGATGTTTTTCAAGTACACATCCGGAACAAACACCATCTTTGCAAGATACCATTGGAAGACCTGTCACCATATTTTCCTTACATAGATTCTTAAAGGAGCGATAGTTTAAGTGACCAAATCGCTCATGCCAAAGTTTGCTCACTTCATCATTATGAGCAGCAAATATCGAGGGAAGATTTGATGACCCAAAGTTGTTAAACTTATACAACCTTGTAGAATCATTAGCAATGCCAGTAGCTAAAATCTGTCTAGAATATCTTAGGTCCTTAATTACAACATCATGAGGTGAAAAGTCAACGATTTAACCTTCACCTGAATGAGTTATCTGATATATAGAAAGAAGGTTACAGGATAAGGTTGGAACACATAATACATCATTAAATTGACCATTATCTAGATGAACAGTTCCAGTCCCTACAACATTAAGAGATCTATCATCACCAACATATATATTTTTGGTGTTACAATCATTTAAAGAAGAAAACATGGCTTTGTTTTTGGCTATGTGATAAGAAGCTCCAGAATCAATGAGCCACTCATGAGAATGAGAAGAAGAAGATACATTTAGTGCATAACCAAACCGAGATGCTTGAAAACCACATGCATAAAGTGTTATTCCTGAAGATGAAGTTGAAGTTGAAGAGTTCTCCAAATGGATGTTATGCTTCTTCATTGCTGCTTCCAAGGCTTCCATCTTCTTAAAGCATTTGGATTCTAAGTGGCCATCTCGATTACAAAAGTGGCAATGTCTATCAGTATTCTTCCCTTTGTTTTTATTTCCCTTATCATTTTGTTGAAATGGTTTTTCATTTTGAGATTGAAATTTCTCAGGACCCTTGTTTGGTTTAGGACCATTCTTTTTAGGATATTGCTTCTTAGGATTCTTTGAATTTGGTTGCTATTGGGTGGCTAAGGCTTTCTAAGACGAGTTTCCAAGATTAATAAGACCAAGATATAAGAGATTTTCTTGTTCCCTTATTAAAGAATCACAAAAGGCATCAAAAGAGGGGGACTTGTAGTCTTGTCCTTGAGAAATAAAGGCTTCTTTAGTAGAATGGAAGGTGGAAACAAACACAGAGTAGGCTGGTCCCAACTTAGTAAGAATGGAATAGATCAGGCTACTATATTCTTTCTTAACCTTAACACATTCCAAGAGAAGTCTAAGGGTATTGAACTTGGACAAAAAATCTTCAATGGAAGAAAAATTATTTGGGTCCAATGCAAGCAACTCATTTTCGAGTTGATGGGCTCTAATTTCATTTTTAATTCCAAAAACTTTAGTGATCTGTTTCATTTCTTTATTAGGAGTATCAAGTTCTGCGATATGGAATCTAAGGTTTGGAGAAATAGACATCCCTATCAACCCATGTGCTTGATCTTGCCTATTTTCGCATTTGGCTACCTTATCTTCATCTGGAGTTTTGGTTTCTTGGCCTGAGGCTATTCTGTAAAGACCTTTACTTCTAAGTAAATCCACAATGTAGGACCACCATTGGAAGTAGTTGGTGTTGTCAAGAATAACTTGGCATGGAATTTCCATTTTAACATAAACTAAAGCTGTAGATGTTGAAACTAAGTGTTCCAATGAAAAGACCTTGAACAATTAGGCTGATTAAAAAAAAGGGCTCTGAAAACGGCTTCTGGATGAAGAAGTTATGACTTTTTGAAGAAAAGTTGTTGAAGATGCCAACGAAGTGCGTGAATGTGAGCAAATGAATGATAATGTTATATTTAAAAAAATCCCCCCCTTTCCAAACTTAATCTAATTAGCTTACTTTAAAAAAAAATTATGTGACTCACTTTTATAAATAAGTGAAAGTCACTTTTACAATGGTACTTTATGAGTTACCCACTAAATTGTAACTTAAATAAAAGATAAAGAGACTTTAGAATTATAAGTGACTCGCTTTTTATAATAGGTTTGAACACTTTTACATAAAGTAACTCAACAAAAGAAAGACTTGAACTCAAGACCTATATTCTCATAAAGTAACTTTGGACCAAGTGAGCTAGTTTAAAAGGTTAGTAATTTTTGGAAAAGAGGAAGGGGCATTTTTTTAAGTCACTGAAGCTTTGGGGTGTGTGCTTACTTGAAAAAGCCATTTTTTGCCTACAAATCAAAAACCACAAACCCAACATGGACATACAAGAAAAACAAACCTTTTGGCTTGAAGTTAGCTTTAGCCGGAAACTAAATATTTTCCTTAATGTTTCTGATTTTTCGAGATCACACTAAGGCGCGGCGGAAAAGAGCATACACATGAGAAAAATCCTTCCTTTCTGTTTCTGATTTGCCTAGATCGCACATAGTCACGGGCCAAAGAGCATACACAAAAATGAAAGTTATAGATTCGGGAATTAAAAAAGAGAACAAAATAAACCGAAATAAATGGAGAGATGAATAGGTAGAACTGCAAATAAAGACTGTATACCTCCAGATCTTAAAAATGATGTAGCTAAGGCTATGAGAAACCTTTTCGCATGAAACGAAAGGGGTTCCTCACTGGAATGGATGCTCCTAACACAATAGAGCAATCCTCTCGGCCCGAAAGCAGTAAAAAACAATAGATCTAGGAAACAACAGTCGGATGCAGTTGTACCGGCTTCAGATTTGGATCACCAATGGATGTGGCCCTCAAATAGCTCTGATACCATGTAGGAATTTACAGGGTAAGTTCCTCAGAAAAAACACCAAAGGACAACACTCACAAACACATCACAGATCAATACACCAATATTCTTGATGTGGTTAAAACCATCAAAGAGGGAAACAATCCACGGCTTGAGCCAACACAGCGACTTCAGGAAATTTATTAATAAAAGAATGAAAATTTACATAAGCTTCTCTCATGAATGGTTACCCTACAAATGAACCTCCGTGATCTTTAAATAGAGATCATGGACCAATCAGGTGTTAAGCCATGGATCAAGTGTCGGTAATACCGAGGAGAGAATGAACCGTCAGATCACTACATATCGTGACCGTCGTATTGTAAGTTACAAAAGTTCATAGTAAAGAAATACACTTTACCTAACTCTACACTAGACCAAGTTATACTTAACTATTTCATATGTGTCGGAATATCCTAACAGTGGAGCTTCTCCGCTTTTTTACATTTTCGATGCCAAAGGTGGAACACTTGAACTCTTAATCTCCTTTTTCTTGATCTTAATTTTTGGATAACATACTTTGTATTCAACATTGCTGCAAGTTCTTGGGACTTATACGTGTCCTTAATGTTTGTAATTTCTTCAAGTTTTATTGCTTCTTCCCGGCTGCCAATATCTACACACTTAAAACAAATGTTAGATTCACAAAACCATATTGATTCTTGTCAACCTACTCTTTTAATAAAGCTTTCCTTTCTTCATCTTTCTATGCTAACATAGTTGGTTGTTTCATGTCTTCAACCTCTTTAATCAATTTTGTTGTTGCAAACATGTTGTCTTGCATTTGATTTGTGTATGGAGGTAGGCATCTCTTCTCACCAAACAACAACTCATCAATAAGATGCTTTTCATGCATCAGATTGAACCACTCTTCATGAGATACATAGTTCTCATCAAATTTGACTTCATACGTCTCTACATCAAAGAGAATTTCTTCATAAGCAAATTCAGATTCTACATCAATTGTTGTTTCTTGATCATCACATGTTTCAATATCAACTACATGCACACATTCATCATCCATCATTACAGCTTCAATGTTGCCATCTTCAGTTTCACAATCAATTATGAGACTAAAAGAATAATCATCATTTTCAAGAACAATACTTTCATCATCTTCAACCTCATTCAAACTGTACTTCATTTCTAAAATATCCCACAATACTTTTTCATTTTGAATCTCACCATATTCATGTATTATACTGAATAATATATTTTCATTTAATACAAATATTATAAGATGTAATATTGATGCATATATACTTATATAATGGTTCAAAATAACAAAATCCTCTTCAACATTATTCAATAATTCTACCTTCCATAATATTGTTTTCATTTCAGTTGCCCAGATTTCATAATTTATACCCGAGAAAGAGGGTAGATCTGACATTAACCTTTTAAATATTTCATCAAATTCTTCACTAGGTTGATCTAGATCTACATTCTAATCAGTGTCAAGTCCTTCAGATTCAACTGAAAAATATACTAGTTTTTCCCTTTGACTCTTCCTCCTGTTCAGTTTCATTCTCTCTAGACCTATTTGAGTCTCCTATGTTTACCCATCACTTCAATGAATGCACCTTCTATTTTCTACATGTGTTATCGCAACAACCAAACAATAATAAACAGATTCTGAGTAGCCCAATCACCAGTCATACCCAAAAAAGAAAATACTTGACATTGCAATAAGTCGGTGAGAGCAATGCATCATACTACTCTTTGATCAACAAAACTTTCCCATCACTAGAGAGTATTGTAAAGGTCAGCTTGGAATTTTTCATTGTTGGTGTTGGTGAACTATATAAGTTCATAATCGAAGTCACTAAAGGTGACACTGCATATAGAAGTAAAGGTATAAAAAAAAACTACTTTAAATCCACACCAAACTCAAGAAATTTAACACATATTATACCATTAATAGAATTTTTGTACACACATGCTCACCTCTTTTTGACCAACACTCCTCACAGAAATACGCCTCTCTGGCCGAAGTCTGAACGCAGATACCACTCCACACACACAAGTCACTTAAAGTGGCCAATACAAAGTCCTTCTTCGCAACCGTGACTAAGGATTTTGGGGAGTTCTCATCAACATTCAGTGAACTTGTTTTAATCACAGACTCCTCATTCACCTTTTGTGCACCTTCTGACAATGAAGATATTCATTGTCTATCAGAAAGCATCCTCTTGCTATAAATTGTTTGCTCTGCAACATCTAATTTCGGGCCAGTCGAAGCCGATTTTATGGCTTTGTATACTCCAACCTCCTCACACTTTAAATAACCATCGCTTTACATCTCTGAATCTCAAGCTGTTTAAAGTCGCTTGCTGAACTTTAATCAAATGTGGATGCTCAACCTAACCTCGTCTACTCAAGAAATACATAACATGAACCCTTCTGACCTCTGGTATCTCCACGAGGGGATGAAACACCTCCTTCACTCAAACAATGCTCCCAACTGCTTCAAATGAATAACCCGTCTATTGCTCACTCTACTATCAAACAATCCGTTCAACTCTACTCAAAAACTTTCCTCCTTACCAATCGACTTAGATCTGCAACACGAAATAGATTAGCTCATCAACTCCACAAATTGCTCAACTCCTCTCTTAGTAGGCAACAACAACACTTATCCCACTAATTCACAGGTTTTACCAACAAAATCAACCCAAATACCTTTCCACAGTCTCTCCATGATAGATTTATAACCTCACCATGCAAGCACAACAAACAAAACAAGGAAATCCACCGATGCCGCTTGGTTCCTTCGAGCAGACTACCTTCACTACTCGGCCACATCATATACTTGTTGCTTTGACCCACTCTTTTACATCACTCACGCTACTCTACACACACAACAGGGTTCCACAATGCACTCACTCACGAGTGCTCACTCGCTAATGCTTATAGTGTGTTGGGACGGGGTCCCCTCGGGTCAAATTTTGTAAAGTTTTGTTAATATTGTAAAGTCTCTGCATTTTGAGGAGAGAACACAAGTAGTGTAGATCGATAGGAGTCAAAGGGGCTTTAGGAAGGTCAAATCCCATTAGTTTTTTAAGAGTCAAGTTGTTTTTTGACTCACCCATGTTGAAAATAGCAACAAGAAATGCTAAAAATAGCATTGCTATAGATAGCATTTCAGGATATATTCCAATTTTAATTTGTCCTTGAATTAAAATTCGAATTTAGTCTCACCAACTATTTGAAAAATAATTAATTAATTCATCTTGAGTTAATTAGTTGGAGAAATTCAAACATGAAGTCTTTGTGAATACATGCAACAGTTATCCCTTTGATTGAGGAAGTTATCCCTTAATTAAGGAGATACGGATGAGTTGTATTTGAGTGGTAATTAGTTAGCTCAATTAACTAAGTTAAGTCCAGTTAAATTAGTTCCAAACAGTTTGTGGAACTAATTGTGAGTTCAGTCAGTTAATGCATGCATGCATGCAACTAGTGTTCTCTAGATAACTAAATATTCTCTCATAAATAACTCATGCATGTCAGTTCAGACAAAGACCCAATTGAGATTAAAGATAGGGACATTATACTATCAGTTGGAGGAATTTTCCTATAAAGGAAACTCATCCATGTAAACAGAAAAAGGTTCCTTGAAGATTGCGCAATTTTACAGGGTGTGAGATCAATGTGAATGATCAGTGTTACACTTGGTAATAGTAGGATCAACTAGGAGAAACGACGCAAGGAAATAGGAGGCTTGGATGACTAAAGGAAGGGATATGTGTTGTCTATTCTATCTATGAGCAGCAATGAGGGATTGTACTGAGAGTTGGATAGCTTGAGAGCTAAAGCTTTGTGTAATCCGGAGGTATTTCCACTTGTATGATAATACAGATAGCGAGATTTTTAGCTGAGGCTTTCCACAGAGTATTCTTCTATGTTTCATGTGTATTGATTATTCTTCTCTGTTATATGTGTCTTGTTTGATCTTGCTCAAAATCGATTAAGCTTCCACAATGATATGGATTTAAATAGGAATGTAACAAAATACAGAGATAACCATATACAAAAAGATGCAGCGGAAATAATACTTCATTTCATTAATTATAAAATACTGAAATATGTTTACAAATAGAAATGAAAATAAACTAGTTAGGGCGATGGTAGCTTATCTCTGAGAAGAGATGTGATGGCTACATGCCTCTGAATTGTGCTACAATGAGGCTTGAAGGCCTATTTATTGTTAAGAAACAATGGAAAACCCTAAACATCCAAGAACCTAACCCTAGAAGATGAAACGCCAAACTATGGGTCCCGTTTGGGTAAATTGGTACATCAACTTCCCGGGGTCGTAACTTTGGCATATGATCTCCATTTGACGTGCACAATATCTTGTTAGAAATATCTATTCGAGAAATACAACTTTGGGAAGAGCAACATCGGTCCATGGACCCATGTTGCTCCCAGGTTTCCCAAAAAACATCGTTTAGGGCCTCAAAACGGCTCCGGAAGTTCAGG
Organism: Pinus tabuliformis; assembly: GCA_031772625.1. NCBI lineage: Eukaryota > Viridiplantae > Streptophyta > Pinopsida > Pinales > Pinaceae > Pinus > Pinus tabuliformis. Next base: position 5,558,722 of record CM062817.1, on the reverse strand, counting down.
ACCCGAAAGACTACTAAAAATAGTAAACTGTGCTACAATTAAGGAAATTGAAAAGCTGAAAGAAACAATGGTGGGGGTCCAAGTGGACTTGGTAGATGGCCACCAATATCCACCTGGATCATTCCTCGCCCCTTAGGAAGCAATGGTCCCCATTGCATTGAGTTCCTCCATGAGATGAGGAAACTTGCCCTGGTGAAGGAGTTGGCCTACTTTGAAAACTCGATACAATTGGATATTCTGCTGGTGATTGTACTTGATATGTGTGTCCATGATTTGATCAGTTGTAGCTTGTTCCATGCAATCTGGATTTAACTCTGTGGGTGTGCGTTGTTCTGCAATGTTGGATGTGTCTAGTAATGGTGGAAAGTATGGTCAAAGGCGGTCCACATTGAACACTAGGTGCAGACCAAGGAATGGGGGAATGTTGAGCTCAAATGCATTGTCTCCCACAGCCTTGGTAATGCTGTAAGGACCATATCGGAGTGGTTTGAGTTTCCAATAGGCTCCAGTAAGGTGTTCCTTTTGCAAATGCAACTAGACTTTATCACCCACCTGAAACTTGTGTGGCACCTGATGTTGATCATGTCGCTACTTGTACTTGGCATTTGATTTCTCCATAATGTCATGGAACTGCTGGCGAATATGTTGGATGTGCTCAATGAAGCTATTTGCCTTATCTATTTCAGAGTGGACATGAGCCGAATTTGCATGAGTAGCTGCAACTGGCATGGCCACATCAATGGGACATAGTGGCTAGAATCCCAAGCCCACCTGAAAAGGACTGTGGCCAGTCGAGCTGTGGAGAGCTCGGTTGTAGCTGTGTTGAACATAGGGAAGGATCTCATCCCATGTGCGTGGATGCTTTGAGTTTTACATGCGCAGAATGTGTACGATCATCTTGTTGACAACCTCTGTCTGGCCATCAGTTTGAGGATGGAAGATTGTGGACTTAGTGAGTTTGGTGTCGAGCATCAACTAGAGCCTGGACCAAAATGTACTGAGGAACCTTCTGTCTCGATCTGAGATGATAGACTGTGGGATCCCAAAGTGTACCCACACTCGTTCAAAGAAGAGTTTAACAATGGCTTCTGTTGTGATATTCTTCTTACAAGCGTCCATAATGGCCATCTTCGAGAACCTATCGATGACCACAAAAACACAGTCATTTCCATGCTTAGTGGAAGGAAGACTTGACATGTAATCCATGGAGATGGATTTCGAAGGTCGATTAGGGGTAGGCAGCAGGGTATAGAGGCCTTGCTTCTTGATGGTTGGTTTGGCAATGGCACAGGCAGTGCATGATTCGATCCACTTCTCGACATCATGTCGAAGATTCGGCCAATAGAAATACTTCTGCAGTACTGCCACCGTTTTCTCGACCCCGAAATGCCGAGCAGCTCGACTGTAGTGTGCTTCCCAAATCATCTTGGCATGCTTACTTGAAGGAATAGAAAGGTGACCCAGGTGGCATAATAGGGCATCCTGGAGGTGAAAATCTGGAACATGCTGACCCTCCAAGAGTGTCTAGTATGTGTGGCCAAATTTTGGGTCGCTTTTGTAGAGAAGTGGCCAATCAGAAGTCTCGTGCCCACAAGAGTTGAGCATAGTGGTTAATGCCATGATCAGTAGTCGACTGAGGCAATATACAACATTATTGGTGCTACCCTTCTTATACTTGATATTCAAATGGAACTGTTGTAGGTGTGTGGACCACTTCTGATGGCGATCATTCTGCAATTTCCCTTGGGTCTGTATGAACTGCAGGGGTCGGTGGTCTGTGCAGATGACTGTTTCCTTCCCCAAAATGTAATGCTTCTATTGTCGGCAGGCCTGCACAATGGAATACATCTCTTTGTCATAAGTGGGATACTTTCGGACTGTGTCTGAAAGTGTCTCACTGTGATATGCCACTAGATGCCTGTGTTGAGTAAGGACTGCCCCAATAGCATAGTCAGAGGCATATGTCTCGACCTCAAATGGTTGTTACAAGTCTGGCAATGCGAGCATGGGTTCCGTGCAGAGGTGATCTTTCAAATTTTGAAATGCCCTCTGTTAAGATTCAGACCAAAAGAAATTTACTTTCGCTTCTCCCTTGGTGACTTGACTCAAGGGCCAAGTGATATGAGAAAATCCCAACATGAACCTGTGGTAGAAGTTGGCAAGACCTAGAAAGTTATGGAGCTCTATCAGAGTGGTTGGTGATGGCCATTCTTGAATGACTTGGATCTTGGATGAATCCACATGCACCCCCCGTTCATCAATAATGTATCCCAGATACTAAACCTGGTCATGCCAAAAGTGCATTTCTCCAAATTGGAACATAACTTGTGTTGCTGAATCACCTTCAACAGGCTCCAAGCAAAGCTTCCTTCCGGATCCGTTCCAGCCTCAAGCCTTTAACAAACTCCTTCCATGACTCTCTCCATGATGTCATAAATGGTGGATGAACATCAACACACAAGGAAACAAAGGTTTCCTAGAAAAATGGGGGAAGTACAGAAGGCACAAGGGACTTCAGACTTGGTCAAGGGAAAAATCTCAGCATAATAACCTTTCTCTCTCTTCTCTCCTCCTTTAGGCCTTCCCTTTGAGGTCTTTTTATACCTCTCCCAAAGTAGTTTTTTAGTTGGGAGTTGGTTGGGAACAGTTGGGCCACGGGTACTAACAGGTGATCAGCAGGTAAAACCCGCGATCTCCGCCCGAAAATAAGGAATTTTATATTTTTTTAAGTGTTTTAATACATATAGGCGGGTTGGATATACACAGACCCGCGTATACACGCGTTTAACTCAGGGAAATGTCGCGTATAAGGGATAAAACAATCTTTTTTAAATTTTAGGACCAGGTCTGGAAGGAGGGGTTGCCCTAGGCCATGAGTACAGCATCACAAACCATAAGAGTGAGATTTGGAGCTATAACACTGCAGTGTTTGGAGAACCTGTCGGATGTGGTGGAGGTGCTCTTCCCAACTTTGGCTGAAGATCAGGATGTCATCCAAGTATACCACTACAAATGAGTTGGTGAATGGCCGCATGGTGTCATCCATTAGCCTCATGAAGGTTGCAGAAGTGTTCATCAATCCGAAAGGCATCACCGACCATTCAAACAGGCCCTCCTTGGCTTTGAAGGCATTCTTCCACAAATCGGAGGGTTTGATTGGTACCTGGTGATATCCTAAATTCAAATCGATCTTGCTGAAATATTTTACCCCCTTCAGTTCGTCCAAGAGGTCATCAATCCATGGGATTGGGTACCTATTACAGACAGTGATTTTGTTCAGCGCCCGATAGTCAATACAGAGTCTCCAAGTCCCATCCTTCTTCTGTACCAACATGATCGGGCTCCCACAAGGCAATGAACTTGGATGGATGTGACCTTTCTGCAGCAGCTCCTGAATCTGCCTCTTGATTTCATCATTCTCTAGAACAGAGCACCGATAGATTGGTCCATTGGGCAGCGACGCACCTGGGGTTAGATCGATGGAGTGCTTGACCTGATAGTGTAGAGGAACCCCTGCGGGGGAGGTGAAGATGTCCTTGTAATCCTCCACAACCTTGTCCATCTGTAGTTATCATGTGGAGGGGACCTATCTGGAGGTCGTGGCCACCATCTTCTTCTTTCCTTGACGACGTATCATTAGGAAAACAAATTTCCCGGTTTTGGAAACGAGCATACTGTATTGTTTTGTAGTAATAAAAGAGATGGCAGTAGGTGGTGCTACCTCTAGTATCCTGTACAACTTAATTCCCAAAGTAACAATAACAACATGGGGCCTTGATTCATACACAGTATGTCACTTCCACAAGTATGGTTGTCCTAGTAATACATCACACACTTCAAGGGGAGCAATGTCACACAATACCTCATCCGTGAAGGGCTTGATATTGTATGGAAGGCGACACTGCTGGCTCACGCGAAGATCCCGTCCGTGGTGAAGCCACCTGATGGTGTACAGTCGTGGATGTGCTGTGGTTGGTAAGCCCAGTCGCTTCACAACCTCTACTGAAATGAGGTTCTTTTGGCTCCCGCTGTCGACAATGAACTGTAGCAGGGAGCCCTTTACCCACATCTGGGAGTGGAAGAGACGCTCCTCCTCCTCTGGATCTTCAGGTTCATCCTTCTGGATCTTTATGGTGGCAAAGGTAGCTTTGGGCTCCGCATCGATAATCTACTTCCCTTTGTCATTCCCCTTGTCAGGTTCTATCTCAGAGTCAAAACCTGCATCCAATTCTGAAACCTTTAGCTCAGCCACCAGTGACTGCTTGGCCCGACACTCATTTGTGTCGTGAGTGGAGCTCTTATCGAACTCACACCACTTTCCTGTGTCCTCTTTCAGCTTCGCGATGCTATTCTTTACTTGCAGCTTTGGCAGGTTGCCTTGGGCTGCCCCACCTAAGCTTTGTCCTTTGTTTTGTGCTTTGGTGGCACCTTTCCCTTGCTTCGGATTCAGAGATCCAAAGTCTCGCTTCTTTTGTTTAAACTTTTGCTCGACCCTGACGGCATATCAGTATGCAGTGCCAAGTGAGGAGATGTTCACGAATTCTATTTCTTCCTGGATGTACTTGTGCAGACATCCGTGGTATTTGAGTGCCAAATGCTGCTCTGAATCCTTGATACCCAACTTTGTGCAAAGGGTATGGAAAATATTGGTAAACTCCGGCATGTCTTGGTCCCTTCCCTGTCGCAGCATGGTCCACTTTATGTATTGATCCTCATAGCTTCCGACAGGGTAGTACTGCTCCTTGATGGCATCCTAGAATGAATTCCAAGTGGGAGTGGACAAAAATAGTGAGCTTGTACTTTAATCCTTATGATCACAGTAGGTTTCCCACCAATCCTTGACGTGGGGGGCTACTTTGAGAAGAGCGAAAATAATATTTTCCCGACTGGAAAAATCATGAACAAAAAAATAACCCTCTAGCAGATTTAACCATTTATCGACCGCATTTGCACCTATCTGACCCTCGAATATGGGGATTTCAAAATTAACTTGTACCTTAAATGGTGTGGCATTTCCAGAGTAGCTGTTTGAAGCCGATGCGTCACCCCTGGGTAGTCGCCGAAGGATCTGGGTGAAGTTGTCCATCATCGCGTTCCTTTGTCGCTCAAGGGCTTCTTCAAGCAAGATTTTGATAGGATATCCTGCCCCCTTGTCTTTCTTTTCATATGCCATGGGAGGCCGTCGGGATTTGTGAGGCTGGTCTTGCAAAGGTTTGACCAGTTCAAGCCCTAACTCCTTATATCTCGACCTCGTTGGGCACATGCAAAGAAAAACAGAGAAAAAAGCAGACCGCTCTGATACCACTGATCCAGATTTAAACAGGAACGCAACAAAATACAAAGATAACCATATACATAAAGATGCAATGGAAATAATACTTCATTTCATTAATGTAAAATACTGAAATATGCTTACAAACAGAAATGAAAATAAACCAGCTAGTGCGATGGTAGCTTATCTCTGAGAAGAGATGTGGCGGCTACATGCCTCTGAACTGTGTTACAATGAGGCTCGAAGGCCTATTTATTTTTGAGAAACAATGGAAAACCCTAAAAATCCAAAAACCTAACCCTAGAAGATGAAACGCCAAACTGTGTGCCCCATTTGGGTAAATTGGTACATCAAATTCCCGAGGTCGTAACTTTGGCATATGATCTCCGTTTGACGAGCACAGTATCTTGTTAGAAATATCTATCCGAGAACTACAAATTTGGGAAGAGCAGCATTGGTATGGACCCATGTTGCTCCCAGTTTTCCCAAAATACGTCGTTTAGGGCCTCAAAACAGCTCTGGAAGTTCAGGACTAGAAAAACTGCTAAAAATAGTAAACTGTGCTACAATTAAGGAAACTGAAAAGCTGAAAGAAACAATGGTGGGGGTCCAAGTGGACTTGGTATGTGGCCACCAATATCCACTTGGATCATGCAAGTTTGATTATAGAAGTAGATTAAGTATTTTTCTTTAGTACATTGCATAATCAGTTTAATCTACAGTGAGAATTTCTACATGGTATCAGAGCAAAGGTGATTAGAGCTGTGAACAACATATTGAGAAGGGAAAAGTTTGAATTTTGAAGTTCTTGATTGTAGGTACAAAAATCGATTTCTTATCACATCTCACAATTCACCACTGGCGTTCAATGGCTTGAGACTCGAGTATGCCCTGGATGGCAGCTCGAATTACATAGCATGGAAGGATTACATAGAAGCGGTATTAAAAGACAATGGTTTGAAGGACTTCATGATCAAGAAGTCCCCAAGCCAGCAACAACTAATGCCCAAGAATTGGCAGAATGGAAGAAATGTGTGGCAAGAGCGAGGAGAATTCTTCTGGAGGGAGTTCGAGACCATATTGTCTCGAGTCTCCATGGGAAGGAGACTCCGTTTTCAATGTGGAAGACATTGAAGGATCTATATCAGAACAATAGTGACTAGAGGAAGCTGGCGCTGAAGGACAAGCTTCAAAGAATTAAGTGTGAAAAGGGAAACACGATCTCTACATATCTGAACAAGTTCACCACCTGCAGAGATGAGCTTGGAAGTGTAGGAATCACGACAGATGATGATGATATGGTGAGTCTTGCTCCCCTTGGTCTTCCTAAGAGCTGGCATAGCTACCAGGACTCAGTGAATGGAAGAGAGAAACTACCATATTGGGAACGACTGTGGTCAAATCTGTGCAAGAGGAGATCAGGAGAAGCACCAGAGATGGTTCTTCATCTAAGCGTGATGATGAAGAAAATCTAGCCTTAGCAAGTAAGGCACGGAAAGGGAAAGGGAAGGCTTCCCATTCCAAATTGAGTTCTTCCCATGGTGGGAAGAAGATTGACAAATCTAAAGTGAGATGATTTAATTGTCATGAGGTGAGCCATTATGAAACTAATTTTCCATTGAAGGAATCCAATAAGGGATCCTCGAAAGGATCAGATGGTGAGGCACTGGTCTCAGAGTTTGAATTGAATTTTACCCTCATCACATGCAAGGTTTCATTGATGGTGGGTTGTGTTTAGCACCTAGACAGTGGAGCCTCATTCCACATGATCGAAGATAAGAGTTTATTTAGTACCTTGGAGGAGAAAGACCTCTAGATGCGCATAGAGATGGGCGATGATGGAAAGTACCGTGTTTCAAGTGAAGGTATAGTTGTGTTTTAGAGGGAGCATGGAGCTCCTCTCACCCTCAATGATGTAAAGTATGTGCCTAGGCTAAAGAAAAACTTTGTATCGGTCCCGATGTTGGAAGACAAAGGCTATGATGTAATCTTTTGTAAAGGAAATGCGTTCTCGAGACACATAGCCATGGGTCAGACTAAGAGGATTGGGATTCGAGTGAAGAATCTCTATAAGCTAGAGGTAGATGAATGTGCTGCATTGAGTTCCAAAGTAGAATTGATGCAAATCCAAGATATTGTCAAGTTATGGCATAGAAGGTTGGGCCACTTGCATCATGGGGCCTTGAAGATAATGCAACAGATTTCTACTGGACTTCCCAAAGGTAAAATTGAGCAAGTGGATACATGCAAAGGTTGTACCTTGGGTAAGTATGCAAAATCTTCCTTTCATAATCGAGACAGTCGAGCTGAAGCAATCTTGGAGCGAGTTCATACAGATGTGCAATACCACCAATGGCCTCAGGCAGCTTTAATCTTCAGCTCACAATCAATCTACAACAACGCATAATAAATTTCTTTTCTCTTTGCACAGATCTCGACTCTCTATTCCTCCTAGTACATTACTTTAAACAATGACAAATCCCCACAATGTAACAAGATAATAAGAGGAATATGCCTTTCAGCGCACAATCAACCAAACTCTACTTCTCCCAACAACAACAAATCCATAGCTATTAAATCCTTTGCACAATAGCTTCCCTCTACTCAGACTCACTCGCTTAGCTTTCACCTAGTGCACTGATACCAACTAAAATTTAGGAGAGATAAAATATGGAGAAAATGAGAAACTCTCAAGTGAACCTAGCATAAGCTAAAGAGTGCCTGCATAAGGCATTTCCCATTCAATCAATTAGAATGTTCATACATATATAGGATTATGGATCTGTTGAGGAGTTAGAACAACTTCCTCATAAATAGGATCCAAGAACTAAATATGACCCATAATCTCAACCAACAACTAATCTAGAACACCCTATATTTCTCCATTATTCCAAGTAATTTAGATAGACACAATTATAAATTTATAGATGAAACTTTATAAATCTCATTTGAATAAGGTTTTTTTTAAATAAAAAATGTTCTTCTAATTGTCTTTAAGTGATGTGTTATCTATATAAACAATTTTCTACAATGAAGGAAGATGGTTTTCATATTAAAGAAATATGTTTCGTTTTTATTATCTACTTCAAGGTTCCCTTAAATCTATTAGTTAACATAAATAACCATGTATTTCACTTCTAATTAGCAAGAGCTTTATGTTACATATTGATTCACAATATATATTTAGTTAATTAAAAGATGTAATGAAAAAACATCTTTAAAAGAGAAATTGATGAAGGAGCCTATTTCTACCTTAGATGTCTACTCCACCTTGATGGTTAGAGACGATACCAAATAGAAAAAAAGCCTAGAGAGGTCCCTTCTTTGACTAAAAAGGCTAAGCATGTCATAAAGAATGTGGATGTGATGGAGAACAACTCCCAATAAGGAAAAATTAATCCTAGAGACTACCACCTAATCTTAAATCATGCAGAGTCAATGCATAAGATACTAGGTAGGGGGGTGTGGTAATTCACCCCTTTGTCGCCTTTTCTAGGGGATGTGACCCACCCTACCAAAAAGAAAAACCTTTGAAACAAAAACAATGACTAGTTTTATAGGGGTAGAGACTATTATCATGATTTGAAGTGAATCTTGGAAGGTAAATCCTCCTTTCCTAAGAGAACTAATTCTCCTTTATCAAGCTCAACACCTTGGTTGGCCACATCACCATTTTCCATATTATTGGTTTAGAGAACAAAGAATAATGAAGCCTACACAAATTTTTAAATTAAATATTTTCCTCTTTATAGTATTCTAAATAGAGGAGATAATGCATTTTCCTCTTTTCATGGTAATGACAAGTGATATTCTCCCACTATTGTTAACACCATAAAACCGTACACATATTTGTACAATCCAAAAGACACCCAAAGTTTTCCAACATAACGTACAAGTGAAGATTTTATAACTGAAGACATTATGAAATTAAAAAAAATTAATTTATCTTAAGGTCTTATGTGTCTAATTGGACTGTGTGGTTTATCCTTGGGAATAAATTACAATTGCGTGACTTTTTCTTTGAAAGTTGTGCGGTCAAAAAAAGTTTGACTTAGAAAATTCGGGACTACTTCCTACACTTGGAAGATGATTCCCTAACATGTTTGAGTCAAGGATAGCCAAATTCAAGTCACCTTGAAGATATGCAACCCTCCAAGGAATCCTCATGTACTCCTCATAAGTCACTTTCATTCATGAACCAAGAGAGGGAAGAGGGATTCAAAGAATTCTATATAAATAGGCCATTGGAGTACCAAAGAGAAGACAATGTTATGCTGGAAAAATTGCTATCAGAGAAATCCTACATTTCATTGTTGAAGAAGAATAAGCAGAGCATTAGTGTGTTGGCAAAATTTCTTCTTAGCAATCCCTAATTCTAGCGTAAGAAGAGTCCACCATTAGAAGAGCCTTCATACTTCTTGATAGAGAGGAGAAGCTTGCAAAGAGATTGAGGAAGGGAACCTCATTACTGAGGATGTTTGGGCACCATAGCTCAAAGAATTCTTTTAACGGTTTAGTATTCATCTTCTACTACCATCAATCAATAAAGGGAGCCATTTTCCATAATTTTGTTGATTTGTTTGCTTTATTAAGAATTATTTATCTGTTTATCTCTTTTCTTTTGTTTATGTTTGTATATGCACTATTCACCATTTGTAATACTTTGTTTCTTCATTCTTGTCCATTAACAACAACCAAACTATTTGTATTTCTTTGCAGGGAACAACCAATTACTAAGGAGGTGTATGTTGGTACACCATTGCTACAAAAACACTACTACAGAATTGGTGACTCCACTAGTTTTTTTTCTTTACTCTAATAGTTGTGTTTGCATGATCCTCTCTTTGCATTATCGCCTCACTAGGTGTTCAACATCTCTCTTGAATTTTTGTAGGACCTGTTGGATCTGTTTTTGTCTAAAAAGCTTGATTGTTTATTTTTTTTGTCTACTGCGCAATTTTCATTCAGAGAGACGCGCTAGTGTGAATTTTATTCAAACAAACACATGGGCATGTCTATGCATAGTAAAACCCACGCAATTTGCAGAGAGCATAAAGATCATTGTATTTTCACTTTTCTCAAGTGATTGGAAGCCTTTAGAGAATTTCCTTCACCTTTGCAATTTCTTTTCCCAATCGGTTTAGATTATTGAGTTTCTTTACTAATGAAAATTAGTAGGGTAATTATATTATCTTTGTTTTTTTTCATTTCTCACGTAGCTTATTTAGTAAAGGAGTAAGTGGCCCATGATACAAAAATATTGTTACTAACAGAAGAATTTATTTTTCTTCATTTTTAGGACTAGGATTAAGTGTTATTACAAAAAGTAAGTAATATATGCTTCTCTTGCGTCTCCTAGATGAACCTAGGCTTGCATATGAAAACTTTCTTAAAGCACTTAAGTTTCCTTCTCCCTTTATTGAAACTCACTCCTACATAGTATTTTATCAAACCTCTTGTTCACTTCCTATTACATATCCCAAATTTCAAAAAAATTGACAACTGTGAAGTACATCCATCATGATACACAGACAAAAACATCCCTGAAAAACCAAAGGAAAACTACCCTGAGTCAATTCTAAAGAAGGTTAGCTAAAACCCTAATTTTTAGGGCCAGCGCGCTTTGCTCCATTGCCTGCCTGTGCTGATGGCAGGTTTCTCTGCTTTACCCTAGCATTGCCAGTGCGCGTTTTGATATGAAAACCCATGTTGAACCTCTTCTCACAGGTTTTCCCAAAATGGGGGAGAAGCCTCTAATGCTAGAAACTTTGAGAACAACGAGCTGGATATTGGTTGTTTTAGATATGATCAAGCTCTCCAATTTTAAGCTCTTGATCTTATCATTATGGGTCTTCCCCTTGATATGTGGACTTTCCTCCCTGTTTTGTGGATCCCTAACTGCCTTTCCCTTCCTATAAATCAACTCCCTTCCATCCCCAAATGGTTGGTCATTGATTGCCTGCATTCCTATTCTAAGATTATGCCCAAATGCATCCCATCCTAACTTGGAGAAGGAGTGATTGAAGTCTTTTCTTGGATTCAATTGGAGATCCACCAAAAGGATGTCTCCAACATCAAGGCATAGGTTGTATTCTTCCCTTTTTATCTTATTACTATATACATCTGATGTTCACTTTCCATAATTGTGTAAATGTTTATGCTTTTATCTTAATACTCTTTATTCTATTAAGTAGTTTATGTTTGATGTATGCCATATATGCTATTGTACCTTGTATTTCTCTTTGATCTTTCTTGAATGTACTCAAACATGAAGAAAAAGTATAGAGTGGGTCTCCAAGCAAAGGAATAAAATTCATATTCAAAGGATTGAGTGATTATCATCAGAGAGAGGTAGGTTTCTCCTTCTCTCTGTATTCATTAAATATAAGCTAGGAAAGTGTATGTTAGTTTGTTGCTAGAACCACACATTGGGATAGAGGGATCGCCTCTATCTGCAAAGAGGATTTACCTTCACAACAAAATGGTGACTCCACCACGGATGTTATAACCTCTTCAACCTCTTTTCTCATTTGATCTCTTGATCAGTTTAACCGACCATTGAGTTCTCAGTTAGTTTGAGTATGTATAGGTCTGTACAATCACTGATTTCTACCTTAGAGTGCTAAGTTTGGAGTGTTTGTTGAAATATTTTCTTACTTTTTTCCTTTTTCCTCAGCCAACATGTTTTTTGCTCTAATAGTTGTGCTTCTAGCACATTTTTCTCTAAAATAGTCATGTTGATCCCCTGTTCAGTGCTAGTATTGCCATTACATCCATGCTGATCTCAGAGATTGGAAAAAATTTAGGGTTTCTCTATTAAAATCCAGTGTGTCCTGGCCTCTATTGTCTTTTCCTATCCTTTGTGTCTGGATTTTCTAGTGTTTTGTCTGGTTGTTTTGATTAATTTGCAAAATTTGTCTCCTTGGTTTTGGAGTGAAATCTAATTGAGTTCTAGGGTTTCTAATCAATTGGTCACCACTTTCTTCTTGTTGGTTTTGCTGATTGATTGAGTATTGTTTTCTGTGGAAATCATTGAAAACATCATTTTGCATTTATTTTAGTTTGTACTTCAAAATTTTCTTTTCAAGTTGCATTCGTTTATTTTCATTTGGGAAATCAGTTTTGTTATTAATCAAGCATAGATTACATTGTTTGATTTTCAAGATGAAAAGAGTGCATCATTCATTTGTTCAAAAAGAAAAGTGAAAATATTTTCATTTAGGTGCTTTTGAATTGGATTTGGTGTTGCTTTGGTTGATGCATTAGTTGCATTAGAGAATTTGAATCAAATATTCATTTTGCTTTAGTTGGTGCTTTAGTTGCATTAGAGCATTCAAAAAGCAAAGAAAAACATCATTTACATAAGTGAATTTTAGTAAAGTAAACATCATTTTGTTTTCAATAAGTTGCATTTAGGTTAGTGAAAAGTGGAAATCGATTTTACTTTTGGGTATTTCATTTTGAAAGAGAAAGTGAAAGCTAGTGGTTCATTTTGTTTGATGCATTATTAATTGAAATTTCTTCCCTTGATTAGTCTATCTTTCATTGAAATGAAAATTTTTCCCTTTCTCATATAGTTGCATCTTAGGTGTTCAGGTGACATTGTTTTGAGCCCAAAATTGAAACATAATTAAAGAAAAACATTAAAATTTACTCAATTAACCTAAGGAGAATTTGGAACTTAACGCAAACATTTAGAGGTCTAGGCTAGATATGTGTTTCTGTGTCTATAAACCTAGCAGTTGTCGTTATCTTCAAATATTATATTATGGGGATCATATCATGTTCCACGTACATAAGTATATAGGATTGTTCTCCAGTACTCTTGGGTATATCGGAGGTGGTCCATGTATGGAAAGAATATGGGAACCCTCTCATCAAATGGTTATGCATTAGACAGCGCTAACATGGACTTGTGCTCCTTGTATGGTCACATATATATTGGGAGACCCCACTAGGGTTCTATCTTTTACCCACAGGTAACTGAGTTAGCCACCTTATTATTGTGGTACACCAAACACAACATTCGGAAAGATTGGTCATCATAAGTTAAGTCCTTGGTTTTAGCTAAGGTGTATATTGCAGTTCATGGATACTTGGTAAACCCTCTTACCTAGATTATCCCTCTTTTATTTTGTTTTGTTAGTTTCTAAAAACAATTAATTGACCGCGGAACATCCTTCCTATGGAAATACTCCTTAGTAGATCTTAGGTTGATTATGATGGCAACATTTCCTGAGTTTACCAGTCAAGAAACCCCCTCTGATGAGAATCATAATTCTTTTCCTTATTTTGGAAATACTGGTGCTCCCTATATGGCAACGTTGTCCCTTCCTAGATTGACCATTGGTCTAGCAGTTTGGTTATTTTCGACCTCGGTGATTCCGAGTGTCCAAAATGCTTTTCAACCAAGTTCTCCTCCACCCGAATAACATCAACCTAAAATTGATCCTAAAGTTGACCCTTTACCTTCTTCACATATTTATTCACCTCGTTCTTACTCTTCGACTCGTAAAATTATAGATTCTAGTAACCAGGAAGCTAAGAAGAAGAAGAAGAGGATGAAGAAGAAGAAAAAAAATAAAAAAGGGGTAAACCAAGCAACCATTGCTACAAATGCAACTAATGTAGAAAAATCTTCCAATCAGCCCTGGAAAGTAAAATTCCCTTGCATGTTATGTAAGGGTGACCACCTTCTTCAAAATTGTCTCGGTATTCCCAAGGTCTTAGAAGTGTGGTCCATAGGTTCACATCCACCTTTGACATCAGCCTCTGGAGATCATGCCAGTGATAAACCTTCAACTAGTAACAATAAGGTCCATGGGAAAAATGGAAAAGTCAAATTTCCCTATAAGTTGTGTGAAGGTAGTCATCCCATTCACCTTTGTCCTCTTCTTGATGAGGATTCTAAAGAGTTGGAAAACCTTATAGCTTCCCAGCCTCACCTGCTGGTTGGTTATCAGAATCTTTCCCTTGATCCTTCGCTAGTTAATCAAGTGATTAATCAGAAGCCATCTTTGGTCAACCCAGTCTCTCTAAAAGTGAGTCTCATGAGTTCACTCTCGATCAATCGTTGGTTGAGAAAATGGTAGACTTGGCCCCACCTTCAGTTAATCGTACCTTTTTGATAGAGAGTGAACCTCGTACTACTTAGGTTATTCTGGTTTCTTCACTTTTGAATGAACTGGAGGGAAATCCTCTCATTCCCAAGGTGCATGAGAGTAGTTCTCCTATTCCCATAGGGCAAGAGGGCAACTCTCATGTTCCTACGACACCCTTCCCAAGTATTTTAGTCACTTCTTTTGATTGGAGTTGACTGACAAGATATTTCCTTTTGTCTTATGTGCCTTTCTAGATTACAATATTGTTGAGTAGGTAAATCCTCTCTGTGGATAGAGACGATCCCTCTAGCCCAATGAGTGGGTCTAGCAACAAATGAGACAATATACAAGACACTTTCCTAGATTACAATCAAAATAAGGGAGGAGGAAGGAGAACTACCTCACTCTGATGCCATAACACACTCCTTTGTTGAAGATCTTGATCACTTGTTCTTCAGGCTCAGTCCTTGCTGCTCAGATCGTTTGAATACCTACACAAGAGGCCAAGAGACAAAAAAGAATAAAAGTGCAACAAACATAATCAAATGTAATCCACTTAACAGATCAAGGAGCATTAACACAAACATTTATGGAAAGTGAACCAACAACTGTATATATTAATAAACAAAAGAGGAATCATACAACTGAGGCCTTGATGTTAGTATCCCTCATTGAGTGAATGTCCAAGTCCAAGCTCAAGATCTCCAAGCATTCATTCTCAAGCCAAAGTGAATAACATGTAGGCACTATCTCAGCATAAGGGTGAAAATAATCAAGACCAACCATTTGGGAATGGAGGGGGATGAATTTATAGGCAGGGAGAGGGAGTTAGAATCTCACCAAAGATAGGGGAAGGTCCTCATCTCAAGAAGGAAGATCATAGGGATAATATCAAAGGGTAATATTGGGAAAATTTGACCACATCCACAACAAACATCAATTAGCTCACTGTTCTGGAAGCCTCTAGATCACAAAGCTTCTCCTCCACTTTGGGAAAACTTACCTTTTAGGATCCAATGCGATTATCTGGGAAAAATCTGTGCTGGGAATGCGAGGCTCATATGGTGCAACTTCCCATCAGCACGAGAGGGTAGTGTCATAGTCACGTTGACCCAAAAATTAAGGTTTTGAGCTCATTTTTCTGAGGAACAGCTAAAGGAAGCTTTTCATTAGCTCTTCAGGGAGGATCTGAACTGCATATCAATATGCGAACATTGCATAATTGTCAAGGTTTTCCCCCTAAGGCATGAAGGCAGAACATGGAGTGATGATTGAGATGCTTTATGAGCTACTCCAAGGACTAGAACAAACACTGTCAGGAGACATGAAAATCAAGGACACATATACATATACATATCTGATACTTCTGTCATATATATAAAAACATGAATCCATGGTATGGATGCAACCATCCGGATAGAAAAGACCATGTGAAAAAATCCATGGTATCTGTGCAGCCATCCGAATGAAAAGGATCGTCTGGAAGTCTAAGATCCACGATATGGACTTAACCACCCGATATAGAAGGATCATCATCATCATAGATATAAGGTCCCATGGTATGTGTAGAGCTGTAACAAGGGTCTCTTTCACCTCTAGTTATGCTACATTAATAAGTCAATCCGGGAACGCTTTGTTATTGCAAAGAGTAGCTCAATCCGAGGCTATTCGTCAGAGTAATGCTTCGTAGTACAGTGTCTAGAAAATACAAGAGTAAATGGATGCTAAACTATAACTAATTTGCTTTTAAAAGAAAGGAACCACACCAAACGATTTATCAGTCAAGGGTGCGGAAGCAATAACCCATCCCTCTAGAAACTGATGAAGGAAAAATAGAGCATGGACCAAAGATCTGGGAGCTAAGCAGCGTCTTGCTGACTCACTATAGCTTTAGACCTTCTCTCACACCAAAACAGTAAATGCAAGGAAATGGAACAACAGAAAGTAAAATGGAACAACAAATGGAAAATGGAACAGCAAATCTGAAATGGAACAATAGTAAATGGAACGGCAATAAATGGAACAGCAACTCAGTAAACTAGATCTCGCGAGTTAGAACTGAACTCTCATTCCACAATCAAATAACAATCGTCAAAAGCAATTCCAATGAACCTTACTTTATGAGGCGATATTCACAAATGAATTATGGAACAACATTTATCATATATACACAACACACTTATTATAGCAATCTGATGTTTCCAGAGAATATGACTCTGCTTCCAGATAGAATAATATTACTTTCGGGTTCCCACGAATAAGAGTTCAAATGAATCCAATAGCAATATTTAATATGAAAGCTCTGTAACAGAAACAATTGGCTTAAATAGTGAACATGCAATCAACTCTGAAGAGATTCATTTACACGATACAGAGTTACTTACATAAATCTCCCGAATGAAACCATTAATGAATTAGTCGTAACAGAGCATGGAACAGCATATGACAAACACGTCAGATTACCAAACTATATAAACAATCCACACAGAAACCAAATTATAATGATACAAAAGCAAGTGTCCTTCGGAGCCGGGCCCTTAGCTTCCAAGGATACACCGCCTTAGATTACTCCAGACGCAGAGATGAAATAAAGCACCAGGTCTTTAGTATTAATGCATCAACAAAAGTACAACAAAAACAAGTCTTAACGAGACTCGATGATCAAAGTTCAAACTGAGACTTAAATTTACATATATGAAAAAAGGTCTCCCGAGCTTAACACTGCTGCCCCTTTTTATAAGAGAAATGGCGGAGGTATCTAGGTAGCAAAAATAAGCAAGACAACGATCCCTCAGGATCAAAGATCCCTCAGGATTTGCCAAGCCGTTACTCCTTGATTTTCCTTTCCCTGCTTCGCCGAATCGATAATTCTTCTTTCTTTCCTGGGTCGTTCTGCTTCGATCCGCTTGATCTCGTTCGCATCCGGTTCCCTCCCAAAGGGACAGCAGTTACTCTTCCTTTGTCTTTTCCTCTTAAACAGTAATCCTTCGTTTCCACCCTTTCCTGCATGAAAAGATAACTATTATCAGTGATTACGTTTTCATACTAATTCTCACATATTCTACTAAAAATGCTTTATCTCTTTAAGTTCATTATGCAGAAAGGGTTACAATTGCTACCGAAAAGTCACTAAATTGTTTGTCAAAAACATACCTTTCCAGAGCTCCACACACCCCCCTGCTTACCCTGTTTCATGCCCTCATGAAAACATTATAGTTGATATGCAAAGCAGTAAGAGAGTAGGCTGGAGAGGGAATCTCGTGTGGAGACCTTCAACCGTGATGAGCAACCAAATCATCAAAAAACTGATTTGTTTTACCTTCAGGCATTTCATACAAGGCCTGGTATCCGGGTGCAGGGTGCAAAATAATTGGACTACGAAATCGATACCCTAACCAGGATGGCCCTGCTTGCAAAATTCGCTCACCATAAAGGTTCAAACGGCTGGCTGCCAGCTCAAAATTTTCATATCTGAATGGTTCCCTGAGCTGGATGTTTGGGTTCGAAATCTGATATCGGAATTTTGCAGCATCAGTAGCAAGGTCTTTAATAGTCGAAAAATATTCCAAATTTTGTCTGATTAAATCCTCATGCATGGGTCCTAATGTCTCCATAACACCCGGGGTTCTCATAAGGTTCCTATGTGCTTTCCATAACCGTACTGGGTCTCTAGGCTCGGCTCTCACCCACAAGTCTAGGTTATTTTCCTGTCTCTGGAAAGTGGTATAAGCCCTGAGCCATTTTAGCTGATTAACCCCGAAGGAAACAAAGGCTTGCAATTGTATGTCCCCAACGAAAGGGCCAGGATTTAAATCAGTTTCCTGGTCTAGCATGAGGTTATGCAAGTAAAATTCACATAATAATCTTTGGACCTTAATTCCATAATGCTTGCAACAATCTATGAAATCATTAAGGGTATTGATTTGTATAGGGGCACCTGCCTTGACAGCTTTTATCTTTAATCGTAAATATCGTTCAAGCAAAAATAAAGCATAGTTTTTAGCAGGGGCCCTATAGGCTAGAACGTCATTATACAAGGAACACACAGTGTCCATCTGCCTAACAACAATATCTAATCGACGAGTTACCTTTGCAACCTTTTCCTGCTCTTTTTGCCAGCCTTTGAAGGCTTGGCTCTCGGACTGACTAATATTCCGAAGTTGCTGCTGCAACTCTTCATATCTCTCCTGGGGGACTGTTTGTTCCTTCAATCTTTCAGTTTCCTGTTGAGCTTCCTTCATCATTTTATGCAAGGTTCTTGTTTTTGGATCCTTTTTCCATAAGGCCGTAGAGGCCGGGAGTTTTACTTGAACCTTTTTGTTATGCTGCTTATAATTCAGAACCCGGATCACCCCTGAGGGCGGTGCCTCTGTTTGGATCTCCTTATTCTCCTTTTCTTTCTTGACATGAACAAAAGGTTGCTGTGGTTCCTCTGCTAATGGAACGGCAGTCTGTTCTTCAGTAGCAATTGGAACAGCAGTTTGTCCCTCAGTGGCCATTGGAACAGCAGTTTGTTCCTCAGCGTCATTTGGAACAGCTGCAGGTCTTCTAATCGGGTTTCAACCAACAGTGCGAGTGTAGGTCCCTCGACTTCTTGTTCGACGGGATTCTGCTGTAGCGGTCCTCTTCCTCTTCTGTGTGGTCCTTTGTATCCTCAGACTAGCTTTCAGAATGCGAATTTTCTGTCGGAGTCGGGCTATAGTGCTCAGTAGCCTCTGCCATTTAGTCTTCAATTTCTTGATTTCCCTTGTCTCGGAAGAGGGTTTGGGCTTGGCCCTTAAATTTTCCCCTATGTCCAGCATTTCTTCTGGTGCTTCGGGAACAGATTGTTCCCGGTTGGTATCCCTTATTTCTTCCTCATGAACGGGTGGATTTTCTTCTCCTTGGTTCTCTGCATGTGAATTCTCGGGTATCTCTTCCTCTGGCAGTCCATCGGGAGGACCTGCTGGGCTAGAGGGTTGGCCATATTCCCCCAAACTGGCCAGAATTGCAGCCAATTCTTCTCCGCCCACAGGGTCTTGCAGCGGGCTGCTTTCTGGCTGTATTACTTCCTCCTCCCGATTGTCTTGTTCAGTGACTGCCTTGGAGTGTTCAGCTTCAGAGTGCATTTCTCCTTCCTTTCCTCCTTCTCCGGCTTGTTCAGCCTCGTCCCCAGATTGTCCAGCATTTTCATCAGAAGGTATTTCTTCTGGTTCTGGAGGTTTGTCTGTAATCTCAATTGGTTGGCTGGTGTTCCGAATCTTTTCCAGCCTCCCTCGTATTCAAGCTAGCCGAATTGATTTCCTTGGTTTTTCTGGCTGTTTAGGTGTACAGGCAACAAGTTTTTCTGCTATCACTTCTCTGCGTTTTTCTGGTCGCTCCAGTGTATCTGAAGAATACTTTCGTTTCAGAGCGACACGTTTTCCAGCTGCCACTTCTCTGCATTTCTCTGATTGTTCTGGCGTGCTGGAAGAAGTTTTAGTTTTTGGGGGTGGTGCAACCAATCCCCCCTCAATCACTGCAATGAGCTCCTCCCAGCTGCTCTGCTGTTGAGTGAGACTATGGCTCACTATTAATCGAATCAATCCATGGTGGCTAACAACTGCATCTACGTGCTGGGCCATTTTCAGGCTTCGAGCCGCATCATGCAATAGCGAATTTAAAAATGCAGGCATATTTACAGAACATTTTTCTTTTAAAACAGCTAAGAGTTTAAGATGGCGAGGTCTTACCACGTCCTTCCTTCCTTCGCAAGTAATGTAGCTCTGTACTACCTTTGCTAGTTCGGTCCAGGGTTCTCCTAACGTAGCTGGCAGAACTCCCTTCCCTTTCACTGTCAAGCTTTGGCCTTCATCCTGAAAAATATCTATAATCTTCTGCAGTCTTTCTTTCTTCAGCATCCATACAGGTCCGGTGGCTGGTAGGCCTGAAACTTCTGCAATTACATCGTCAGTGACCAGTATCTGTCTTTCTCTTACTGTGGAGTAGTCTTCCTGCAGGTTTTGCAGAAATTCCAATGCCACTGTCTCGTTTGGTTCTTGTAGGCGATTGAAATAATTCAGCCATCCAGCCTTTTCCAGGATCTCCCGAGCAGCAGCAGAGGCTGTCAATTCCTGGGGCTCGCTTCGGACTGCCTTACCTCCCATGGTTCTACTAAGAATTTTTAATGGAACAGCAACTGTCTGAGCTGTTTTGGGATGCAGAGAAGGTGATCGTCGCGAAAAAATAGAGCATGCAGCAAAAATGGATTGTGGATGGCAACTTTGCGTAAAATAGAACTATCATACTGTTAAACCATGCCATTCCTTCGTACACTATCTACCCCGAATGGTGTGGTGACACGTACCCCGTGGAGTAATTAGATCACCTTGCCCCCCCCCACGATGTGATAGGCTGCCCCAGCCGTCAAATAGAGGAGCAGCAGCCATCGCGTTACCAGTCATAAAGAACAACATATAAAATTACGCCATGTTTTGGATAAACAACTAAATACCGAAATCGAGGCAAAAAGGTGGATCGCGTTATACATAAGAGCTTTCATAATATGATGCGAGGCCGGGGGATGGGACGTCTGTCACGCGTACGAAGTCCCGAGGGGTCATTTTCAGTTCCTTTGCCATGATTGGTAGTAATGAGTATTCATGCGATATGTTAATCGGGGAATAAAATATGAATTATTCATAGAATAGAAGAAATAAAGAGGTATTAATATTATCCCTGTTGGTGTAACCATTTATGACTTCGATACCATTAACAGAGCTCTGCTGCCAATAAGTGTTCATAACCTTGGCAGAGTTGTTTATTTCGCCCCCGAAACCATGATCCTGTATGTGTATAAAAATATTTAGTCAAAATACAGGTCATTATGCTGGCTTGGTAACCAGGTAGCCATAATGCCATTCACCAGGAAGGCGCGAAATGTGGGCAGGCCGGCTCGTGATGAGACCCCCTGTTCCAAGGTCTGCTTAGTTAGTGTACCTTTGGACCATATCCCTGGTATGGTGGCCATGCTGGGAATGCCACTTCGCTTCCAACCTGATGATCATGGTAGGCTGGCTCTTGATGAGACCCCCTATCCTGCATTTGACAATAAATCACATTCGTCATCATTTTTCTTTTTTTTTTCTTTTGTTTTTTTTTTTTCAGTACTTTTTCTTATATATTTACACATAAGGGTGGTTTAGCACTCCTTAAGAGTGGGAATGGCGGAAGAAGTCTTATCATCCCAACAGGAAAATATAAATCCTCTGTTCTTATTCTTATGTAATAATCAGAAATTTTTTTAAGGAAATCGCCATGATAAAGATAACCAACCAGGGCAATGGGAATAAGTCAATGACAACGGGGATGAGAAGTAAGTATGTCCCCCCTCTTGTCCTCTTATCAATACTAGGCTCTATAAAGATAGCGATTTTATGATATCCTGACTTCGGCATGTTGTAATTGATGTTCATTGCATAAGTGTATAGTTGTATCTTAAAGACTGGATAGACAATGGGTGAAAAAGCATCCTCAATTATGAATCATCACTGAGACAAAGATATGACTATGGTGTTCCTTTTGAAAGAGAAGGATCCATGCAAGCAAATAGTTGGGATGCCGTTCTCCTAAGATCATGAGTGCTGTCTAAAAAAAATTGTCAACTGCTGTTCCTTTTGGAAAGGAATAGCAAAAACTCGCAAATGTTGTCCCTTTTTGAAAAGGAACAGAAAAAACTCACCACTGCTGTTCCTTTGAAAAGGAACAACAAAACTCAAAACGTTGTTCCTTTAAAAAGGAACAGCAAAACTCAAAACAACAAAACTCGAAATGCTGTTCCTTTTTTGAAAAAGGAACAGCGAAAACACAAACTGCTATTCCTTTTGAAAAAAGGAACAGCAAAAACTCGAAGTGTTGTTCCTTTTGGGAAAGGAACAGCAAAAACTCACAAATGTTGTCCCTTTTTGAAAAGGAACAGCAAAAACTCGGAATGTTGTTCCTTTTTGGAAAAAGGAACAGCAAAAACTCAGACTGTTGTTCCTTTTGGAAAAAGGAACAACAAAAACACGAAATGCTGTTCCTTTTGAAAAAGGAACAGCAAAAACACGAAATGTTGTTCCTTTTGAAAAAGGAACAGCAAAAACACGAAATGCTGTTCCTTTTGAAAAAGGAACAGCAAAAACACAATAATGCAAAAAAAACATGAAAACAAGCAACTGTTGTTCCTTTTGAAAAAGGAATGGCAAAACTTCGCAACTGCTGTTCCTTTTGAAAAGGAACAACAAAAATCCACACCTGCTGTTCCTTTTGGAAAAAAGGAACAACAAAGACACAAAAGCAAACCATTGTTGTTCCTTCTGAAAAAGAAACAACAAAAACTCAAAAATGCTGTTCCGTTTGAAAAAAAAGGAACAACAAAAACATACTGACTGTAAAGAGCAATCTTTAAGAAAGAAAGATCAAAGAAATATTAAAAAACGTATATACAAGAACTTATGTACAAGTCAAAAGAATGAGTTCCTTACTGAATTGTAGGTGAGGAAGATTTTACTTCCTCTCCTAAAATTTTCATGTCAGTATCTTGACGTAGCTGATCACAGAAGGATTCCCGAGTGAGTGGCCTGCGATAGAGATGAACTCGATGGCCATTTACCTTGAATGCATATCCAGAACCATCGATTCTAATGAGAGTAAGGGTCCCATTATCATGTACTTTCTAAATTTCATATGGCCCCAGCCATCGAGTCTGCAGTTTCCCCGGGAAATCCTGAAACCGAGAGTCATATAACAGAGCCCAGTCCCCTTCGTGAAAGACTTTGTTCTTGATAAGTGCATCATGCCATTTAGCTCGCTGCTGTTGAATAAGTGTTGTATTCTGTAATGCAGAGAGCCTTATTTCATCCAATTCATTAATCTGCTGTAGTCGATTGATTTGTGCCTCACTTAAATCTAGGCCAACTTCCTGTGCAGTTCGTAGGGTTTGGATTTCGAATTCTATGGGGAAAATAGGTTGTTTCCCAAACACTAATTGATAGGGTGAATAACCAGTGGTACTTCTCCAGGTGGTTCTATAGGCCCAGAGTGCTTCAGGTAGTCGGGCGGCCCAATCACGCCTGTGTGAAGCAATGGTTTTTGTTAAAATTGATTCTATTACCTTATTGCTGCTTTGTACTTGCCCATTCGCCTGTGGGTGATATGGGGTAGTAATTTTGTGCTGGACGTGATAGTTGTTAAGTGTTGCAGCTAATTTGTTTCTGTAATTATTTCTCTCGGAAGGCCATATCGTACAAACAAATGAAATAGAAACTGAACTACCGAATCTTTTGTAGCTCTGGGTAACGCGTCCGCTTCAACCCATTTAGTAACATATTCTGTGGCTACCAAGATATATGTTCTCTGATTTGATGATGGGTTGATGGGTCCAACGAAGTCAAGAGCCCACCGTTCAAATGGTTCAATAACCAATTGTGGCCTCAGAGGCATCTCTTCGGCTTGACCAGGTCGTCCTGCTCGCTGGTAGCTGTCACAGGCTTGAACGAATTTTTTCGCATCCTTAAAAATTGTAGGCCAGTAGTATCCTGTCTGCAGTACCTTATGTGCTGTTCTTTTTTCTACAAAGTGTCCCCCACATGGTCCGTCATGACAGGCTTTTAAGATGTCAAAAATTTCATCTTCTCGAATACATCTCCTGATTTGCATGTCTGCCCCTGTGTGGAACAAATAGCCCCCAATCCATGAAAATCGAGTGCTCTTCTGAACAATCTACTTACGTTCATTAGGGGTTAAGTGCTTTGGTAGTTTACCTGCTGCAAGGTAATTAGCAACATCAGCATACCAGGGTGTTTGAGCAGCAATAGCAAACAGGTGTTCATCTGGAAATTGGTCTTCTACTGCTGCTGCTTCAATTGGTTTTGGTATCCGTGAGAGAAAATCAGCTACAGGGTTCTCCTTGCCGGGTCTATCTTTGATTGTGATATCAAATTCCTGCAATAAGATCAACCATCTTGTTACTCTGGCATTTGTAACAGGCTTATTTGCTAAATATTTAATAACAGAATGATCTGTATATAAAACAACGGGATAGCCTGTGATATAATGTCTAAATTTATTGACAGCATGTATTACAGCAAGGAATTCTTTTTCGGTGACAGTGTAATTTAATTCAGCAGGGGTTAAATTTTTGCTGATATAATAAATAGCATAAGGTTTTTTATCCTCCTCCTGTCCAAGGACTGCACCGATTGCTGTGTCTGGGGCATAAGATGAGATTTGGAATGGTAAATTCCAGTTTGGTCCTCGAAGGACAGGAGCTGTTGATACGCGTTTCTTTAAATCCTGGAAAGCACGGTCACATTTTTCTATCCACAAGAAATCAACATTACCCGTTAGTGCATATAGAGGTGCAGCAATGTGTGAATAATGTTCTATAAATCGTCTGTAATACCCAGAAAATCCAAGAAAGTTGCGTACCTCCGTCTGAGTAGTGGGGGTGGGAATAAGCAAAAGAATCTGAATTTTAGCCGGATCTACCTGAATGCCGGCTGCTGAGACGTAGTGCCCTAGAATAAGCCCTTCTGTCATCATCATATAACACTTTTCGTGGCTTAAACAAAGCCTGGTAGCAATGCAGCGCTGTAGGACTTTTTCTAGAGTGTCTAGAGCTGGGTCAAAATCATCTCCATATGGTGTAAAGTCATCCATGTAGACTTCAGGCCCATCATTTATTAAGTCTGCAAAGATGCTAAGAATGGCCCTTTGGAATGTGGCAGGGGCATTACATAGGCCAAAGGGTAGAACTCTATAAACGAACGTTCCCCAAGGACAAGTAAAGGTAGTTTTGTCCTGGTCTTCAGGGGCAATCTGAATCTGATTGTATCCACTGAAGCCATCTAGGAAAGAAAAGAATTTCTTTCCTGCTAATGTGTCCAATACTTGGTCTATGAATGGGAGGGGAAAATGGTCTTTTTGTGTGGCTTTGTTTAGCTCTCTATAATCCACACAAATCCTCCATTTCCCATTCTTCTTGGGTACAACCACAAGTGGAGAGACTCACTTACTATCAGAAATAGGATAAATAAAATTAACATCTAAAAGTTTCTGAAGTTCTGCTTTCACAACATCTTTTAGATGGGGGTTGAGTCTTCTTTGCGGTTGACGGACAGGTCTTGCATCTTTTTCTATGTAAATATGGTGGGTGCACAATTGGGGATCAATCCCTTTCATATCAGGATAGTCCCATGCAAATGCTTCTTGATATTTTCGTAACAAATGGATGAGTTTAATTTCTTGGTCCGGTGTAAGGTTGGCATTAATGTTTAGTGTTTTTCCCGGTTCAATTTCCACTACTTTACTATTAGCAACAGAAGTCACAGGTATCGTTTGGTCATGTGTATCTTTCAAGGGGTCTTCTTCCAGTTCGTTCTCGAATGCAGCTTCTATCATAAAACACTGTGCATGAGGTCTAGATTCCGTTTGACTAACGAAGTTGTTGATGGCATCATCTTCTGTTTGATCTTTAAAGTCTAGAGCCTTCTGTATAGTCAATGGTGATCTGATATTGTCAGTAAGGTATGATACAGGGTGCTGGTTAGTTTTTATCATTGCAAGACTTGGCTGTGCTGGAGGATATAGGACTAGATTTTTGATATTTGGTCCTTTGGTTATTGTCATATTCCCCTGCCGACAACCAATGTACGCATCGGCAGTGGCCAGCCAGGGTCTACCTAAAATTAGAGGGTGTCCATCCAGTCGGGTTTTTGGATTAATTACCAGGAAGTCAGTCGGGTATTCCCAAGAATCTACAGAGACCATGACATCGTATAGAGTTCCTTCTGGTCGCACTACAGATCGGTCAGCCAATTCTAACAAAGTAGAAGTGGGTTCTATCGATGTAATCCCAAGCTTTTGGCACGTAGAAGTTGTCAAAATATTAATTGCAGCTCCTAAATCAACTAAAGCATTAGTCAGAGTCTGTCCATAGATTTGAACAGTTACTATTGGGTTTCTCGGATCTTCATATTTAATGGGTATTCCTGATAACAAGTCAGATAAAGTACCGACTACTTGGACTCTTGGGTTAGTGGTTGGATTCCTCCTTGATTTCTTTATGCACAATTCTTTTATAGTTTTTGCGTATATAGGGATGTCTTGAATGGCTTGGAGGAATGGAATTCTTATGTACAGATTTTGTAACTCCCCCAGAATGTCAAAGTCTGGTTGCTGTACAGGTCGTGGTAAGACTAATCGTTCTGGGAAGGGAGGAGCGGGTTCATTTATTTGATGATGAGTCTGCTCCTTATTTACGCTCTCTTGTTGTAACGGTTGTTCTATTGGTAACTGATCTTCAATGTGCATTGTTTTATCTCCCTCTGTTTCTATTATTCGTCCAGATCTTAACTGAAGATCATTGCACTCCCTCAGTTCAGGTCCGATTTTTGCTGATTCTATGATTTGGAGAGACTGGACCGGCCTATTATTAGGATTAGGATTAGGTTGGGCTGGGAGTTGCGGTCTCAGATTAGTCTGGGGATTTTGTTGCAAAGCTGGCAGAGTCGGTTGAGGGAGTGGAATAGTTCCTGTTGGCTGATATGTCGATATTGGCCAATTTGTCTGCCAGGGTGAACTTTGTGAAGTAGGGGGGGTCCATTACGGAGGGTATGAGTTATTTTTCCAATATGGTGGAGTGTAGGGAAAATTTGGCCAACCAAATTGGCTTAGCTGATTCATCCATGGATTTGGAGAAGGAAATGGTTGTGATGGCCAGTTCGGAAATGGGGGTTGAGATTGATTTTGCCACATACTATATTGTGGAGGCTAAAAAGAAGAATTCGGGTCTGAAAACACACCTGAATTCCTTGGTTGCCATTGGCGGCGCTGGTTAACAAAGTATGCTAATTCTGGTTCTTCTTCTGCTTCCTTATATACTGCTTTCAATCCAGGAAGTGAGGGGCAACTTTCGGTAAGGTGATCTTTTGTACAGATGGCACATGTTTGAACTGTATCCAGCGGACATTCCTTGTGGCTATGCTTTCTTCTACATCGGGGGTAGAAGATCGCCAAATTCTGTTCTGCCTCAATCTACTTCTGTTTAGCCTGCACAATATCAAGTTGTGTAGTTAATGTCCCCAGAATATCAGTTTTAAAATTTTCTAATAAATTGCCAAGTTCTACACGTGTTACTCCTTCTGTTGGTGCTTTGTTATCTCTGACAAACCGATCATATTCTGCTGGTTTTATCCTTGTGCTGCCTCTCGAACTTCTGATACATAGATCAATGATGTCAGCAAAATTTTCTTGATAAATATCCCCTTTTCCCATGATATTTAATGTTTCGATCCACTGCTCTTTCATGCCTCTGATTAATGCAGTTTTTAACACATTATCAGGCAGTGGTAATGATGCGTAAGGCGACCTTTGTAAATTATACTGAAAACGTTCTACATATTCTTCTAATGTTTCATTCGGTTTAGCTATCATTTGGAATATTTCGTCTTTCAATTCTCTAGACCTACAATAGTCTTGATATTTCTTTAGAAAAGATTCCTTCATCTGCTCCCAGTTATTTATAACCCCACCACCTAAACCCATAAACCATCTTAAGGTTGCTCCTTTCAAAGTGGAGGGGAACAACTTTAATTTCTGGGGGTCAGTGGTGTAATCATATCCCCTGCATAAGACATCAAATTCAAATAAGAATGCGTCCGGGTCTTCTGATGTCAGTCCATGAAATGTAGGAATGTGTTGAAGGGGAATTGCTTTCATAGGAGCATTTGCTGCGGAATCCACTATAGGATATTGTAATGTAGAAGTTTGAGTATTGGGCTGATTCTGCGCCATCGGATCGAATATGTGCCAATAACCTTCAGGGATTTCTAAAAGGGTATTCTTAGGCTAAGAAGGTACGGTTTTGGTTGTCTTAATAGCACTTCCTTTGTCCGAAATAATGGAAGCTCCTGCTACTTGAGGAGATTGAATCCCTTCAATGATTTTTACAGCGCTCCCTTTATCTGGGCTTTCTAATGGATGGATTATCCTAGGAGATCTTGGTTCTTCAACTTCTCCTGTTTCCCCTTCTCCTTCACAAAGATTGCTTAGATTCCCTTCATGCAGTCGTTATGGAATAGAATTTTCAATTTCTTGAAAGTCCTGTTCATCAGTCTGACTATGCACCTCAGCGAAGGCTACAGATGGTGACCCTGTGGCCTGAAGGGAACCAGTAGGCTGTTTGGAATTGGTTTTTCTGAAACCTACTGATGGCTGAGATTCAGTTTTCTTATAGATTTTGTCTATGAAGGTCGTTCGGCCAAGGGTTACCGGCCCTTTGGCTTTTTCGGGTTTGAATGGAGGTTTGATAAATTTTTTTGGCTTTTTCTGCTTAGTCATTCATTCTATAAACTACCAAATTCTATTCAACCCACAATTCTGCCAGGAAAGCGGACGATGGAGCAGGGCTTTTACATGCTCCGTACACAGGTTCTTACCTTCCGTTTTTAAAATCCAACTCTCCCCTAGCAGACTCGTACACTACTCTGTAAAAGACAAATCGCTGTACTCTTTCCCCGGCAACGGCGCCAAAATGTAGAGTTGTAACAAGGGTCTCTTTCACCTCTAGTTATGCTACATTAATAAGTCAATCCGGGAACGCTTTGTTATTGCAAAGAGTAGCTCAATCCGAGGCTATTCGTCAGAGTAATTCTTCGTAGTACAGTGTCTAGAAAATACAAGAGTAAATGGATGCTAAACTATAACTAATTTGCTTTTAAAAGAAAGGAACCACACCAAACGATTTATCAGTCAAGGGTGCGGAAGCAATAACCCATCCCTCTAGAAACTGATGAAGGAAAAATAGAGCATGGACCAAAGATCTGGGAGCTAAGCAGCGTCTTGCTGACGCACTACAGCTTTAGACCTTCTCTCACACCAAAACAGTAAATGCAAGGAAATGGAACAGCAGAAAGTAAAATGGAACAGCAAACGGAAAATGGAACAGCAAATCTGAAATGGAACAGCAGTAAATGGAACGGCAATAAATGGAACAGCAACTCAGTAAACTAGATCTCGCGAGTTAGAACTGAACTCTCATTCCACAATCAAATAACAATCGTCAAAAGCAATTCCAATGAACCTTACTTTATGAGGCGATATTCACAAATGAATTATGGAACAGCATTTATCATATATACACAACACACTTATTATAGCAATCTGATGTTTCCAGAGAATATGACTCTGCTTCCAGATAGAATAATATTACTTTCGGGTTCCCACGAATAAGAGTTCAAATGAATCCAATAGCAATATTTAATATGAAAGCTCTGTAACAGAAACAGTTGGCTTAAATAGTGAACATGCAATCAACTCTGAAGAGATTCATTTACACGATACAGAGTTACTTACATAAATCTCCCGAATGAAACCATTAATGAATTAGTCGTAACAGAGCATGGAACAACATATGAAAAACACGTCAGATTACCAAACTATATAAACAATCCACACAGAAACCAAATTATAATGATACAAAAGGAAGTGTCCTTCGGAGCTGGGCCCTTAGCTTCCAAGGATACACCGCCTTAGATTACTCCAGACGCAGAGATGAAAGAAAGCACCAGGTCTTTAGTATTAATGCATCAACAAAAGTACAGCAAAAACAAGTCTTAACGAGACTCGATGATCAAAGTTCAAACTGAGACTTAAATTTACATATATGAAAAAAGGTCTCCCAAGCTTAACACTGCTGCCCCTTTTTATAAGAGAAATGGCGGAGGTATCTAGGTAGCAAAAATAAGCAAGACAGCGATCCCTCAGGATCCCCAAGCCGTTACTCCTTGATTTTCCTTTCCCTGCTTCGCCGAATCGATAATTCTTCTTTCTTTCCCGGGTCGTTCTGCTTCGATCCGCTTGATCTTGTTCGCATCCGGTTCCCTCCCAAAGGGACAGTAGTTACTCTTCCTTTGTATTTTCCTCTTAAACAGTAATCCTTCGTTTCCACCCTTTCCTGCATGAAAAGATAACAATTATCAGTGATTACGTTTTCATACTAATTCTCACATATTCTACTAAAAATGCTTTATCTCTTTAAGTTCATTATGCAGAAAGGGTTACAATTGCTACCGAAAAGTCACTAAATTGTTTGTCAAAAACATACCTTTCCAGAGCTCCACAGTATGGTCAAAGCCATATGTATAGAGGAAACATGTATACAGTCATGAATAATACATAACTCCATGTAGCCTGAGTTATATCAGACAAACTCAAGATATTGCGCCCCATCCCAACCTGATCAAAGTACAAATTCTAACATGCGAATAAATGTGTTGAAGTCGAACATGCTAGAAAACCACCTCATTATGGGCCAATGATGTGAACTACTTACAAGCATGAGAGAAACCACCAATAATGGAAATGGCTCTCAAGGTACGAAATTACAATTCGTGAATGTGAATATGATGCTGAAGTCAAACGCTCATGAAGGAATCATCTGATCAAAGGTCAATCATGAAAAGCTGTCGTTGAATGCGAAGAACCTACAATTAAGGCATGCAATCTCTAAGGTATTAAAAGGGAGCTTCTAAGTCATCTTCTTGGATAATGAGCTGAAGTTGGTAGGAAATGGTCCATTGAAGGAGGGCCATAATGATTCTCTCATCATCGATGCGACTCCGGAGTGTGGCAGCTTTTGACTCAACATAGGACCAAGGGTCATGATGACGAAATGGAATATTTAGATGAGAGGCAAGTGACTAAGTGAGGATATCCCAAACCTAACATGAGAAACAAATGAGTGTCGTGTTCAAGAGCTACATGTTGCCTATACAGAGATGTTTCACTTTCACATTTTCCCCACTATTTCTACTGAGTACCCCAATTATTTTTAATCACAATCTTGAAGGGGATAGCATATGCTTGCCATATAAGTTCATTCTTTGAATGAATCCATCCTAGTAAGTTTTACGAGTCCTAGGAAGGAGATACTTGGTCTCGTCATGGTGAAAAATATTTCATCGTTTAATTTTTTCAAGTACGACAGAAGTGAAACTCGACATATTATTCATGTTTAGAGAGTTTGAAAAAGATACAAAAAAGAGAACTCCATCAGGTCCCTTTCTGTAATTTGTCTCTCGAACCCAAAATGGTAGAAAATAATATTCGAGAGAACCTCTTAGCCATGTTCGATTAAGTTGTTCCTTTTTTGTACAATAGTCTATCTCAGTCCCAAAAAGGGTTAAACTTATACTAAGTAGAAGCCATTTCATTTACTTTTATGAGTTCGAAATGACAAGTTCTCATCAATATTTTCATTTTTTGAGAGTCAGAAAAGAGCTTAAAGATGACTCCTCTTGGGGGAACAAGTGGTATAAAAATATAGAAACTGGTTCCAGTGATGATGAAAATGATAAAAACATGTAAAGGTCAAGAGGCTGGCTAATAAGACCACTCATCACAGATGTTCCTTAGGCAAGGGTAAAACAACCAAGTGAAAGCATATGATCAGCCAAAGAGATGATGACAATGGAATGAAAAAACCAAGTCTCATCTGGAAAAAATCAGCTGATAAAAACGACAATCACGAGATGTAAAATGGGAATGGTTTCAATTTTACACAAGATTGAAACATGATAAACTATGCTTGAGGATACTTGAAAATGGTTTCATTTTTTCACAAGCTTGAAGCATGAGGAAAAACTATGCTTGGATTTGGTTTCATTTTTACACAAGCTTGAAATGGAGAAAAACCATGCTTGAGATTTGGTTTCATTTTTACACAAGCTTGAAACAAAGATAAACTATGCTTGAAATAAGTTTGCATGCCCCCAGCATAGTGGCTCAATTCGAGGTACATGCCCCCCAGGCTTCAATTCATTCGTCTAATTAGACTATCGGTTACTAAAAGATGGATGGAATGAAGGTTCACTTACGAGATCAAGTGAAAGACTAGATTGGGATTTTACGAGATCTAATCAAAGACTCAAATTGGAAGGGCTTTTGTTTCATTTTTTAACGCGATTTCCATAGGAAAATAAACATGCTCATGAAACCTTGTTTCATTTTTACCAAGATTGACTCAAGTAAAAGAACTTTGCTCATGGATACCTATTTCATTTTTAACAAGGTTTACATAGTCAAAGAACTATCATCATGGCCCTTGTTTCATTTTTTAACGAGCTTGACACAAGACAAGCAACTCTGCTTCAAGACCTTGATCACAAACCAAAATATACCATGGCTTCCAAGAGGTTTTCATCAGATGGGAGAACAAAAATCTGGAAGAGATACATGTCCAGGGATCTAATGGAAAAATAGAACTCCAATGCCCCCAGAACATGGTGTACTACATCACCTGCTAGATCATCAGTAGAGGTGGGCATGGAACAGTTGGCCACATAATTAACCGGTGGTGGGGCTGATACCGCTTGTAAATAAGGACCACTCAGGGATGATGGTTGATTGGGAGTTAATTCAGGGCCAATGAATGTAAGTTGATCAATGATCACAATGCTTCCTTCATGTAGGAAAAACATCACTCGAAAGAGAGAAGAAACAAGAACTCCTATGACACAAACATAGTCACAACTAAGTATTAGATTAAAATCCAACGAGCCTTGGAAAACCATCACATATATATAGACAATCTTTCCTCTCAAAGTAATAGGAAACTTAGGAAGGATCCCTAATGATTAACTGGTTCCTCTGTTAAAAGCTAACAGATTCTAGGTGATGGGGAGAATCTGAGAAGAACCTAAAGCTTTCCAAGTAGTTAAGGACAAAATGCTAACATATGCGCCCTCGTTTATGACTATTCTAGGTATGACCATTTGGTCAGCCTATACTGTAATCTATAAAGGCACATAAGATAAAAGATGATATCTTGCCAATCGGCTCCAATCAAAAGAAGTGACTAAACTACTCAGGGGGGTGTCGTAGGAACATGAGAGCTTCCCTCTTTCACCATGGGGATAGGAGAAATTCAATCTCTACCATAAAGGTATGGTTAAATGAAGGTGGAGCCAAGTCTACCATTTTCTCAACCAATGGTTTGTCGAGAATGGACTCACGAGACTCACTTTTAGAGAGAGCGGGGTTGACCAAGATGGTTTTTTATCAATCACTTGATCCACTAGCAAAGGATCAAGGGAAAGCTTCCGATAACCAAAAAAAAGATGAGGCTGGAAAGCTATAAGCTTTTCCAACTCTTTGGAAGCTTTATCCATAAGAGGAAAAAGGTGAATGGGATGATTACCTTCACATAACTTACAAAGAAATTTACCTTTTCCATTTTTCCCATGAGCTTTACTGTTACTATTTGAGGGTTTGTCACTAGCATGATCTCCAGAGGATGATGACAAAGGTCGATGTGAACTTGTGGACCACACTTCTAAGACGTTAGGAATACCAGGACAATTCCGAAGAATGTGGTGACCCTTACATGACATTTAAGGGAATTTTAATTTCTAGGGTTGGTTGGAAGATTTTTCTACATCAGTTGCATTCGTAGAAATGGTTGCTTGGTTTCCCCCTTCCTTATTTTTCTTCTTCTTCTTAGTTTTCTGGTTACTAGAATCCAGACTTTCACCAGGAAAAAAGGAAGAACAAGGTGATGAAATAGGCGAAGAAGGTGAGGGGTCAACTTTAGGATCAACATAAGGTTGATGTTGTTCAGGTGGAGGAGAACTCGATTGAAAATCAATTTGGACACTCAAAATCACTGATGTCAAAAATAACCAAACTAACAGACCAATTGTCAATCTTGGAAGGGACAACATTTCCATATAAGGAGCACCAACTTTTCCAAAACAAGGAAAAGTACTAGGATTCCCGTTAGGGGGTTTCCTTGGTTGGTAGACTCGGGAAATGTTGCCATTGGTATCAACCTAAGATCTACTAACGAGTATTTCCACATGAAGGATGTTTTTCCATGGTCAATGTAATTGATTCAGAACTTTAACAAAAATAAATAAAAAAGGGGGAATCTAGGCAAAAGGGTTTATGAAGTATCTGTGAACCGCTATATACACCTTAGCTAAAACCAAGGACTTAACGTATGGTGGCTAATCTCCTCGAATGTTGTGTTTGGTGTATCACGTTTACAAGGCAGATGACTTGGTTACCTGTGGGTAAAACATAGCAACCTAGTGGGGTCTCCCAATATATACTTGATAGTATGGGGAGCACAAGTCCATGTTAGAGCTGTCTAATGCATAATTGTTCGATGAGAAAATTCCCATATATTTTCCATATTGAAGTGCCTTAAATTTACTCGAAATTACTAAATAACCTTCGATATACTTCCGTACTGGAATGAAATTTCACCCCCAACATACAATGCAGGTAGTTAATGACAGCTGCTAGATTTATAGACGTCCGAACATGTCTCTAGCCTAGACCTCTAAATGTTTGTGTTAAGTTCAAAGGCTCATTAGGTTAATTGAGGTAAATTTTAATGTTTATCTTCAATTATGTCTTTTTTTCTCTCAAAACAATGTCACCTAAATCCCTAAGATGTAGCTATATGAGAAAAGGAAAATTTTCCATTTCAATGGAAGCTAGACTAACCAAGGGAAGAAACTCAATCAATATGCATCAAACAACATGCCTTCCACTAAATTTCACTTTCATTGTCCAAATGCAATGGCAAAAGTAAAAATGATTTCCACTTTTCACTATCCTAAATGCAACTTTTTCAAAAGAAAAATGATTTTAATTTACAAATATGCACTTATATGCATTATGCTTTTCTTTTCATTATGAATGATTTGATGCACCTAATACAGTTTTCAGCTTTCAATCACTGAAAAATGTGATCTATTTTCAATGATGAATCTCAAAAAATAACTTTTCAATGTAGCTAATCTAATGCATTTTCACGAAAAGTAAATTTTGAAAGACAAGCTAAAAAAAATGCAAAATGATGTTTTCAATGATTTCCACAGAAAACAACACTCAATCAATCAACAAAACCAGCATCTCAATGACACGAACAAGTAGAAGGTGATGACCAATTTACTAGAAACCCTAGAACTCAATCATATTTCACTTCAAAGCCAATGAGATAATTTTTTCAAATTAATCAAGACAATCAATAAAAAAAACTGACAAATCCAAGCATACAAGATGGGAAAAGACCTTAGGGGCCAACACACACTGGATTCTAAGACAGGAACCCTAAAAATTCTCACATTCAAGGATCATCGCTACTTTATATAGAAAAACCCATACTGATTGGGTCATCAGTGCTACTTTTCATAGCAAAACCCGTGCTAGTTGGGGTCATCAACACTACTTTATATAGAAAAAACCGTGCTGATTTTCTATTTTCAGCGCATCTGTAAATGTAAAAACTAGCGCTTCCAACGTGAATGTCACTCATAAAACTCACACTGAGTGGGGAATATGGGAAGAAACAAAAAAAATTCACAAACACTCCACACTTAGAACTCTAAGGTAGTAACCAGATATTGTGCAGACCTATATTAATGCACACAATCCAAGAGATTCACGGTTGGTCAAACTAATGAAAGGATCGGATTAAAGAAATGGATGGAAAGGTTATAGCTTCCCCAGTGGAGTCACCATTTTTTTGAGTAGGTAAATCCTCTCTGCCTATAGAGATGATCCCTCTAGCCTAAGGAGTGGTTCTAGCAACAAACAAGACAATATACAAGACACCTTCCTAGATTACAATCGAAATAAGAGAAGAGGAAGGAGACCTACCTCACTCTGATGCTATAATGCACTCCTTTGTTGAAGATCTTAATCACTTTTTCTTTAGGCTCAGTCCTTGCTACTCATAGCATTTAAATACCTACACAAGAGGCTAAAGACACAACAAAGCATAAAAGTGCAACAATCATAGTCAAATTTAATCCACTTAACAAATCAAGGAGCATTAAGATAAATGAAGCATTGACACAAACATTTATGGAAAGTGAACCAACAATTGTATATATTAATAAAAAAAGGAGGAATCATACAACCCAAGCCTTGATGTTAGTAGCCCTCCTTGAGTGAATGTCCAATTCCAAGCACAAGGCCTCCAAGCGCTCTGTTGTAACATGTATTTTTTGTTACCTTTAATATTCATTTTTCATACAAGAACTTGAAAATACTTCGAAAAGAAGAGATAAAAGCTAGATGAAGAAGTGATAATGGCATAGCGGAATTGCTAAAAGAACTATAAAAGAATCAGCCCTAGAGAAACCAAAGTGATCCAAATGGATCCGATAATGCTCTCTAAGTCTTCATAAACTCTTTAAAAATCATGTCAAAGATAAAAATCTTTTAAAAGATCAAAGGTAACGTGAGAAGAAACAGCCTTAGCAGGGCGGAGAAACACTATCAGGAGGCCCAAAACCCGTGAAAACAGAGAAAACAAAGTATCGACAGCTTTAACACAACGTTAAATTAGAGCCGTTGGATCTGGTAGATTAACGACCCAGATCTGATTAGTGAATCGCAATCGGCCAGGAAAGAGAGTGGGTATTGGCGCAGATCTCATGAAAGTTGCAATGAAAATTGAAGGAGTTAATTTGGATCATCGATCAAGTGTGCAGATCGACGACCCATATAACATCGCTGGACTGTTATCAGGGGATTGTAGAAGTGCTTACAAATTGCCTAAGGGTTATTGCGATGATCGATTGCAATATATCACATCGCCGCATTGCATCAGAATTGTGTAGAGGAGTGATTACAATTGGTGGGGGTCATGTGCAATATGCAATATCGCGTTGGAACATGGGGCAAGGCCGATATTAATACACCATGCGACATCCGGACCCGATAGAATTATAAAGGAAATTTGATATAATTTCAAGTCTGTAACGGAACCATTTTTAATGTATTTTTGCGATTTTCGTTGTATGATCTGAATTGGATCCATAAAGAACTGTCAAGGAACCATGACTGTATCAGGTTAGGAAAAACTTCTAAGAATTCCAAAATAGCGATCAAAAACACCCTGAACTAGTGGCAATGGCAGCCAGCATGGAACGACGAGGACCTTGGTCAAAGCGCGCTGACCGAGGCCCATGGAGACTGCGCAGGAGGTCAAATTATCCCCTGGGAGCACCATATCAGGAAAAGGAGGTGATTTTTGATGTATGATTAGTGCTAATCGCTAAGAACTGGGCGAACAGGGCTGAAATGGAGTAGCCTCGAGCACTCAGATGCATGGGGGAGTCGGAGAACTACAGGTGAAAAATGAAAAAGTGTTAAAAGGACAAAGGCGGGACCCATGCTCTAGAAACCGACGGTATTGATCGGGGCACCCTCAAATGGTAAGCGGTTTTGGAGGAAAGCGGAGCGATTCCACTCAATGATTGATGTGTGGCAAGCGGAGGTGAGAGAAAACCGTCGTTGATCACGCGCTATCGGTCGAGCAAGTCAACCGCGCGAAACGTGCGTATGGCATTGGATCTGGAGGCCCCAGATCTAACGGCTGAGCTTGGGCCCATGGGGAAGTGAAATCAACAAAGGAATGAGCCGCAATTTAGAAGGATTTGAAGTCCATTTGACTGCCACGGTCGAGGAAGAACTTCATCCACAATGTAACCGAAGAAATGAATCGATGAAGTAGGCTGGCGCCATTTAGAGGAGGACATGTGGCCACTCCTTGAGTGCTGATGATGATGCCGAACAGAGAACTCCAAGCGCAGCTGCAGAAGGTGAATCAACAAATGCATCAGAGGAACCGAATAGGCATGGGAACGAATGGCTAAAAGCCATGAACAAAGATAGAATACACAGTCAGAAGTGAAGTCAGTCCGA
Organism: Pinus tabuliformis; assembly: GCA_031772625.1. Taxonomy (NCBI): domain Eukaryota; kingdom Viridiplantae; phylum Streptophyta; class Pinopsida; order Pinales; family Pinaceae; genus Pinus; species Pinus tabuliformis. Next base: position 5,520,625 of record CM062817.1, on the reverse strand, counting down.
GAGAATCCCGAGAGGAGGATGAGAGACAGAGAAATCAAAACCCCGAGAGGAGGATGATACATAGATAAAGAAGATAGTGAAGCAAAAGCAGAAGAGAATAGAGGGCCAAGCTGACCAAAGGCATCGTTGAGCACCAGAGAGCTTGAGAGATTCAAGCCATCCTAGAGAGGCTCTGTCTAGGCTGAGCACCACATTGGGCTCTTCCCATTGTATACCAGAAGGTCACAAAGCGGGCAAGGAAAACAGAGTCTATGCACTCCAGTGGCTTGGGGAATCCAAGAACCACCCTGCCAAGCAAACCTGCTTCAGGAGAACTCACATTGAGTCCATGCATTGTAATTTCTTTGCTTAAAGACACAATTAAACAAGGCCACCACTGAAAGTTGGACCAAAGATGTAGCCCTGTAGAATAGGGTGAACTCCTTTTTAATTTCTTATGTCTTGTGTTTGCTTATTGTATTTCTCTGCTGTATTTCCATTTAAATTGTCTGTGTATTGGAAATCTGATCAATCCGTTACTTCAATAACACAGAACACATAGCAGCACATAAGTCTATAATACCTTTAATTAATAAATCTTTAATTGATAACACCCATAGGGTGAATATCAGATCAAGTGGTATCAGAACTCTAGGCTGTAAGGTTAGACAAGCTTGTGTTGGTTTAACTGTGAATGCTCACTAGATCAAAGCTCAAATTAGGAGAAGGAGTGTTGGTGGAAACTAATCCTGAAATTGGGAGAGTCTATCCTCGGAAGACAATGTCAGAGGAAGGTTCTGTGGGGATAGACCCTCAATTCATAGAAAGTTTCCTAGCTATAAAGTCTGTGGTAGAAGAAATGTATAAGGACTTTAGAAAGCATAACAATCAGGTTCTAAGCTATAACAATCAGGTTCTAAACAAGATAAAGAAGAAGATAAGTCTCACTTCCATGACCTCTCCAAAGGGAAGGGGAAAGAAGAAGGCTTTCTCACACCTCCTAATAGCCTTGTGCATAATAAGAAAGCATCTTTGATTAAGATAGATGTTAAATTTGATTTGCCTATATATGATGGAGAGCTAAATGCTAAAAAGTTGGACAATTGGATTAGAAAAATTGATGTGTATTGCAGGATACAGAACATATACTCAGACAAGAGTAAGATTCAGCTGGCAAGCCTAAGCCTAGGAGGCACTACCTTGGTTTGGTGGGAAGGTAGAGCCCAAGCTGATATGAAAAGACATGGTAAGACCATCTCTATCTAGAGTGAATTTGTTGCTGCAATCAAGAAGCAGTTCTATCCATTGGCCTACATGCAACAAACCATGATTAGTTGGAAAACTCTTCGACAGTTGAAAGGGAAAAGTGTGCAAGGGTATACTCAAGAATTCAGAAAGAGAGCATTGATGTTGGGTATCTCATTAGACTCGCCAGAGACTCTTTTGAAGTACATTGGTGGTCTACACAACTACATGAGGCATACCATCCTCATGTTTAATCCCACTAGTATAGATGAGGTATCTGTACAAGCTACTCCACTAGAAGCTAGGGGAAAGAATGGAAATCCAGAAGTTGGGGGACCATCCCAACCCACTGTAAGCAAGAGTAAGGAGAAAAGAAAGCAGAAGTGGAAAACAAGGAAGGCTAACACTGCACAGAAAAACAAAGCTTCATCCACTCACTGTAAAAAGGATGGGCATGATGATTGTTAGCTACCTATACCAATAGGTTTCATATTTCATGATTGGCAATGAAAAGGTCCAAATATGCTCTGCTTTGATGATGCAAAGATCACATATTTCCATAAGAATACAATCTGTTCTTATAGCTTGATGGTGACTAAAATTTTGATGGATGGTCCAACAGTCTAACCTGGATCATGCCATGTTTTGAATTTTCAGCTGTAAAATAGAGAAGGGAGTCTGTCCAAACTGTTTAATCTTGGCAGACAAGTAGTTCAGGTAGAGAAGAAAAGGCTCCCAACAGCTTAATCTGGACCTTGGAAGAAATAAGGGTAGAAATAGATAGAAAAACAAAAGAAAAAGCCAAAGAAAAGAAAAGGCAAGTAAGGGTCTGCAAGCCTAAGTGCACCCTCCAAGAAGAAACAAAAAATGCTAGGCAAAGTAGCTGGGTAAGTAGGTGGGGTTGCAGAAGTGGTATTCATTTCAGATTTAACCTTGATGGTCAAGATGAGAAAAGAAAAACAAAGAAGCATGTCTAACTTCCCAATTATCCCTTTTCCCACTCATTACTAACATCCCCTCATCAATTGAATTGCTTAGAAAACTTGAGGTTTGATGGTGGTTTTATTCATTGAAAAGCCACATTTCTTGTCTAAAAATTCTTTTCATTTTGATCTACTCCCTAAACTGAGTAAGTTTCAAGTAAACTTAGTGATTTTCCCCCTCATTCACATATTCCCCCATATTAACTCTAACTCTATTATGTAATTCCCCTATGTTACCCTTTCCCTAGTATTATTAACACCATGGTGTATAAACCCCCAAAGCATTCTATAAATATCCTCCTTTTAGCATTATAGCTAAATATGTCTGTCTAAAGGGAGACTTTAGTCCACCTGGGACTGTGGTCAACCCTGTCCTGGGGCTGCTCTAACCTCTGGTTATGAGCAACAACCTCTCCCCTAAGCTCTCACCTTCCCTCTGCTCAAGAAAACCCAAAAATCCCCAAAAAAACCTTGCTAAAAACCCCTTTTGTCCCTTTAAACTCGCTTCATTGGCAAAAATGCTCTAAAAACCCACTTTTCTCCTTTATCCAAAGTCTAAGCACCGGGCGCATTTTGACAAAACTATTCCTAAAAACCCATTTTTTTGATTCCAATGGTTCGGGCGCTATATTGGTTTTATTGAAAATATATTAAAAAACCATCGAAATTCTTCATACCCCAATGACCTTCCGCTAAGCGCGCATCCCAAAAAATACATTTTTTAAATCCCGCCCCCTTCCGTATCGCTCGATCACTTCATCAACCCGTCAGCCGTCCGATCGAGCGCCTCTGATCGGACGGCCCTTATGCATATCGGGTTGGTCCCCACGCCCGACAGTTAGCGCCCGAGAAACTGACGAAGGGTTACGTCAGTCCTCGGCCACGCGTCACCTTCTCAGTCTCTCGGAGCGGCCTCTGACAAAACCGGGGCCGTATTGTAAGCGGTCCGAGAAAACCGTTACCACTGTTGCACTTACCGCCCGGTTTTGCTGGTCCCATGTCATGCCCACGTCAGAGCCACGTCGCCGCCACCCCGCCGTCGCATCACCTCATTCGTCCGTCCCTTCGCTGACATGTCCGCCACTTCAGCATATCCATGGACCAACCAGGACCTGCCACATCACCCGGTGACATCATGCTGACGTCATCCGACTCCGACCCCACCCGATGACGTCATGCTGAAGTCATCCCAAAAAGGCGCCAATATGACAAAAAAACTATTTTTAGGCCAAAATTTCGTGTTTTTTCTACTTTTGCCGAAAGAGACTGTTGTTGTTCCTGCATGTATTTAACGACCAGACCAATGCCAACCTGCACTGTTCGACTCCAAACCGCGGGCGCCTCCGTCGTACCTGCATTTGCAACTGTCAGTGGCAATCAGCAAGGTATTTCTCGAAATTATTCTCTGCACCTGGTTTTTATCCAAATTTCTACAAACAAACTGTTAAGGGAGTGTTAAAACACTGAATTCACCGTCTAGTATCCAGTAACCTGTACCTATTTCCCTCTGGCAAGGCAACAAACAGTTTACGAAACCTGCATTTGACTGAAACAACCTGAATTCACAGGTAGCTCGTGCAATCGTGAGCTAGAAACCTCTGCCGGCTAAATTCACCATAGAAACGTTCTGGTCGGCCCTGCTATTTGTCTTTATCAATCCGTTAAATAGTATTTCAATTGCTGTGTGCTCAATTCACCCTCTGGTCCCTAAAATTCACACTTTCATTGTAAGGAATCACCTCTGTGTTGTTCTGCTTACTTCAACCAGTTCACCTGCAAGTCAGAAGCTTAATAGACCATGGAAACTCCAATTGCACTGAACATCAAGCCTCTCAATACCCCTCACAGGGAGTTAGAATGGAAAGCTCTGGGAGATATGGATTATCAGATGTTAGACTATTTTCCATTAGGCTCTAAATATAATATTCAGTTGCTAAATGAGTTGAAAGCCCAACACCTTAGTGGAGCTGATATCCTAGGGATTTGGGACTCAAACTTGCCCATCTACAACCTCCCCCAGGTAAATCCTATGCCAGAATTGATCCACAGATGCCAGGAGTGCTATGATCCATGCCAAAGAGCTGTTCTCAGCCCCACAGGCTCAATTCTGTTCCATATCACCCCAGAGAGCATAAATGAGATGCTGCATTTCCACACTGCAAAACCATTGACCCCCCTCTACATGCAGAACTTGATAAAGAAGGGGACTAAGTTGTCAAATGACCAGATCATCAAAATCAATCAGCTGTTCATACAACCAAGCTCTGAAGCCATCAGAACTCCTCCTATTGGATATGCATACCTAAATGAATTGGGCAGAATGCTAGTGGATTTGATCAGCTATGTCCTAGGGTTCAGGGGAGTGGAGGATGTGGATGATAGTATAATGGCAATGCTGTCTATATTCTCTCCTGGAAAGCCTCCAGCTGTACATTATGACTATGCCACATATATTGCAGATAGGATCCATGACCAGCTAATGAATCTGCAAAGGGAAAGACTGTTCAGATACACTTCATACATTTACCATCTATTCTTGTTTTATCAACCAGGCAGCTTCCTCATTCCCCTGAAACAAGTTAATGCCCAGGGGAATCCAAGGTCAGTTGTGTTTTGGACCTCTGTTTTTCATTGCACCTCTGTTTTTCATTGCACCTCTGTATCACCATACACATACTGTGAGTTCATAGACTTGTTCATTCATCCAGCTATGACATTATTGTATGGTGTTTCTCCTCCAAGGTTAACTGATGACATGAGGAGAGTTCTCCATCTCTCCAAAACCTACAGCATTGGTAATTGGTACTTTTACCAACACCACACAGTGATCAGAGTATATGGCTGTGAGTTGAAGCCTTATAGGCTGCCAAGGTATGTCCCTATGAGACTTTTTGCCCTAGAATACTTCAGGCAATTTGGGAATGCCGACTACCTCCACTTCCAAAGCAAGAACAAGAAGGCACAGTTGAAGGTAAGGAGCCAGTTGGGCCCTTTCCTATATAACAAAAGAGAGGAGGGATGGAAAGAAGCAAATAGTATCCTAGAGGCCCTCAAACTGCAAACTAGTTTTGAATGGATACCCTATGACCCCAATCATTTTGTTTCCCTCAGGAGGATAAAATACAAATTGGGTACTTATTCACATATGAGGCTGCCTGAGATTGAGCAGTATGCCAATGCATTGAGCTGGAAAAAGGGCACCCTAGAAGAGGAAATTACTAGTGAAGAGCTGCTAGAAAGAGAGGCTAGAAATGTTCAAAAAGAAGCTGACTTGGAAACTTGTGGATAGGTCCCCCTCTCATATCAAAGACAACTTGGAGCAGCTGCCTCATCCTCAACAACACATCAGCAAGCTGCCATGAATACTCCACAGACATCCAACAAAGGCAAAGAAAAGCAGATGGAACAACCACCTCCTATGACTGAAGAGCAAGTGGAAACACTAGTCCAACAACAAGAAGAAATGATGCAGCAGGAAGTGCAGCAACAAACACAACACCAACAACAAGAAGAACAAAGACAGGAGCAGCCTGTCCAGCAAGAGAAAACAGTGGAAGCCCCTAAATCCACTGAACAAACTATGCCTCCAAGGCAAGAAACTTCAGCTGAGGCATCAATCCTCCAAACTCCACAAAAGGAGGATACAAGCAGGAAAAGGGACAGAGAGACTCCCCTTACAACATCAGCAACTCATGGGGCGAAAAGACAGAGAATCAATCCCTTCTCAGAGGAAGAAATGCCAATGGGACAGTCTTTTGGTATGGTCCCACCCAGCAGGGAAGCATCAGCAAGTTCCTTTCAACAGGAACAGGATAGAGCAATGGGAGGAGAAGTGAGTTCCTCAAATCAGCAAAGGGAAGGTGGACTCAGCATTAAACAGCAGTTCATCGACATTAAGAGGAGAAATGAGCCCATCAAGATACAGCTGTATAACCATCTGTTAAACATGGCTCCCACCAATCAACAAAGACTCATGTCTGCATATGATGTGCAGGAAGGCAAAATGATCATGAGTCATTTTATGCCAACAGCAGTGCAGCCCCATTCTGCCTTTGACTACTTGAGGACCAACCTGGAGGTCCTTGCCAAGGATATCCACCCAATGGACAAAATAGAACTGCATAAGCAAACGGGTGAGATGGTCTATGCTTCCCTGGCAGACCAAACATTGGATAATTACAGGCTACAAAATAGCCTTAACAACACAGCTGCTCAGCTTGAGTTGGAGAAAGCATCCTCTCAAGAAAAGGACAACAGAATTAGGTCCTTAGAAGACATCATCATAGAGATTGGGCATGATCCCAAAGATATCAAGGGCACACAAGAGATATTAAAATTGAGGGATGCAGACATGGCAGCTTTGAGGAGAAAGATCAAACTCCCAGCCACAATTCACCCTCAAACAGAGGATGTTGCCCAGCAAAGACATGATCAAGAGGCCACAACCTTGTTGGTATCTCTGTACAAGCAGCTAATCCAAACTCAAGAAAAGCTGGGAGAATCGGAGGCTACAAAAGCAGCACTACAGGCAGCCTTGAAACAAAGAGAAGAAGGTCAAACCTCCCAGCCTCCTCCTGAAGTAATCAACCTTGAGGAAGCTGCTCCAACTACTGCTCCTCCTCCTCAGCAAACAGAACCTACAGCACCAACTACATCGACAGCTGCACCAACAACAGAGCAGACTCATAGTCTGGATATGCAGAAGCTTCAAAATGAAATTCAAGTCCTGGAAGCTCAAATGTTAGAGCTTAATCAAGCCAAGGAATCTTTGGCTAAAGTAAATGAAAGGTATGATAAGAGCAAACAGAATGTGGCTGAGAAGGAAAGAGATATAAAAGCTCTCAAAAAGAGAATAACTGAGCTTGAGAAAGAGCTCACACTAGATAAGGTGACAGCAGAGCTCAAAACAGTCCTGTGGGCCAATATTGGCCAGTCCATTACTGATCAGTGGCAATTCATTGAGACCATAGATGAGCAGTCAGCGCTCATTACAAAGGCAAATAGGGAGATACACAGAGCAAGAGCAAGCCTTGGCAACATGCCTGATGCTGCCAATAGGATGATCAACATATTAAATAACAGGACAAGCTCTCAACTGACCACCATGGGAATTGCTCACAGGACTGAGACAATCTCAATGGTTAAAAGGGTCCTGACATTAAGAAACCTGGTTGGAACATTAGAAAGGAGAACCCAAGATATGCAGACCGAAATCAACAGGGTCATGGACGGGTTTCAGGTATTACAAAACAGAGGCCTCCCCAGCATACTAAGCAGTGTGGGAAGAATGCTTACCCATGAAAATTATGCTAAAAGGGTCAATGCCTTTGCTGCAAGTCAAATTGCAAGACAGCCCAGCACTTCAGCAGAATCAGGGCCAGCATCAGGGCAGACTCTCTACAATAGGGTGGAAAACCTGTTTTTCATCATGAACGAGATCAATCATCTGTTCGATGTGCCTCCAAATTTCTATAAATATACAGAAGCAGATGAAACCATAGAGGCAATTGTGAAGCACCAATTGCCCACACAGGAAGTTTGGAACAGATTGACACAGCTAATATTATCAAGCCAGAACCTATAATGTCAAGTTTTTGCAAATTTATAAGTGATCATACACAGGGAAAATTTTGGTAGATAAGCATACAAAGGAAGGATGAAAGGCTGAGCCAACTCAGCAGGGCTATTCGGTCACCACAGCAGCAAGCACAGTCAGAGGTGGCAGGACCAAGAAAATACAGCGCAACAAACGTAAAGGCACATTTTCCAGCATTAAAGCAAAGCGTTCCAACCGACTCCGTGACCTCCAAAGGTCAAAATATCCTCTGACAGACTTAAAGAGCAGTTATGTTGCATTCAAAGCTGCAATAACTTCTTTTTTACTTTTCTGTACGAAGTAATGAAGATATTTCTCTCTCAGATGACTCAATGCCTGAGATATTTTGTATAAACATTTCTATAAAGTCCCCTTCGCATGTTTTTGCAAAGGGTTGTTGTTGATTTCTCCTGAAGAAGTTCTTATGCTGTAATCCTTTCAGAAGTTTAATAAAGAAAGTGATGGAATTTCTCGGATTTCTGAAGTGTTGAATGCATTCTGGTGTCTGTTGAAAACTGCTGGATTCCTGTGTATTACACAATACAATAAGTCTCTGTAACTCTCTCTGTTATGTATTTTTGATTTGTTAAAATCCATATATGTTTCTAATTTCGAAATGTTTGACAACAAAGAAAAAGAATAACTTTCAGGACTTATTCAAGGAATACCCTGAGTTCAATCTGTGTTGTTAATGAATGTTTTCTTCAGCTGTAATCTTGATAAGTGTAATTCTTAATTGCTGCACTTTCAGAATACATATTTCACAGTGACCTTTGTCTCAGGAATTCAAGTTTGCTCCTGTGCAACGTGTTTCACTTTCACATCACCAGCTTAATAGAGAATTCTTAATTGCTTTCTGTTGGCTGACCATGCTTCACCATTTAAGTTAAATTTGTTTGTTTAAGATACACAATAGGCCCTGCAGTTTGCACACCACCACTCCTGTGTTTCAAAGCATTTCACAACTCCAGACTCCATTGCCCAATGATATACTATTCTCTGAACACTACACCTTAAGCCCTAAAAGAAATCCTTCAACCAAAACATAAACCAAAACTGAGCATAATACCTAGCCTAAAAACACCATCATAACAGAGACAAATCATAAAGAGAGAACCCTCTCTGATTACAGTTTGGCTAGAAACTGTGATCCAAAGATTGGTTAGTGGTTACCCCGACCGTATTCCCTTGGGAGTCATAGGGAACAACCTAGGTGTTAACAATGATGAGCATTGTTGGATTCTGCATCTAGAGCTGAGACCTAAGAAGTCCGAGGGTAAGAAGAAGAATATTGCTGCAGCTATTCAGCAAGATTTGGGGTTAGACTTAGGAGATTAAACAATTATAGCGGCCACAGGTATAATAGGTAAGAATTCTGAAGCATCTACTAGTAATTCTGCTCAATCTGTTATTGATGAAGAAAATAAGAGAAAAAGACATGAGCTTTTCCATATTCGAGTTGTTTCCAAAAATCAAAAGTTTGATACTTTGTTTGATAGTGCCTCACAAGTAAATTTAATTTCTGAAGCAATTGTAAAGAAATTGGGATTAGCAACTACACCTTACAAGAAACCATACCCATTAGGATGGTTGAATGATAAAGCACAACTACAAGTGACTAGACATTGCAAACTCAAGTTTTCTTCTGGGTCAACATTTGTAGATGAGGTTGAGTTAGACATAATTCCTTTGGATATATGTGGAATTGTTTTAGGAAGTCCTTACTTGTATGATAGAAAGGCTATTTTCTATAGAGCTGAGAACAAGTATCTACTTGTTAAAGATGGGATCAAATACTTTGTAAGAGCTCATAAGCTCAAGAATAATTATACTGTCATAAACTCAGGGCAGATGAAAAGAGTGATAAATTCATGCAAACAATTCTTACTGATGGTTGTAAAGGAAAAGAAACCTGATAAAACCAATGTATCTGAGGACTGTAATGCTGAACAACAAGCTGATATAGAAAAGGTTGTTTCAGAGTATGATGTCTTATTTTAAGAACCTAAAGGTCTGCCACCAAAAAAGGGAATAGTACATGATATTATTTTGCAGCAAGATGTTCCATTGCCTAACATTGGAATGTACAGGTTGTCTACTTTAGAGAATGCTGAAATCAAGAAGCAGGTACAGGAGTTGCTTGAGAAAGGGTTCATCAAACCTAGCACATCACCATGTGGGTCACCAATCGTTTTGGTGAGAAAGAAAGATGGCTCGTGGAGAATGTGCATTGATTACCGAGCATTGAATAAGATAACAATAAAAAATTGTTATCCCCTTCCTCGCATAGATGATCTTTTAGATCAATTGAAGGAATCTATTTATTTCACCAAGCTAGATATACATAGTGGATACCATCAAGTCAGGGTTGCAGAGCAAGATGCATGGAAGATTGCTTTCAAAACAAAGCAGGGATTGTATGAATGGCTGGTTATGCCTTTTGGCTTAACTAATGCTCCTGCTACTTTCAAGAGATTAATGAATGATGTACTCAGACCTTTTCTTGATGATTTTGTTATTGTGTATCTGGATGACATTCTGATTTTTAGTAAAATTTGGGAAGAACATTTAAAGCATGTTAAGCAGACATTAGATGTTTTGAAAAGAGATAAAATTTATGTTAAACTCTGAAAATGTGAATTTGGAAAAACATCTCTAAACTACTTGGGTCATATAGTACGGGGAGGTGAATTGAAGATAGATCCCTCTAAAGTGGTAGTCATTGTGGACTGGCCTAAACCCAAGTCTGCTACAGAAGTGAGAATCTTCTTAGGAGCAGCACAATATTGGAGGAAGTTCATTTATAAATTTTCCTCAATTGCAACTCCCTTACATGCTTTAACAGGATTGAATAAGGTGTTTCAGTGGGGAGGCAAACATCAGAAAGCCTTCGACGCCTTGAAAGAAAAGATTAGTACAACACCTATACTAGCACTGCCAGATCTACAAAGACCATTCGAGATCCAAACTGATGCCAGTGACTCTGCCATGGGAGCATTGTTGACACAGCATGGTAAACCCATATGTTATCATTCTGAGACTTTTAATCCTGCAGTAGTTAACTATCCTACATATGATAAAGAATTGTATGCATTAGTTCAGAGTGTGAAAAAGTGGAAACATTACTTAATGGGTAAAGAGACAGTAATACATACTGGTCATCAACCACTTCAATATCTACACTCCCAAACTAAGTTGTAGCAATCAAAACATTACAGATGAATGGGTTTTCTACAACAGTTTCATTTAGTGATCAGATATAAAAAGGGCATCCATAACAAGGTTGCAGACATGTTATCTAGACCCATTATAAATGCATCTACCATACTTAAGCATAGTTCTGTGCTACATGAAAGCTACATAGAACAATATGTTCAGGATATGGAGTTTAAGGATGTATATGCAAGTTTGAGTCAAGGAAAATAGTAGAAGAATTGGACTATCACATGAAGGACCGACTCTTATACCATTGTGGGAAACTCTGCATTCCACAAACTGAGAGGATAAAGATAATTAGGGAAGCACACACTTCTTTGATATCAGGTCACTTTGGGGTAAGTAAAACAGTTGCACAACTGCAAAGGTTCTGCTATTGGCTAAAAACGAATGAGACAGTTTCTAGATATGTAAGAGGGTGTGCCATGTGTGCTAAAAGCAAGCCCAGCAAAAAAAAACTAGGCTTGTACACTCCATTACCAGTTCCCTCTCACCCTTGGGAAAGTGTTTCCATGGATTTTGTTGGAGGACTGTCTAAATCTAGGAAAGGTCATGGTTATCTATATGTTGTTGTGGGTAGGTTCAAAAAAATGTGTATTTTGATACCTTGTAATAAACAGATTACAGTTGATCAGACTGCAAAATTGTTCTTTGAACATGTATGGGTTCATTTTGGATTACCCACTTCCAATGTATCTGATCGAGACACCCGATTTGTGGGAAAGTTTTGGTCGAGTCTGTGGGAACTGATGGACACCAAACTAAAGAAAAGCACAACTTTTCATCCACAAACAGATGGCCAGTCAGAGGTAGTAAACAAGATAGTGATCCAGTTACTGAGAGGATATTGTAGCAAACATCCTAAGCTTTGGGATGAACACTTGTGTTATGTGCAGCATGCTTACAACAGAGCAAAACACTCTTCTACATAGAGATCTCCTTTTCAGACCTATTTTGGGTTCACACCAAGGTCTCCTTTGGATTTTGTCTTTGGCATAGATACCATGGTTGATGGACATAGTGATGTGGACAAGGAAACTAGGTTCATTGAATAGGTCCAGGAGATCCACTAGGCAGTACAAGAACAACTGGAAAAGAGCAAGGCCAAGTACAAGGCTAGGCATGATAACATTGGATGGAGCATAGTTTTCAAGTTGGAGACCAAGTCTGGCTGTATATCATCAAGGGCCGGATGCAAGGTGAAGGTAAAAAGCTAAAGCCTATCAGGTATGGATCTTTTAGGATACTTGAGAAGATTGGTGAAAATGATTTTTTCCTTGATCTACCAACTTACATGCACATCTATTCAGTCGTAAATGCAGATTTCTTGAGATTGTTTGAACCTTCAATGATTGAGGACCTTGAAGAGCAGAGTCAATTGCCTTCTATTGATGACCTGCTACCTGAATATATTAATGAATTGCAGGAAGACATAGTGCTGGACAGGAAGGTGAGGACGACATGCATTGGAGATGTTGAGCACCTCAGGGCTAGGCTCAAAGGTTCAAAGTGAAGCAGTGCAAAGTGGATTGAGATTGGACAAGTGAGAAATCAATACCCTCACTTAGTCGATGATTGAAAACCAACTTTTGGTGGTCCAAAAGCTTTTTCAGTGGGAAGGCCATGATCCGAATTGGATCCATAAAGAACTATCAAGGAACCATGACTGTATCAGGTCAGGACAAACTTCTAAGAATTCCAAAACAATGATCAAAAACACCCTAAACCAGTTGAAATGCAGCCAACGTGGAACGATGAGGACCTCGGTGAAAGCACGCTGACCGAGGCCCATGGAGACTGTGTTGGAGGTCAAATTAGCCCCTGTGTTATCGGGAAAACTAGTGTCTATGTAGAGCTGCTAGTCCCACTAAGCCTGATAGCTACCTTAGAAACAAAAAAACTAAAAACTACTTTCGTTTTCCTTTATGAGAAATAGATAAGAAATGAATAAGGAGACCAACATCTGTCTTGCACTTGGTTCCTTGCTTGATTCCTCTCCCTTCTGATAGGTCTTTGCCACTCACTTCCTCGTCTACCCAGCTTCAAAGAGCATCTGTAGAATCAAAGAAGCATAGCACTATCCAAGAACATAGATCTATTATCATAAACAATATAGGACCAGATATATATTGACCACACAAATGCATAAATCATCAATCATACAAGAATGTGGAGGAAAACTTAAATAGCTTTATTGATAATCAAGAAAGAGCAAAGAGGATTACAACCAATTGTTCTAACCCAACATCATCCTCTCAGCAAGAAAGCCCTTCACCTCATGAAAAGCTTAGATCACCCAACACTATGATATTGCACCAAGAAACCAACAACACTTCCTTACAAGATACAAAATTCCAGCCTCTGGATCTCTGGGATGAGGGATCCATATATAGATGTTTGCAAGGGAGGTGAGTTAGCTTCTGAGATTTGATTAGTGTCCTCTCTCTGATATTTCTTGATTCCACTTGGATATTGATGATCTCTTACTCATCTCTGGGAGAATGCAGAGAGGCAAGTGTCACAGGAGAAGTTTCTGGAAGATTCCATGGTCCTCCACCTTGCGGATTGACCCTGCCATTTGTCCACTCTTGCCCATCGCACCCCATAGAAGGGATTTTCAACATGCATCACACCTACTGTGTGTATTCAGGTGGGATGCAACACACTTTGACCATGGAGCAGGTGAAATGGTCCAGTTTTGACCAGTTCTGAGTAGTTTTTCATGGAGAACTTCTGGGAGATGTTGTAATCAGTTGACCTTGTTCTTTTATGGGTTGGAACAACACCTTTAGGGACTTAGGAGCCCTTGGTTTATGGACATTTATGACTGGGGTTGCAGTGCCCAAAAATGTCTATAACAGTTGCCCCCTAAAGCATGAGGTCGTTAATCTTTTGATGTCGGGTGAAATGCTTTATCATGAGGATCCGAAGTTTTTTCGAGTTGGAAGGCGACCTGTAATAAGATACAATACAATACATTATCTTCATAATATTTTCATGATCTAGCTGAGGCGGGCATTCCCATGTTCAGCTTTATAAATTCATTTTCATGTACATGAGACAGACAATCGTCTGAGTGTATACTGATGATTCTGGTAGAGCCATCATCCCTTAGATTGGATGATTATCTGTGCAGCGATGATGTACATTTGATGTCTTTATTTTCCTGAATATATATCGGAGCCCGGAGGAAACTAGATCCAGGGTCTTCAATCTCATTCGATATTCACTCAAAGTACAAGTCGATCCATGTGAGAGATGTTCTGGAGTCGAACATGGAAAGACATCGCTTGATTACCAGCCAATGATGTAAGCTATTAACAGGTGCGAGAGGAATCACTGATAATGATGATGACCCTCAAGGTACTATAGTACAATTCACGTGGTGTGAATAAGGGACTTGGCGCCGAACACCATTCAAAATCTTTCGGTCGAAGGCCATTGATGTAAACCTATCGCCGGAAGTGAGAAACTTGCCATTGAGGCATGCAAGCTTCAAAGCACTGAAAGGGTTGTTCCTAGATCGACCTCTTGGATAATGAGCTGAGGTCGACAAGAAGTGATCCATCATAGGAGGGCCTTAGTGAATCCCACATCAATGACACGGAATGGAGCAAATGATTCTAATGGAGGTGAAAATGATCTGGTGTTATAAGGTTTAGGGTGGCGGTCATGAAAGAATGGAGCGTAAATGTATTGCAGTGGGTGAGACACAGGTGAATTCTCTGAGTGACTTCTCTTGAACATATCAGCGACACTGACATGATGGATTGGTAGCATTAACCCCAAATATGGATGGTGTGATGGAACCATGGTGATGTGACTAGTGAATGGAAAAACCCAACCCAACTCGGATGCGTAGTGAAAGTGTCATGTTCAAGAGCGACTTGCTACCAATAAAGTTTCTTCAAGTTTTCTTCCCAATTTTCCCCAGTCATTGCTGACCAGTACCTCTTTATTTTTGTCAAGCTTGAGGAGGATAACATATGCTTGTTCTATATTTTTCCCTTCGGGCAAACCCATCGCTATGGAAAAGATGAAATAGAAGTACAAGATTAAAAAAGAGACCTATTGCACATGTCCAAATTGAAAATACACAAAGCTAGTAGACACTCAAGGCCAATCATTAACTCATGATGACTTAGAAACAATTGGGGACCAAGAAAAGGAAATCACTAAAGAAGAATTAACATCGGAGTAGCTGGAGCCTCTACAATAGTTATTTACAACAAGTAGATAGATTCCAATGCAATCAGGAGGAAAAAAACCAAAATACCTAGAGCACAATTGAGCCACATTTAGTGAAGTCACAAGTGTAAACAACACTAGGAGAGAAACACATCCTACAGATATCACCACATCTGTTGGGATTTCTTTCTGAAGAGATGCAGAAACAAGCATACTTGAGCTAAGCCATTTATATTTGAATTTGTCACAATTAAAATTGGATATTCTATATCAATTCTAGTATAATATTGGCCACTAGATATAAATTCACATAGTAACAACAACAAAATAATTGGTACAATGGTCCACCACACATGATGCATTGAAGATAGAGAAAATGGTGTTGTTGGTAGAGAAAGAATAGGCAGAATGATGAGAGTACAAGCTAAAGAATGTAGTTGAGAAAAACTATAGAAACCTCCTAGAAGCACTGATGGTAATAGACACACAAATAGAGGGGAAATAATAGAGATTAGAAAGTACATAGAAAATCTCAAGGAAAATATTGTAGAGACGGAGTCACAATATGAAACAAGAAGGAGCACCATGAAACAGAACAAACAATCTCAATGACTAAAAGGATTGGATGAATAATGCTTCAAAATAAATGAGAAAGGATAGAATATATGGACAACATCAATGGAGATTTTATAACTTAAAGACATAGTACAGAAAATCCCGATTGCATAGGAAGAAGCTCAGAAGCTCTAGGATAGTTTTAGCACCTTACAACCCATTAAGCACAAGGAAGCCATGAAAGGAAGAATGCAATTGGAAAAATGGCTAAATAACATGAGAATTAAGTAGCGATAGCTAGCATAGAAGTTTTAGATGTTACAAAAAGAAGCATTCACAGTTAATGATGATATTGTGACTATGCACCAAAGAGTCATACAAGAAATATATGACAATTTAGATATGTTTAATACCTCCATGATAGTTGAGATAGTAGATCATATCCAAGGAATAGTGTAGCAAATCCAAACAAAGGTAACTATAGTGAATCATCATTTTAAGGCACTCATCCCAAATAAAGGGCACATTTCCCTCATTAGTGCGACAGAAGGACTAAGTATTTTTTAACAATCCATAGGTGAGTGTTAGGGGCCTATTGGAGCAATATTTTTAGGAAATATTTTGAGGATATGCACAAAGGAGAACTACCCATAAGGATATGACGCAAGAAATTCAGATAAGGGTTAGTGTGCGAAATGAAAAAATTAGGGGAAGTCATTAAGTTTAAATTAAGGGTTTTTTCTCATGGTAATAATGACTGCCCATATTAAAGTAGGTTTCTTATCAGTTTTGTGCCCTAATGTAAATCTATTAATAGTTAAATTCATGAGGTAAAAGAGGCATGCATATGTATGGAAAGACACTATAAACTTGATGGATTAGGTTAGTTAATCGCGACAGTTGCAATGTAATGAAGAACTTTCGAGAGTAATACAAATGTATTTTTGGGTTCATTGTCTATTATTTTACATTATGGCATGGATGATTCGATTTATTTTTTATGATCTATTAATGATTAAATTATTGTCTGAATATAGGGTATACTTCAATTTATTTTTATGTTGATAAAAAGAGTGATAGCATAAGATTTTTCTCCTTCACCACTAGAAAATTATCTAGGTTCACACATTCCCTCATATACGCCTCAAGTGGGACTTCACTTGCTTGCAGGTGAATCCAGAAGGGCTAGTGTCTAAGGGGTTTTGTTAGTTGTTTCACTCTAACCTCACGTCTAACCTCTGTGCACAGACAAGCTCCTTACCCTCTTTTTTCACTCCTCCACTAGAGAGATTTATAAAAATAAACTCTAATGGTGCCTCTAAAGGAAATCCTAGCCCATTAGGATATGGAGGAATGTTTAGAGATTACAATAATAAGACTTTGATGATATATGCAGCTAACTGCGACACAACTAGTAACAGTGTTGTGGAATTTATGCCTTTAGAAACAGGACTTCAGTTGGATCTCAATGTAAGCTATTTTAAACTGCAACTAGATGGGTGTTGAGTCATGGAAAAGTTATGCATTTACTATTAACCTCATCATCCTTTTCCTTTATTATTATCTTTTCTATATCTTAATGTGCTAATCTATTAAGGAATTACGGTAAGAAATGAAGGAATTATCTGCAGTTACGACTTAGCTAATTATTACCTTTCTTTATGCAGGATAACAACAAAAGGGACAAATGCTATTCCCTATGAAGGAACAAAAAAAATCGGAAAGCTAAGGAAGTAATGCGGCGGTTGCAGATGAGGCCAAAGCAAATTAGAAGAATCAACTTGAGAAAGGAAAGGATGTCTGAAGTTGGAAAAATATTGCGAATTTATTATTTATCTTCTTACGCTTTCCTATTATAAAAGGAGATGTTTTGTAAGAAGGAAAGGATGAAAAATCTCTGTATTATTGAAATTGTAATTGTAGTTACAGACTCTCGCTATCGAGAAGAACACGAATATATTGTAATGCTTATTCAGTTTGATGATTGATATATAAGTAAAGTTGTTGTTCCTTTGCGTCATCTAAAGTAACTTAGCAGTGTTCTTTGGCGGCTAAGGGCCCGACCTCTAGTGGATTCAACTGGTTTTCTTGTGTCATACATTTCTAATTCTCGCAAGTGTGATGGTTTGATAGTATTCTTGCTTTCTGTGATTTTATCGCTTTGTTGTTTATTATTTTCCAGTGTTGACAAAATCTATTTGCGTTATATAATTTGCAGTATTGTTGTTGACTCGGTTTACTTTCATTTCGGATCAAGTTACTTAGATAAATATTACGCTTGATGTAATCAATTGTAAAGAGTTTTAACTATCGTTGTTGAAACTCTCAGATTGATATCAATTGTTGTTTAGATAATTTCTTGAAGACTGGGTTTGATTTAGATTAAATCAGTTAAGGAGGGATGAGTTATCACTATTGTACTTTCAACTGATGTTGTTGTTACTTCGATGAATGTCAGATTTGATTTAGTTAAAGGATTGAGTTTTCTTTAATTGCAATTGGAACTTACTAGATGCATCCGTTTACTCTTGTATTTAAAAGATCTATACTACATTTTAAGGAACATTACTCTCTGAGTTAAATAGCAGCCACATACTGTGTAAACTCTTGAAATAAGAAGACTTGCCTAGATTGATAATTAATGTGAGGATAATTAGGAATTTTAAAAGGCACCTTTTATGGACCAACATTTTGGTGTCATTGCTGGGGAGAGTGTAGCCATTTCTAAAGAGTAATGTGCATCTAATGATTGCTTTCGAAGAAGAATTCGGTATTGAAAACAGAAGGTGAGAACCTACATAACGAGCAAGTAAAGTGCTTACTCCTCCACCCCCTTTTCAGCACAATTACAAAAAACTAAAGTAGGTATTTGATGCTTTTCTGTTGAGAGAGAACTGTGTATTAAAAACGAAAGGTAAGAACCTGCGTATGGAGCACGTAAAATGCCTGCTCCCCCACCCACTTTCCAATAGAATTGTTAGGAACTTAGGGTAGAGATAAACATTTGAATTGTTTGTATGAATGAATAAGAAGAAAAAACACAAAAACAATCCAATTCTACTACCCAAACCTAACAGATCTAAGGGACCGGTGACCCTTGGACAATCAACTTTCATAGATGACATCTTAAAGAAAGCCGAATATCAACCATCAGTGGGTCCCATAAATGTTGCTTCCAGACAACCTATTGTCTCGCTTTGGGCCATAGGCTCACCATCTGTAGCCTACACTGAGGTCCACAACAAAACAATAGGGACTGAGTAGAGTTTTCAAGAAATTGAAAATTCGCGCCCAATTTCCTCACAAGAAGGGAATTCTTGTAATATTCGTGAAGGAGGAGGAGAAACAGTGGAAACAGAGGAGCCAAGATCCCCTCAGGTAGTAATTCAAAAAGAAGACCCAGTATCTTAGACCAAGGGAGTGTTGTTAAGATCATTCCCACCCCTTCTTATCACCCTAGGAATAAATCTCTAGAGATCCTAGAAGGGTACTGACATATATTTGATCAAATGTCCAACAAACCACAAGCACCCCAGACCTCTACATTGCAGTATCCCATCATTGACATAGCTATCAATGCACCCATGAAGGCTATCCCTCTCCAAAATATTCCTACCTTTCATGGACTGACATCAGAGGATCCAGATGCATTTTTATTTGAATTTGATGTGTTATGTTGGGGTTATGATTATACCACTGACCCCAAAAAACTAAAGATGTTTCCCTCTACATTAAAAGGAGCAGCTTTTCGTTGGTTTATGGGATTAGGTGGGGGCACAATAAATCATTGGCATCAAATGAAAACTGCTTTCCTTAAAAAATATCAGGACTATTTCAAATATATGGAATTGAAAGACAAAATATTCCAAATGGTAGCAAGACCTAGTGAAACATTAGAAGAATATGTGGAACGTTTTCAATATAACCTCCAGTGGTCTCCCTATGCAACTCTTACTTTGCCTGATAATGTGTTAAAAACTACATTGATTAAAGGGATGAAAGAACAATGGATAGAGACATTAAATATTATGGGTAAAGGTGATATATATCAATAAGACTATGTTGATATTATTAAATTTTGTATCAAGTATTCAAGAGGCAGTATGAGATTGAAACCAGCAGAACGTGACATGACCACCAGGGACAGCAAAATCTCTGGAGGGAGCATAACTTGTGCATAAATTGGCAACCTTCTATAGGATTTCAAAACAAATATCTTGGGAACTTTGACGATGTAATTAGACATCATGCAAGGCAAGCAGAAGTAGGCTGAAGTAGAACAAAACTTGGTGATATTTTGTCCTAGATGCAGGAAGAATCAGAGTCACAAAGAGTGCTCGCTGAATATGGTACAAACTTGTGCCATATGTACTAAAGATCATGCCACAGAAAGCTTCCCATCACTCCCAGGGTTAAAAGAAGTCTATAAGGAGGCAGAGGAAGAAACAAAACCTATCTACTTGATAAATCAATGTCGCCAATGGAAACCATGACAAACAGGTATGCCTACTGATTCGTCTTCTTTCGTTCAACCCTCGCAATATAATTCACAAAAATAACCAGGAGCTATGTGGCAGAACCAACCACCCTTTTCCAATTGGTCACAACAACCATTCTCTATGCTACCCTAGCCCAACCAATCAAATCAAAATAATAATTGGCCAAATTACTCTTACTTCCCACCATTCTAGTAGAATAATGCATATCAACCTCAATGGTCACCCTCCACTTCACAGAACCAGAACTAGCAGTCAAGTTGGAAAAGACCTACAAACCAACCAGTAGGAACAATCTCCCTACCTCAACCTACACTTCCAGCACCCTACACATTGCAACAGAACCCTCAGACCAACATACGACCACAACTCCCAACCCAACCCAAACCAAACCCCAACAATATACTGGTCTAATCTCTGCAATTTATTGAAGGACCAGAGCCAGAAACCAAGTTGAGGGAGTGTAATGAGCTTCAATTAAGGTCTGGAAGGATAATAGAATCAGAGGGGGATAAAAATATACAAATTGAAGACCCGTTACCTGTAGAACAAGTACCACAAGTGGAGAATCTTGTTAAACAAAAAACTCACAATCAAACTATTACCTCTTCTCCACCATTCCCAAAGAGATTAATTATACCCCGCTCAATCGAATATCCCAAATTTGATCTTCTGGGAGAATAGAAAAAATTTTGTGTAAAAATACCTCTCCTCCAGGCTATTCAGGACATTCCAATTTATGCCAAAACTACTAAGGAATTTTGTATGAAGAAGCCAAAGAGGAAAATAAAAACAACCCCAACTGTCCATGTAGTCGGTACTTTATCTGATTTATTACCAGGAAGAGAAACACCCATAAAATATGAGGACCTAGGAAATCCTATAGTCACAGTGCAAATAAATGGATGCTCCTTCCCCAATGCATTAGTTGACCTAGGAGCAGCAATCAATATTCTTACAACAACAACTTTCAAAAGCGTGGCATTACATCCTTGGACCCAACCATGACCTTGTTGGAACTGGCTGTCTGATCAGTAGTCAAACCAGAAGGCACATTATAGGATGTAATGGTGTCTATAGACTCTTGGGAGTACCCAACAGATTTTCTGATCATCAATCCAAGAAACCGGCTCGATGGACATCCCCTAGTTCTAGGTAGACCTTGGCTAGCAACTGCAGATGCTTACATAAGATGTTGAACAGGCAGCATGACTATAGCAAGAGGAAGCAATGTGAAGAATTTAGGCTTTTATCCTACTTAGCCAAGTTTAACAATAATAAAAACTAGAAAACAACCTGTATCATATCTAACTGAAAACATTAGATCACCACTAACTATAGAAGATGCTCTCTAATTCAAGGATAAAATAGAAGATGACATCATTAACACTTACATTAACCAACTAGATGTCGTATCCCATCCAAAATGTCACATGATGAAAGCAACCCTAGATAACTAAATAGATGAAGATCCCCTAAAAGATATTAATGACCAGTCAATTCCAACAACTTCTATTTATGATAGTAAAACCATAGAAATTGAGCCAGGGAAAACCTTAAATATCAACAAAAACCTGACTACTAACCAGGAGCAGAGTCTTGTTCAACTTCTGAGAAAATACAAAGAGGCTTTCACATGGGATTACCCAGACATGAAAGGGATTGATCCCCAATTATGCATGCACCACATCTATACAGAGAAAGATGCCAGGCCCATTCGAAAACCTCAACAGAGGTTAAACCCTCACCTTAAAGATATTGTGGAAGCTGAACTACAAAAACTGTTAGATGTGAATTTCATCTATCCTATATCTGACAGCAAATGGGTCTCTCCATTAGTAGTGGTGCCTAAAAAGAATGGAAAGTGGCGTATATGTGTTGACTATAGAGAGCTTAATAAAGCAACCCAAAAAGACCATTTTTCCCTCCTGTTCATTGACCAGGTCTTGGACACATTGGCAAGAAAAAAAATATTTTCTTTGGCTTTAGCAGCTACAATCAAATTCAAATTGCCCCTGAAGACTAGGATAAGACTACCTTTACCTACCCTTGGGGGACATTTGCTTACAGGGTCTTGCCTTTTGGGCTGTGCAATGCACCTGCCACATTCCAGAGGGCTATACTCAACATTTTTTCAGATCTGATAAACGAAGGACTTGAGGTATACATGGTATACATGGATGAATTTACACCTTACGAAGATGACTTTGAGCCGGCATTACAAACATTAGAGAAATTCCTGAAAAGATGCATTCCTACCAGGATCTGTTTAAGCCATGAAAAATGCCACATGATGATGACCGAGGGCCTCATCCTGGGTCACTATATCTCAGTAGCTGGAATTCAGGTAGATCTAGCAAAAATTCAGATAATTATTTTAATACCCACCTCATCCACACAAATTGAGGTACGCAGTTTCTTGGGATTTTCTAGATATTATAGGAGATTTATAAATAATTTCTCTCAAATTGCTCCACCATTATATGCATTAACAGGAAATATTGGTTTCATTTGGAGTGACAAATGTGACATTGCTTTTGAAGATTTAAAACAACTTGTATCAACAGCCCCAATAGTACGGGGCCCAAACTGGGATTTTCCATTCTAGATTTCATCCGACGCTTCACATATGACCATTGGAGCAGTTCTTGGCGAGGAGGAAGATAAGAAGCCATATGCAATATACTATATCAAAAAAAATCTATCTCCTGCTGAATTAAATGATACTATTACTGAAAAAAAAAATTTGGCTGTAATCTATGCTATCAACAAATTCAGACATTATATAACAGGATACCCTGTGGTTTTGTATATTGATCACTCTGCTATTAAATGTCTAGCTAATAAACTTGTTACAAATGGAAGAGTGACAAGATGGTTGTTCCTTCTGAAGGAATTTGACATAAAAATCTAAGATTGACCAAGAAAAGAAAATATAGTAGCAGACTTCCTTTCATGTATGCAAAAGACAGATGACTAGGTAGCAGTAGAAGATCAGTTCCCCGATTGACATTTATTTGCTGTAACCGTGAAAACACCGTGGTACATGGATGTCGCAAACTACCTAACAGTGGAAAAATTACCCAGGCACCTCACGCCTACTAAAAGAAAACAAATAGTACAGCGTAGCACTCAGTTCTCTTGGATCAGAGGATATTTATTTCATATAGGGGCTGATATGCACATTCGAAGATGTGTCAGGGAAGACGAAGTCTGCGACATCCTGAAAGCTTTCCACGATGGGCCTTGTAGTGGACATTTTGTAGACTGCGAGACTAGTCACAAAGTCTTACAGACAGGCTATTATTGGCTTGCCATTTTTAAAGACACCAAGAAGTTTGTCCAAGCATGTGACAGTTGCCAAAGAATGGGACACCCTGGGTAGTCTAATGAGACGCCCCTGCATCCGCAATTAGTCATTGAACCTTTTGAATGATGGGTGTTAGATTTCGTTGGTCCAATAAACCCATCGTCTAATCAAAAGACATACATACTAGTCGCAATAGAATATGTGACTAAATGGGAGGAGGCAAAAGCATTACCAAGGGCCACGGAGGACTCAGTAATCCACTTTATTTTCCAACTATTCATGTGATATGGCTTTCCTAGAGAAATAATCACGGATGGAGGGCCATAATTTATAGGCCATAAGATTGTTGCAACATTAAAAAATCATCATATCATGCACAAAATCACAACTCCATACCACTTGCAGGAAAATGGATAGGTAGAAAGCACCAATAAAGTAATCGAGGCAATACTCACAAAGATAGTTGCATCACATAGATGTGACTAGGCTACCTGATTACCAGAAGCCCTGTGGGCATACTGCATGACATGGAAAAATACCACAGTATATTCCCCATATCAGCTAGCGTTTGGCAAAGAACCTATCTTCCCAGTCGAATTTGAAATTCAGACGTTGAGAATAGCTTAGGGGGTAGGCTTGGACTTAAATGAAGCACATATTAATAGGCTACATCAAATCAATGAATTGGATGAAATCTGGCTATCATCTCTTCAATATACTGCACTGATCCAACAAAAAAGAGAGAAATGGCATGATGCTCTTATCAAGAAGAAGATCTTCCATGAAGGAGATTGGGCACCCCTGTATGATTCTAGGTTCCAGGATTTCCCAGGAAAAATCCAGACCAGATGGTTAGGCCCTTATGAGATACAAGAGGTGCATGATAATGGCACCCTCACATTAGCCACCATTGATGGGTCTGGCTACTCTTTTAAAGTGAATGGACATCGAGTACGAATCTATCACAAACCACTTACCAGGGAATCCTTTTGCCAACAATTACAGGAAGATTCCACTATACAAATTCTTGATGAGGAGGGAAACCCATCCACAACATCGGTCCAGTGAAGAATTTATTTGTTTTTGAAATTTGTACAAAAAATTTCCTTTTTATTTTGATTAAATTTGCTTGTATAAATTGTATATAAGTTGGTTTTTCTTTTCGTTGTTGTTCCCTCTAAGGAACAACAATGTTGTGTGTAAATTTTCTTGCTTTTCCCTTTAAGGAACAACCACTGTTCCCTCTAAGGAACAACAGTTTTGTGTGCAGATTTTCTTGTTGTTCCCTCTAAGGAACAACAATTTCATGTGCAATTGATTTTTTTTTTCTTTTTGTTGTTCCCTTTAAGGAACAACTATTGTTCCCTCTAAGGAATAACTATTGTTCCCTCTAAGGAATAACAATTTCATGTGTATTTGTTTTCCTGCTGTTCCCTCTAAGGAACAGCTACCGTTCCCTTTAAGGAACAACTACTGTTCCCTCTAAGGAACAACTATTGTTCTCTCGAAGGAATAGTTGTTGTTCCCTCTAAGGAACAACAATTTCATATATATTTGTTTTCCTACTATTCCATCTAAGGAATAGCTATCGTTCCCTCTAAGGAACAACTACTATTCTCTCTAAGGAACAACAATTTCGTGTGTATTCATTTTCTTGTTGTTCCCTCTAAGGAACAACAATTTCGATGTGCAGTTTTTCTTCTTGCTGTCCCCCCTAAGGAACAACTATTGTTCCCTATAAGGAACAACACCTTTGTGTATATATATTTTTGTTGTTCCCTACAGGGAACAACACCATCTGTGTGTATTTTTCATTTGGTGTTCCTTAGAGGGAATAGTTACCACTCCATCTAAGGAACATCACCTTTTTGTGTGCCTTTTCTTGTTGTTCCCTATAAGGAACATAACTCTTTGTGTGACGTTTCCTTTTACTGTTTCCTTTAGAAAATAAGAACTTTGTGAATATTTCTTTGAGAACATCATTTCTTTCCTTTGCTCACTTTGTAATCCTCTATAGGGCACAAGTGTACAAATATATGTAAGGATACAAATCTAAAGTTTACTGGAACAAGAAAATCGAATATTATCATCTTTAACAAGATTGCCTTGTATTGATCGGAAAAGAAAGGACACAACCATCTATATCACTTCACTGTCCTCATTTCCATTATAAATCGAATTGATTGATTATTTTTACCATGTTGGTTCTTCCCTAACCGCTATAATTCTCTTTGTTCATTATCATCAAATAAGGTTAAGGGAATAATTTTTTTCTATTGATATGTTTAGAGTTTTTCCACCATCCCTACTCCTAAGGAGTGTTGAGACACTGTTTATATATAAATAGGAAGTGTTGTTAAAAAAAATAATAAAAAATACATATGTTGACTAACAATTATATGACTTTTATAGATGGAGGATAGGGGGTCTCATCATGAGCCAGCCTACCATGATCATAAGAAAGCAACGAAGTGGCATTCCCACTATGGCCACCACATGAGGGATATGATCCAATGGATGCATCAGAAAAATAAAGTCCTTGGAACAGGAGTCCTGCCCACCTTTCGCTCCCCCCCAGTGAATGGAAATGTGTTCATCTGGTTACCAAGCCAGCACATTGGGCTCTACTCTGATATCATAATACACTTCCCCAAGTATACATAGAGGATCATGGTTACAAAGGGTGAAAAAGAAACTCTGTCAAGGCTATAAATTCCTGTGGGAAACAAAAGCTCTGCTGATGGTATTGAAGTCGTATTTTCAACATCAATAGTTATTATAATTCCCTTTTCTTATTGTTACCTTTACTATAGAGAGATTATGCTCCTAATCTATTTTTGAACCTTTATGCATGCGATATCTTTTAAAAATCAATCATAATAGCTTTATGTGGAATGATGATGGAAAAGTATCTTTCCTGCGTGAGTTGTCCTTTTCACTTTTCGAATCACCTCATGACATCTCCTCAATTATTGATAATTCTCATTATATGCATTGATTTCAGCACTCTGATATCTTTTGGGATCCTTTCATTAATATGCATACCTTGCCACTTTTATCACCCCTGTATTTCGCCGCGAGCTCGTTATTCCTTCACTCATTTGGTTGAAGGTGATCTATCATTTCAAAGGGGGGCGAGGAGCAACCTCCAGTGTACTTATGTATGTGTGTCAGTTATTTATTCGATTTTTCAAGGAAATATGAAATTCCATGATTACAGAGTATGTGGTACAATAGCAAGTCCTAGATAAAAATATTTATGCCTGTAAAGTATCATCTGATATAACCATTATAGCAACTTTCTATTCCATCACTCGGATCTATCTATTGCTGTGATATCTCTACTACACTAACTGTTTGTGGATTTCAAGCATTATGGGAGGAAGAACAGTGCGCAAGGAGCTGCTAATACTGGCTGTTTTTGATGCAACCAGAGAAATTATAGCTCGAGCTAGATGGATAGCATACTTCACATGATTTCAACAACCCAATGAAGCAATTGCTATTGAATTCCTACAAAATTTATAGAACAGACAATCTATGATAAGAGGGAGGAAAATCATAGTGTCAAATTCTGTGATAGCTGAAGTGTCTAGATTATCAGCAAAAGGACCCGTATGGGATAATAGAAGATTGAAGTTGCAGGATGCTATTGCAGTCTTTAAGGATGAAGGACAGGACCTGATCATCAAAGGCAAAGGAGTTCGACCATCATCCCTTGGAGAACCGTGGGGAGAACTAGCCAAAGTCATCCAGAATTATATCACATGTGACGGACAAAAAGACATGGTAAGGCCGCATCAACTTAAACTCTTAGCAGTCTTGAAACAAAAGTGTTCTATGAATTTACCTGCATATTTGAATTTTCTATTGCATGACACCACTCAAAGGATAAAAAAGTACCAACACATAGAAATCGTCATGAGCCACCACTGTTTGATTAGGCTGATAGTGAGTTACAACCTCACCTAGCAGCAATCAAGTTGGGAGGAATTAATATTTGCGATTGAAGAGGGCTTAGCTCTACCTACGCCTAACCCTGTTCCGAAAAGGAAGAGGACTACCCTTACAACAAACATTTCCCAAAAGCACAGACATTCCACTAGGCTGAGGACAAACTTAGGAGTAGCTGAAAACCCCCAGGGCAGTATCAACCATCCCATAGAATTTTCTAACCCAGGAAGTGAACAACACTGGCAGATAGAAGGCCCAGATAACCCTGAGTCAGACCATGAGGAGGAATCAGGGCATTCTGGAGATGAAGAAAGAAATGAATCAGAACTCCCCTCAACATCAAATACAAGTCCCCCAGTTGATTTACTGCATGATATCGAATTGGCCCAGATTCTGGCCAATATGGATGATTTCATATAGCCCAAAAGTCCACTCAATTTTTACATTGGAGCAACCCAATATTTAGAGAACTCTAGCCAAGAAAGAATTATATTAGAAAATGTAAGCTGCGAAGAAAAAATAAGGGCAAAGGCCACTCATGAAGAGGTGAACCAACCTGGTGATATGCCTCTAGGAGAACCCAGCTAGGTAGGCCTAAATACGAAGAATGTAGGCCAAACAGGAGAGATAGAAATAAACCAGGAAGATGACTATCAATCTAGGGACACAGTTCTTTTAGAACAAATCCAAGATGAGCAACTGGGCTTGTTACGAGCAGAGACGATTATCAGAATAGTTTCTCCTCCTAAAAAGCATAGAGCCAAAATTAAAAAGCTTAGGAAGGAATAGCAAAGGCAATGGAAAACATTAAAAAGGCTCAGACGAAAGATAAGAAAATTATCAGCGGGGAAGGTTCTAGACAAAACCTTGGAAACAATAAATGCAGTAGTTCAAACTGAACTATATGAAACAAAAGCTACATGGACTCAAACTGAACCCACACTCGCTCAACATGTTAACGAACAGCATGCAATTCTTGCAGAAGCAACTACCTAGATAGAGGCTATACCCTCTTATGACTTAGCTACTCAGACGGAGGTGGTACCCTCCTACAACACGGCTACCCAAATGGAGGCTTGGGCCTCCCAT
This sequence comes from Pinus tabuliformis, assembly GCA_031772625.1. NCBI lineage: Eukaryota > Viridiplantae > Streptophyta > Pinopsida > Pinales > Pinaceae > Pinus > Pinus tabuliformis. The sequence continues at coordinate 5,492,014 of CM062817.1, read as the reverse complement.
AATAAATGAAAACAGATGACATGTGTTCCTTCTCATAGCAGGAGTACACAGACAACCATTCAAGCCAAAGATATCATGATGAGCAACGACCCTAGTATATTGACTCTTCAAGAAGATTTAGCACAAGCTCAGCTTGTCATTGAACAACTTGAGCTAGAAACTGTCTCTTAGCAAAAATACCAAGAATTACAGAGGCAGCTTCGGGACATGAATACATCAAAAGGCGAAACCTTCAACAAATACCAAAAGGCAGAAGAGAAAATTGAGAAAATGAAACTTAGATTAGAGAAGGTCATGAGTCAAACGGACACTATTTACTCATTGTACACTGATGTCTTGGCATGCAGATCTCCTGCCACTAATTATGCCTTATTTTTGCTAGAAAGATACCTGCACCTGAAAATCAAAGCTGTTAGGGGTGGAAAACCGATAGAATTAAAAACAATTGAGGATTTCAAAAACTGTTGCAAATAGCATGGGGTAGAAGTTCAAAGATTGCTGTGTGAATTTTACCTACATAATTTTGTATTAGAGGAAGAAGTCAAAAATAACCCCAATCCTTTTGTGGGGGATGTTCAATTCCAAGCTTTTATTTCATTTGCGACCAATCAACTGAAATGGTTCAAGGCTCATAACGCGTTCTAGAGGCAAGAGCATGGACTGGACCTTTCGGTCAGAGGTGAACCGAAACACCCTTTGCAAATGCTGTCTAATCACAAAAGTCTGATGAAAAGGGAAGGAGTAATCAAAATTTTGGGACCTATTCAGAAAGAGATTGTACAGAAGGGAGTAGAATAATTCCTCTCCATTCAGGAAAGCTCCTTGGTTGTAGCCAAGCTCAGGTGGACAGTCTCCACTAGTAATGTACAGAATAGAGATCCATTTAATTATAAAAATTTTAAATTGGCTGCAGAATGCTTTGTCACTTATAGCAATCTCATTTTAAGAGAAGGTCCTTATTGGCTAGGTTGTCGGTTCCGCAGCCCTATTGTTTGGTATCCTGTTGAAGGTTATTGGGCTATATATGAACTTCCTGAAGAACATACAGAGCACATCTTTGAGCTCTTGGCCAAGAATAATGGTTTTAGACCACTTTACGACATTCCTTCTCCAAATTATTATTTGACTGCTCTGCATACGAACTACATGCTTTTCATGAGGACATGAAAAAGGGTAAGCAGGGGAGTATGTTGAGTCATGAAAAAGGTATGCATTTACTATTAACCTCATCATCCTTTTCCTTTATTCTGATCTTTTCTATATTTTAATGCATTAATCTATTAAGGAATTATGGTAAGAAATGAAGGAATTATCTGCAGTTACAACTTAGCTAATTATTACCTTTCTTTATGCAGGAAAAAAACAAAAGGGACAAATGTTGTTCCCTATGAAGGAACAACAAAAATCGGCAAGCTAAGGAAGGAACGCGGGAGTTGTAGATGAGGCCAAAGCAAATCAAAAGAATCAGTGTGAGAAAGGAAAGGATGTCTGAAGTTGGAAAACTATTGCGAATCCCTCAGGATCGAGAGATCCTGAGGGATCGAATTTATTATTATCCTTTTACCCTTTCCTATTATAAAAGGAGATGTTTTGTAAGAAAGAAAGGAGGGAAAATATTTGTATTAATGAAATTGTAAATGTAGTTACAAACTCTCGCTGTCAAGAAGAACACAAATATATTGTAATGCTCATTTAGTTTGATGATTGATATCTAAGTAAAGTTGTTGTTCCCTCGCATCATCTGAAGTAACTTAGTAGTGTTCGCTGGCGGCTAAGGGCCCGACCTCTGGTGGATTCAACTGCTTTTCTTGTGTCATACATTTCCTGTTCTCGCAAGTGTGATGGTTTGATAGTATTCTTGCTTTCTGTGATTTTATCGCTTCGTTGTTTATTATTTTCCAGTGTTGACAGATTCTCTTTGCTTTATATAATTTTTAGTATTGTCGTTGACTCAGTTTACTTTCATTTCAGATCAAGTCACTTAGATAAATATTCCACTTGATGTAATCAAGTGTAAAGAGTATTAATTATCGCTATTGAAACTCTCATATAGATATCATTTGTTGTTTAGATTATTTCTTGAAGACTGGGTTTGATTTAGATTAAATCAGTGAAAGAGGTATGAATTATCACTATTGTACTCTCAACTGATGTTGTTGTTACTTTTATGAATGTAAGATTTGATTTCGTTAAAGGATTGAGTTTTCATTAGTTGCAATTGGAATTTACTAGATGCATTTGTTTACTCTTGTATTTAAAAGATCTATACTGCAATTTAGGAAACATTACTCTCTGAGTTAAATAGCAGCCACATACTGTGTACACTCTTGAAATAAGAAGACTTGCCTGGATTGATAATTAATGTGAGGATAATTAGGAGTTTTAAAAGGCACCTTTTATCGACAAACAATGGGGAATCACAATTGGCCATTTTGACTGCTCAAAAAATAATCAATGGCACCCCTTTATCCAAATTGTCTAAGAGTTTGTGACTAGAATACCACATCTCCTACATTAGGACTATGATTGTTTTGATGCATTATATTATAACCTCTCACTTAAGAAGAGAACATATAAATAAGATGATTTTTTAGCCAATATGGGATGCCAGGACACAAACCTCATTATCACTGCATCTTGCCTTATGGTGGACTGGCTAAGTTTTTCAGTGTCTATGCAAGCCATTATGGGAGAGGATAATCACTTCCTGATGGGGGTGGAAAATAAGGTGAATCAGGTTGTAATGGGATGAGCCCACCACCCTACTATAGAGCATAACATTAATAAATGGGGTGGGATGGCTAAGCCCCTACATGCACAAGAATGTTGGTGACCTTAATTCATTTAATCATGGTAAGAGGTATCTTGTATCGACACTTGATCCAGGAGGATCTCGTCAGTTCATCATCAAGTTCAGTTCATCATCAGCATCGTTCTGTCATCATCAGTGATGTGTGGGTCAGCGATGTGGTCATTGGGTTTGATGTTACATAGTGACAATTTGTGTAAAAGGGTTTTGGGTAGCATGATGTTTCAAGTTGGGGAAAACTTGTATTCAAACATTATAATAAAAAAACAAAAGACCTAAGTCTCAAACCTAAACCCTAACCTCAGTCCTAAACCTATGTATTAAACCACATTTCAATACACTACAAAAACCCTACTCCTAAGTTATCAACCCTCGGCATACATATATGTGTTAAACATTACAAAACAATGTACTAAACCTACCACAGTCTTAACCACAACAAAACCACGTAGGAGAAGACCGTGGGGGTAGTAGCATGTGAACAACACTGTGGTAACCGTTGGAGTCACCGTAGACCATCAACTGTAACTGGGTGGTGGCAACCATGTGAACAGACAACTATAACCGTAGACTGTCAGCAATGAAATCGTATCGGAACGACAATTGTGAACGGAGAATGCGCAAGTGATCAGGGTTTGTTACCGTGCCATTAGGGGATAGCCACCAAGTGTCCAACAATGGTTAGACCCCACTGGTCACATGCCAACCATTACCAACTCCGTGCATATTATTGACTGCCAACAATTTGTAATAACACAAAGTCTGAAAATGGGTTTTTTTGTTACAATTTTGTTTTTAATATTAATTAAAGGACCATGAAGGTTATCCTGGGTGGTAAACAGTGACAAGACTGAGACCCAAATAACCCCAAATTGCAACTTGTTCATCCCAAATTCAGCCTGAGGAGATTTGAGTGTACTCGCAGGTTTTTAAAAAGGTAGTTTGCTCATTGAAGTGCATTAGAGTGGTTTTGAGTTTCATATGCAGGTTCTGGAGGGATAGAGGTTGTTTTGTTTTCAGTGTAACAGGAGCATCGGGAGTCAGAATTGGGAACCGTGACAGGTGTTGGAAAGCTGGTTTAGAGAGATTTCTTATGAAAATGACCAGAAGTGCCTGTGTGCACTTTTAGTTTGGTCAATTATCTATGTAATTGACTTCCTCGGTTTCAATCTTAATAAAGTGGTTGCCCATCTTGAAAGTGGACCCGGAGACGTAGTCCATCAGGGATGATATCCGTAATCAATCTCTATGTCTGGTATCATTGTGTATTTGATGTTCTTAGTGCTATTTTGCATCTTACCTATGGTTTATCAGCTATTGTAAAGTCTTTTTCCTCAAGCAGTTCTCACGATTTCAGCACTTTCAGTTAACTTTCTTTTCATTAATGGCATAATCTATTCTACATCAGTTTTAACATATAATCATTTCAGATCATATAATTTGGTACCAGATAAGGTTGCATTTTTATAATTTTCCATTGAATGTTAACCAGGTCAAAGTTGCAATGTGGAGAAGGAATCCTTGAGCAGATTGATCCAAAGATTGGAAAATGACGAATTGTTCATAGTTCAACCATGACAGGATCTGATGTAGGTGAAAATACTGAAAATAAGATGAGTGATGAATAGTTTTAGCAAGCATTCTTGACTATGCAGCAGATGTTGGGAGAACTGTATGAAGATAAGAAGGTGAGAGATGTAGCCTCTTCTTCAAAGACAACGAAGAAGGAAAAAGGTAAAGGCAAGGTTGATAAACCTCCTTCACCTCCATCATCTCCATCAAACTCTTATTCTTATTCTTCTTCTAGTACAAATCTGAAACAGAAAAGAAACCTAAGAAAACCTCTCTTTGAAACTTGATGTAAAATTTGAATTACCTATTTATGATGGAGAAATGAATCCTAAAAAGTTAGATAATTGGATTAAACAGTTAGAAGTGTAATGTCCTATTCAGAACATCTCTGACGATAAAATGAAAATTCAGTAAGCTACACTTAGAATGGGGGGAAAAAATTTAATCTGGTGGGAAAGTAAAACTCAAATAGATGTAAAGAGAAAAGGAAAAATCATCTCTTCATGGTCTAAGTTCTTAAAGCTCTTAGGAAACAATTCTATCCTTTGGGATACATGCAACAAGCTATTGTTGATTGGCCGCATTTGAGGCAAGGAAAAGGGCAGAGTGTTCAAGAGTTCACTCAGGAATTCAGAAAGAATTCATTGGCACTTGGTATTTCATTGGATACACATGAAACTTTATTAAAATACATCAAGATTTCACATTCGTATTTACAACATATATTATTGATGTTTAATCTTGATGGTTTTGATGAAGTGTGTGTTTAAGTTGTACATGTTGAATTAGGTGGCAGACCATTCAAGTTTTCAAAGAAACCATCTAGGCAATTGGAAATCAAGGATTCCAAAGAAAGTAAGAAGAAGGGAAATCTGAAGGGAAAGAGATCCCCGACAACTTAAAAGGAAGGTGACAAACCTACTTGTACTCATTGCCATAGGATCATCCATGATGAGTCCAAATTTTGGAAACTTCACCCAGAACTCAAACCGAAGAAGTTTCAGAAGAAGAAAGGTGAAAAGAAGGCCAATACAACAATCCAACAAGATTTGGGCTCTAATACAAGTGATGAAGGTAAAATAACCGCAATGGTTTCAACAGGTAAAACTTCTAATACTGGTTCAAGTTCTAACACTTCTATGCCATCTTCAAACTGAAATCATCTAAATGAGGATAAAAGGGTTGAATTATTTCATATAAGGATAACTTATAAGAACACAAATATAGATACATTATTTGACAGTAGATCAGAGGTAAATTTATTATTTGACAGTAGATCAGAGGCAAATTTAATATCTGAAGATTTAGTTAAGAAATTGGGTTTGGAGACACATATCATCCAAGGCCATACCCTCTAGGTTGGTTGAATAAAGAGACTCAGATTAATGTTACAAAACAGTGTCGAATAAAATTTTCTATAACAAATAACTACATTGATGAAGTAGATTTAGATGTTATTCCAGCAGATATATGTGGAGTAGTTCTAGGAAGTCCTTATCTCTATGATCGTGATGCAATGTTTTATAGGAAAGAGCATAAATGTCATCATAAGAAATATGGGATTGAATTTATTGTCAGGGCACATAAACTTAAAACACACTTGGATTTAGTTTCAGTTAATCAGATGAAGAGATTAATAAGTTCAAGTAAGAAATATGTACTTATGATTGCGAAAGAACAACATCAGGATATACATGATGTTTTTTTAGGTTGTGAATCTCAGTTCAAAGATAGAGTGGTTAAAGTGGTAGATTCTTTTCAAAATATATTTAAGGAACCAAAAAATCTTCCTCCTAAAAGAGAAATACAACATGAAATACAATTAATTTCAGATGCCCCTCTTCCTAATATTGGAATTAAAATCGCCTATCAATTATAGAGAATGAAGAAATAAAGAAACAAATACAAGAATTGGTTGAAAAAGGTTTTATTCGACCTAGTTCACCTCCATGTGTCTCACCCATAATTTTGGTTCCTAAGAAAGATGGGACATGGAGAATGTGTGTCAACTTTAGGGCCTTATACAAGATAACAATAAAAAACAGCTATCCTCTTCCCAAGATAGATGATTTACTTGATCAACTGAAAGCTATTGTCTATTTCACTAAGTTAGATTTAAGAAGTGGTTATCATCAAATCTGCATAGGAAAAAGTGACATCTAGAAGACTGCATTCAAGACTGGATAGGGACTATTTGAATCATTGGTAATACCTTTTGGTTTGTGTAATGCACCAACAACTTTCATGCACGTTATGAATGATGTTTTATGCCCATACATTGATGAATTTGTCATAATCTACTTAGATGACATTCTGATTTTTAGTTCTGGTATAGAAGAACATGTTAAATATGTTAAGCAGGTTTTCGAAGTATTGCAGAGAGAAAAGTTGTACCTTAAAATTTCCAAATGTGAGTTTGGGAAAACTTCACTAAACTATCTTGGTTACATAGTTGGAGGTGGAAGTTTAAAAATAGATCCAGCTAAAATCGATGTGATTGTTAAGTGGCCAAGACCATAGAATGTGACTGAAGTTAGAAGCTTTTTAGGTGCAATTCAGTATTGGAGAAAAAAAATTTCTCAATTTTCTTTGATTGCTTCACCATTACATGCTTTAACAGGTTCTAAAGTTCCATTTCAGTGGGGAGGTAAACAACAAAAGGCTTTTGATACACTTAAGCAGAAAATTTTAATAGCACCAATCTTAGCTCTACCAGATATTCAACAGCCATTTGAAATTGAAACAGGTGCTAGTGGTTATGCAATGGGTGCAGTCTTACTTCAAAAAGGGAAACCAATTTGTTTTCATTCATAAACTTTTTCTAAGTCAGTAATTGATTATCTGACGTATGATAAAGAACTATTTTCTTTGGTTGAAAGTGTTAAGAAGTAAGAACATTATTTAATGGGTAAGGAAACAGTGCTTCACACAAATCATCAACTGCTTCAGTACTTACAATCTCAAACAATGTTGTAAAAATCTCGTCATTACAGATGGATGGGATTTCTTCAGCAATTTCACTTAGTAATTAAGTACAAGAAAGGTGTCACAAACAAAGTAGTTGATATGTTATATAGACCATCTTTGAATGCTTCTGTAGTACTACATAGTAGTTCTTTAAAGCATGAAAGTTATATAGAACAATATAGTGTGGACGCTAAATGCAAATATATTTATGAATCACTAACTCATGGTGCTCAGGTGGAATAAATCAATTATCATTCATGACCGGTTCTTATATCATATGGGTAATTTATGCATACCACAGATAGAAAGAGCGCACGTTGTTCGAGAAGAACATTCTTCTTGCATTTCAGGACATTTTGGAGTATGCAAAACAATGACACAAGTTCAAAAGTATTGTTACTGGCCTCGTATGTATGAAATTGTTGCCAAATACATTAAAAGATGTGTGATGTGTTCGACTAGCAAACCAGGAATTCGAAAGATTGGTTTATACATGCCACTTCCAGTTCCCTTGCAACCATGGGATAGTATTTCCATGGATTTTTTTGTAGGAATTCCTATGTCTAGGAGAGGGCATGATTACCTGTATATTGTGGTTGACAGATTCAGATGTATTCTTTTCCCATGCAAAAAGCAAGTGACAACTAAACAGACTACAAAGATGTTCTTTGATCAGGTATGGGTTCATTTTGGGTTACCTACTTCTATTATTTCAAATCAAGACATTCATTTTGTAGGAGAATTTTGGTTCACTTTATGGGAACTCATGGACACAAAGCTGAAGAAGAGAACAAGTTTTCATCCACAAATAGACGAACAAACTGAAGTGGTGAACAGAACAGTCATACATATTCTTTAAGGGTATTGTAGTTAAAATCCTAACAAGTAAAGTCTATGTGTGGAATCAGAAACTCGATTATGAAAGTGTCCTCTTCAGATGTCGATCTTGCTTTGAGACAGGCCACCTAGCCAAAAATTGCCCAAAAGCCTCCCAGAAAAATTCTGCAAGAAAAAATCACCACAGATCTACATGGTGGGAAGGAGCACAAAAATAACACTACACTGTCATCAAAGAAGAACACTCTCGAGAAAACTCTGAATCAGAAGAAATCGAGAAAGAAAGAAACAGCTCTCAAGACAAGCAGGGGGAAAGCCCTTCCCAACCACAAAAGAGTGAACTCGACAACCCCTCAAGCATCAACAGTGATGAAGATTCAAACACCGCACAAAATAAATCTTCATTTAACAACAAAGCATATCTCATAGACCAAACTTCTTCTCCGACTATCTTCAAAAGGGCGAACATAATAGATCGCGAAGCTAAGACACCAATGTCCCAAGAACCAGAAGAGACGAAGGAGATGCAAGATAAAGAAAGTTGGAAAACCGTAGAGAAAAAAAAGAAAGCTACAACACCAATCTCGCCAAGAAAGATGAGGAGCCAGACAATTAGAAACTAAATTATAGGTCCGATAGACCAATTTGGTCTCAGTGGATGTTAACCACCATCATCATCATCAGTTAAAATCCTAGATTTTGGGATGAATCTTTATCTTATGTGCAGCATGCTTACAACTGAGCCTTACATTCATCCACTATTCGATTTCCAGTTGAAATATGTTTTGGGTATCTACCGAAGTCACCAATGGATTTCATGTTTGGTGAAGAGGATAAAGTCTGTGAACATGATGATGCAAACAAAACAGTTAAGTTCATTCAACGGATACAACATATACATGTACCAATGCAGGATCAGTTAGAGAAGAGTCAGGCCAAGTATAAAATGTGCCATGACAAGCATCGAGTTGATCATGATTTTCAGGTCGATGATTAGGTATGGTTGTATATTAGTAAAGACAGGTTGAAAGGAGAAGGTAAGAAACTAAAACCTATCAGGTATGGCCCTTTCAAGATTATGGAAAAGATTCGAAATAATGCTTTTCAATTAAATTTACCTCCTTACATGCGAATTTATTTAGTTCTAAATGTGAAAAATATGAAATTGTATGAACCTTCGATGATCATGGATCTCGAGGAAGATACACAGATTTCGACTATTGATGATTTGGCACTTGAGTATATGAATGAGTTGCAAGAAGATATCATCTTGGACAGGAAGATTTGAACTTCGAGGCATGGATATGTTGAATATATTTGCATAGGACTCAAGGGCATGAATCTGAGCAAGGTAAGGTGGATAGTAGTTGGAAAAGTGAGGGAACTGTACCCTCACCTAATATCTGCTTAAATCAAACTTTTTTGGTCCAAAAGATTTCAAGCGAAGAGGATTGATCAAGGAGGATCTCGTCAGTTAATTGTCAGGTTCAGTTCATCATCATCATCATTCTATCATCATCAATGATGTGTGGGTCAATGATGTGGTCATTGGGTTCGATGTCACATAGTGACAATTTGTGTAAAATGGTTTTGGGTAACATGCTGTTTCAAGTTGGGGAAAACTTGTCTTCAAACATTGTAATAAAAAACAAAAGACCTAAGTCTCAAACCTAAACCCTAACCTCAGTCCTAAACCTATGTCTTAAACCACAGTTTAATACACTACAAAAACCCTACTCCTAAGTTATCAACCCTTGGCATACATATATGTGCTAAACATTACAAAACAATGTAATAAACCACACACAGTCTTAACCGTAGCGAAACTACACAGGAGAAGACCGTGGGGGTAGTAGCATGTGAACAACGTTGTGGTAGCCACCGGAGTCACCGTAGACCGTTAACTGTAACCGAGAGGTGGAAACCACGTGAATAGGCAAATTTAATCGTAGATTTTCAGCAATGAAATCGCATTGGAACAAAAACTATGAGTAGAGAACGTGCATGTGATCATGGTTTGTTACTACACCATTATGGGATAACTGATAGGTGTCTGAAAACAATTAGAACCCATTGGTCACATGGCACCGTTACCAACTCTGCACATATTACTGACCACCAGCAGTTTGCGATAACCTAAAGTCTAAAAATGGGTTTTTTTGTTACAATTTTGCTTTTACTATTAATTAAAGGACCATGAAGGTTATCCTAGGTGTCAAATAGTGACAAGACTGAGACCCAAACAACCCCATATTGTAGCTCGTTCATCCTGAATTTAGCATGAGGAGGTTTGAGTGTACTTTCAGGTCTTTAAAAAGGTAGTTTCCTCATTGAAGTGCACTAGAGTCGTTTTGAGTTTCATGTGCGGGTTTTAAAGGGATAGAGGTTGTTTTGTTTTCAGTGTAACAGGAGCATTAGGAGTCAGAATTGGGAACCGTGACAGGCGTTTAAAAGTTGATTGAGAGATACTTCTTATGAAAGTGACCATAAATGCCTGCATGCAGATTCATTTTGGTCAATTATCTGTGTAATTGACCTCCTCGGTTTCAATCCTAATAAAGTGGTCGCCCATATTGAAAGCAGACCTGGAGATGTAATCCATCAGGGACGAACTCCGTAATCAATCTTGTTGTTTGGTATCGCTGTGTATTTGATGTTTTCACTGCTATTTTACTTCTTACTTATGGTTTATCAACTTTCATAAAGTATTTTTCCTCAAGTAGTTCTCACGATTTCAGAACTTTCAGTTAGCTTTCTTTTCATTAATGGCATAATCAACTCTACATCAATTTTAACCTATGATCACTTCAGATCAACACTTCAGTTTTTAGTCCAAGTTATTGAATATTTTAACTAGGATTTTTTCCCATGCCCCCACTAAAAGTGGGATCTTTCTAGGGTTCCAATAGCATTGAGGGACTATTCCATGCTAGCTCTACAATTTCTATAGTAATCTCAATTATGATCCCTTTTATAGTGACTCTATTTATGTCTCTTCCCAAATCTATGGTGAATTCTACCATTCAAAGTCAGGACCTGGTTATGTGGAGACGGATGGCTTGTGACTTGCGACAAGCAAGGAAGGATAGGCTACAGAGGCAATGCAATGATCTAGACAAGGAATTTGTAGGGTAGAAAGAATTCCTTGGAATATTTCAGTGTTTCCACCTCATTACAGCTTTCAATACTCCAGCTCTAGCTTGCGGACATAATTCCAGTTAGGGGTAACTCTAGATTCTTTAGTCTGTAATATTATTCCTTCATGCACTCATGTATTTGGTTCATATAACACCATTAGTATAGTTAGTACTAGATTACGGTGACATGGTTGGTAGTCAAGGGCTAGCAGCTTGATTCATTTCCATGAAAAGGTTGCATTTTGTGATGCTTGTTGGGCCAAAGAATTATCCTTAAAATACATCCACTTTTACTCCATTCAACATCCAATTTCTCTCCATTCACACATTTTCTCACCTGTATTCCACCACCATGTGATCACGTTAGCTTCACTTTCATCATTAGATGGGTTATCATTGTGTTTTCCAAAACATTATTAATTCTTAGTATTTTTAGGAAAAATTGTGGTTAAACTTTAGAAAATAATATCCATATACTTATACCTAACAATTAGAATGAGTTTGTTGACATGTGTAGGTACAAAGGAAGCTTCTAAGGCACCCTTATGTGGCACTCTATGTTCAAATTCGAATTTGAGGAGATCATGGACCTCATGGAGAAGATCATGGAGGATAGGGTTATGTGTCACCATTGGTTGAGAGATACGTGGATTTGAATATGGAATAGTAGATGATCATTATGAGTTTGTTATCTCATCATTTTGTATAAATAGGAGTGTTATCTCTTTCATTTGTAATCTTAATTTTCCTTAGAATTTAGAAACTTAGTCCTTAATTTGTAATTTTAGATTTCAGGATCATTGTAATGGAGATTTAGAATCTCTTGGAATGTAGAACTTGGAGTTTGTAATTGCAATTTGCAATTGATGATAAATAAAGTGGATTGGATTTTCTTCTACATTTGACTTCTTTCTAGGTGTGCTTGTGGAGCTATGGAGGGCCCCCATTGCCTCACTTGCATGCTTGTCTTGTTTTGGTAAACTTTCATTTTATGTTTGTTTGTGAATTTAATTAGATTAAATTATTCATTGATATTTTTGAAATATTAATGAATGACCTTTCATAAGCAAGTATTAATGTTTCTTTCAATGAATCTGATTTCTTATTTAATGTTTGATTTCATTAGTTTAAGTTTCTGATTCATATGGTTGAGATATAAATGAATATTCTCTAAGGGAGCTTTGGCATTTTTTTACCTAGCTTAGTTTTGTTTGTCTCTAAATCCATATATATTAAATGGTCCTCCAAGTTTACTTACCCAAATTGATAGTAAATGAAACTCTAATTTGCATCTGCATTTTAGACCCAACATTTTGGAGTCGTTGCCGGGGAGGATGATTTGGAGATAGACTTAGGAAGTTATTTTTGTTTCAATTTCATTTTATGGACTAACTTGTGAAACTTGGTGACATCAGGATCTTCATAAAGGAGTTCAAGTTTGAGTTTTTTATTTTTTTTGTGTACTTAGTTAGTTTCAAATTCAGTTTTTGAACCCTCCATTTCTTACTGATCCATCTACGGATGAGAAAATTGGAAATGTTGAACAGGAACTTCTTGGAAAGCAAGAACAATATTGAAGATTGGTTCCAAAAGAACCTTGCGCCAACTCCAAGAATAAGACAGGTTACTCACATGGTTGCAAATAATCAGGTAAAAAATTTAAATCTAGATGTGAGAATTTTTAAATTTTTATTCTGTAGATGGCTTCACTAGAAGCATTCTTTCACTTAGAAAAAAAAAAAAAAAAAAAACTTCCAAGTTAAATAGAATAGACTAGAAGAATAAAACGAAATCTCGTAGAGTTTTCTTTTAGTCTTGTGTTCTAAAAAAATAATAAAAATAATAAAAAATCATCAACATTTCCAATGAATAAATTAGTAAGAGCCACTTCATCCATGCTAACCTACAAAAACAAAAAAAAAACAAATCAATAGATTAGTATGCTCTTCCTACGCTTCGAGCGATCAGGAAGATCAGAAAATCGACAAATTTATTTTCAAAAAAAAATAATAATATAAAAATCTCTTGTTCGGAATTTACACAACCATTAAAACTACAACATTATAAGGAATGGAAATCATTAAAAAACCAAAAAAAAATCATTTAATTTCGATTTCAAATTTAAAAATTAAATTTGTAGTTTAGTGATTTGATAATTGCGTGAATAAAACTTCTTGGGATATGATTTCTTTCTTTGCATATGTGTTGGGATCATTTCTTCAAACAAGCTAAATCGGCATATCAACAATTCAATGTTAGTCTTTAAGGAAGAAATCTGCAATAAAAACCATTCGGTTTGATCTAATTGCAAACAAATATTTGCTCTTAATCTTTTGTTTGAAACCGATTATTTCATGAAAAAGGAGGCTTTACATGATTACTCTATCCTTTGTCTCGCAATTTCAAGTTAAAACTGAAAACAATTATAAAGAAATTGAAGAAGACAAGCAGCAAATAAATGTAGTTTGTAAAAAAAATTCTATAAACTTTTAGAATCAAGTATCACAGGAGGAGTTTTCTGCTATTGGTGAAGAGAGCGTGTTTGATCCTGGCTAGCAAGACGATTCGTAATACAGACTTGTAGAAAGAGGTAGTGAGGTCGAGTCATTGCATGAGTACGAGTTCGAGTCATCTCATTTTATGCTCATTATCAGTAAGGTTGTGCACCTGAGGATCGATTCACCTAGAGATCAGAGGAGTACCGATTACAATCAACTATGTGGAGTGTTGATTCACCTAGATCTATTGTGTTGATTTGTGTGGATCTAGAATATGGCTGAGAAAGTGAATCAAATAAGTCATAGAACATCCAGTCTTGTAAGTATACCACCTTTGGCGATTTTTCGCAATAAAACATTGATATCTGAGCTAGATCAGATTGGATTGGGACTTGCAAACATGTTGAGCTACGCAAGACCATGGTGGAACTTTGCAAAACATGTCATAGGGCTTGGCAGAGTAAACAAATGAACGAGAGGCTCCAATTCTCAACCTAAAGCAGTCTAAGGCATCGATTCTTGCAATATGACCATCACAAGAACATTGCCAGAAGACGTAGCAATTTTGACACGTCGTTTTGAAACATGTTTTGTGATCAAACCAAAACAAATCTAGAAAATGAAGACATGGGTTTTTCCCGAAACAGAATGAACTACGTAATCTAGAAATCGTTTCCTTGGATTCCTAATGGTTTGAGAGGAAATCATGGTTCTTCGGGACCCTTTTGTTCATGCTTGAGTCAACATTTGGTGTGAATGTGCTTGAGTAAACTATGAAACTTGTTCGAGCTAGTAAACTATTGAACTTGAGTTGTAAAGGATTATTGGGTTCCTATGCTCAGTAAGAATTCCAATATCACGTTGGATTCACTGAGAATGCTAGTGTGCAACCCAGAGATTCATCTACGTGTGAAGCCAACTTCTACATGTTAGAAACAACCAGCTTGTGAGACTAGCTTTGGAGCTTCAGAACTAGAGCAGTGTTGGATTGTTTACTTGGAGACATGTTCATGGGAAACATATTGTTTTTCACATAATAGTGGAGATGCGAGCTTCAATAGTGTATTGTTTGCACAAAATGGGCAACATATTGTTTTGGGAAGTTTATTGTTTTGAACAACAATTGTTTGCACATCATGGGTAGCATATTGTTTTGGATAGCATATTGATTGCATAACCTTATATAGTTTTTTCCACCAGGCAGCATATTGTTTGCACAATATTCATTTGCATTGTTTATAACAATAATATTGTTTACAACTTTCCTAACAATATGGAGCATTCATTTATGTCTTTTAATATTATGAACAATATGGAGCGTTCATAATCTCTTTTAATAAACAAATCCTGGGACTTTTCCAAGAGAAATAAATAGGTCCATCAACGAATAAAGCCTTGATTTGATCTTCTTTCGGTTGATCCATTCTTAGCGATATCATGGTTGCATGCATATTTTGTGGCTCAATTTCAGTAGTTTGATGATTCTCAATGATTGCATATAGATATCGATTGCAAGCCCCAACCTCAGGAGTTGGAATGGGGAGCCAGGTTCAATCTCGAAAGGACGCTGTGCAGAGAATAAAAAATGTGATGAATAATGCCAGGAGGTTGACACAGCAAAGGGGTATCTCCAGAAAGGAATGTGAGGAA
This sequence comes from Pinus tabuliformis, assembly GCA_031772625.1. Taxonomy (NCBI): domain Eukaryota; kingdom Viridiplantae; phylum Streptophyta; class Pinopsida; order Pinales; family Pinaceae; genus Pinus; species Pinus tabuliformis. The sequence goes on along the minus strand of CM062817.1, from coordinate 5,476,544 downwards.
AGTGATCTGCCCAGAAGATTGTTCCAGAAAATCAGCTGAGAATTAAAAACGAAAGGAAACTTGTGCGAGATGGTGGTAATTATGGATGTAGTTTTAATCCATTCTTTTTGGGTTTTTTCGTATCATGACAACAATGAATTTGAATATATAATATACTTAGAAAAAGGGGGGGGAATGATTATGAGCTCCACGTTTGGTACAGTGAAGGAGCAAAGGGAACAGATTCTATATTACTTGAATAATGGGAAAAAGAAAAACCATTATATATATATATATATATATATATATATATATATATATATATATATATATATATATATATATATATATATATATATATATATATATGGATACAAAATAAATTTTATTTTTAAATTTTAGTTTAAAAAAAAGCAATAAAATATATAAAAAATAAATAAATAAATCATCAAAACAATTAATAAAAATAATCAAAATCAAAACAACTATAAACAAAACAAAACAAGTAAAATAAAAAAACACCAAAAAAATAATATATATAAATCAAAACAATAGTTAAGTTTGTTTTCACGGATATTCATTAAAAATGGACTGTTATCAACATCATGAATTGGACAAAAATTACGCTTTTGATTTTCCTTCAGCTGTTTCATTTTGGCATACAATTTATGCGTAAAAACGAGGAAGGGAATAGCCATTTCTTCTTGAACACACTTATGTTCTTTATGCAAAGTTTGTTTAGCAGGATTTGGGAGATCAACTAATCATTAAGGAGACTAAATTGTGCCGGCGATTGGTCTTCAAATGGACTAATTAAATGAGAAATTCCAAAGAATAAGTCCATGCTCATAAAGGAAATTTCCAGAAAATTACAAATTCTTGCAACTTCCTGTAATAAGTTAATGGTTTGACATGCTGCATGACAAATTAGCAAATTCGAAGATCTGGGGTTTGTTCCTAAATGTCCAAGGATGGTGAAATACCTATCCACACTTGAATTCGACATCTACAGGTGGTTGTTCAACGTTGGTCAAACTCAGCTATTTTAGTAGACATTCTAGAATTAATGATAAGATTTGCTATATTTGAGATTTTACATGCCATAATTCACTTTTTCCCAGCAAGATCCATTATCCATTTCTCATTATCCACATACACTTCATTACATTTTCATCAATGTTAACCCACCAATAAAAGAAACGAAGCTCATTTACAAGCTTTTTGTTCCACTTTACATATTCATTGTCAATTTCCTTTTTCCTACCCTTGCAAATAACACCTTGCTTCCATACACCATTGAGTCCATAATCCTTGAGTCTAAATATTTTTCTAAAAACACCTTGAAGCTTGCATGCCTTAAGGGAAAGATATCATGTCAATAAACAAATGGAATACACCAATGTCCCTTGTTCATCAGATCTTCTAAGTATTCGACAACAACAAATTCATTCATACTTAGAAAGATGTGTTCGAGGCATCTTGACTCTCATCCACATCAAACATGGGAGCTCTTGTGTTGACTAGTGGCATCTATCAATGGAAACTAAGTTAACAATTTCTTGTTATGTTTGACAACAAAACATTTATTTACATGACAAGAATTGTGCCAAAGAGCATTGAAGACTTGAAGATCAATCATTTTGTAGCAGAGGAAGTAGAATTACATTCATTACTTTTCAGTTTTTGATGTAAATGACTTGAGGACAAGTCAATAAATAAGGCTTCGGGGGAAGTGTAAATTCTAAATTTTGTATAGCTTCCAAGCCTTATACATTTCCAGCTGCATTCAGCAGCAGATTCCGAACATTCAACAGAAGATCTAGCAGCAGATTTAGTAGCAGATGCAACAACAATAAAAGATTCGCTTTTTCGACTTCATCCACCATTTTCACAGCCAACTGAAGAAGACTATGATCATAATTTTGCAGCCACGCATGCACAACTCTCATCCATTTTTAAAAGGGTAAGTTGTGGTATGATATTTTTTAACTCTTAACCATTTAATTCCTTGAAAGCTAGAATGGTAATTTATGGAAAAAACTTCCTTTCCTCATTTCATAAAATTGCCAAAACCATCAGTTTGGGGGGGATACATTTGCATTCATACTTTGTCACATTCATATTTTTCCATATTCATATATCACATTCTAAAGCCCACATACCTTCAAAATATATTCACTATTATATGAACATATAAATGGCTTTGTAAAAAGTACTTAAAAGCTAATTGGATGCAACACAATCATGGTTGTTACACAAGAACTAACCATGATGCATTCCAACAAAATACTTTGCAATAAAAAACAAATTATCATCATGCAAAGTTCATACATTAAAATTGAAGGCAACAAACAAAATATTGTTGAAACACAAGAACCAACCAAGTTGCAATTCATCAAAAACACTTTGCAAAAGTTAAGTAAATTATATCATGCAAAGTTTAAGCCAAAGCTCAAGTATCAAAACTAATGTAATAGATTGCATGAGGATATGCAATACCTTCAGTTTGGGGGTATGTTGGGCCTAAGAATTATCCTTAAAATACATCCAATTTCACCCCATTCAATATCCACTTTCTCTCCATTCACATATTTTCTCACCTCTATTCCCCCACCATGTCATTACATTAGTTTCACTTTCATCATTAAATGGGTTATCATTGTGTTTTCCAAAACATTATTAATTCTTAGTATTTTTAAGAGAATTCGTGGTTAAACTTTAGAAAATAATATCCATATACTTATACCTAACAATTAGAATGAGTTTGTTGACATGTGTAGGTACAAAGGAAGCTTCTAAGGCACCCTTATGTGGAACTCTATGTTCAAATTCGAATTTGAGGAGATCATGGACCCCATGAATAGGATCATGGACCTCATGGAGAAGATCATGGAGGATAGGGTTATGTGTCACCATTGGTTGAGAGATATGTGGACCATCATTATGAGTTTGTTATCTCATCTTGTTGTATAAATAGGAGTGTTACCTCCATTTGTAATCTTAATTTTCCTTAGAATTTTGAAACTTAGTCCTTCATTTGTAATTTTAAATTTTAGGATCATTGTAATGGAGATTTAGAATCTCTTGGAATGTAGAACTTGGAGTTTGTAATTGCAATTTGCAATTGATGATAAATAAAGTGGATTGGATTTTCTTCTACATTTTACTTCTTTCTAGGTGTGCTTGTGGAGCTATGGAGGGCCCCCATTGCCTCACTTGCATGCTCGTTTTGTTTTGGTAAACTTTCATTTTAGTTTGTTTGTGAATTTAATTAGATTAAATTATTGGTTGATATGTTTGAAATATTAACGAATGACCTTTCGTAAGAAAGTATTATTGTTTCTTTCAATGAATCTAATTTGTTATTTAATGTTTGATTTCATTAGTTTAAGTTTCTGATTCATATGGTTGAGATATAAATGAATAGTCTCTTGTAAGAGAGCTTTAATATTTCATGCAATCAACGAGAATTATGTTTAAGTATTTTAATTGCATTAATTTAAATAGTTTGTTGATTAAGATGATTAGAAATATTAATGAACAATCTCGTGTAAGGGAGCTTTGATATTTCTTACATTTGTCACAATGACTTTAGATTTCATTTTGTTAAATGACTAAATAGGTGTTGGAGGTCCCAATGAAAGACCTCCTATAAGGGAGCTTTGGCATTTTTTCACCTAGCTTAGATTTGTTTGTCTCTAAATCCATATATATTGGATGATCCTCGAAGTTTACTTACCCGGATTGATAGTAAATGAAACTCTAATTAGCATCTGTATTTTAGACCCAAAAATGTTTTTCTTTCAAAATCTTCTGCCCTGTGTTGGATTGCATTTTCTAGTATTCGACCTTGTTTTTCCTAGCTTTTCACTATCTCTTCAAGATGTGGATTCCTACTCTTGATAGATCCTGTATAGACTCTCGTAATCTTTCTCACTTGAGAAAAATGCCTTGGGAGTGTGTGAAAATTCACCAAGGAGGTAGAGGTTTCAGCCCCCAAGGTCGCAGTCAAGCCAATAGTAGGCATAGGAAGTAGCCGACACTTTTCACTCTACTTTTCCTCTCAATTCCATAATGAAATTCATCATCTTGAATCGTGTGTTGTAGAGGACCAACAAGTGTTTTCAAACTCGGAAATTCTGGAAGAGGTTTCACAATGGGTTCCTAGCCCTGGTCATACCAAAGGAAGGAAAAAATGCCTTAATTCCATTTCTTTACACTAGCAGATCAAGGCTCTCCTAGGTAGGGTCTTAAAAGGAAAACATAAAGAAATATATGGCATATTTGTTGCATTGAATGACATAAAGTGTGCTCAGTGGAATTGGTGATCCTACTTGGAAAGAATGGAGGCCAAGATTTCTAACTTAGAGAGCCAATTCCAGTGTGATGGTAATACCCCAATATCTCCACGATACAATGCCAAAAATCTTGCACCTAGTACATTTTCTAACTTGTAAACATTTGTAGTGATGGATAACATCTTTTTGTTAGGTAATATTGTAGCATATAGACTTGTTTTGTTAAAAACACTTGTATTTTGAATAACTTCCTTATACTGTATGTGGTTAAAATTAACTAATTTCCCACTAAACATATTGAAGCTACTTAAAAGATACTATTTCTAAGCTATAATGATGTATTTTGTTATTATGTTCTTTTGAAGTAATAATATATATATATATATATATATATATATATATATAATTAACAAAACGAAAAACAAAAATGGTTCACAAAAGGATAATTGGATTTATCATATTTATTTATACATTAAATGTAACCAGATTGCTTATATTTCAAATAATGATAAATTAAGATTATTTTTATTATGGAGAGAGAATTTAAGGAAAAAGAAAGGGCGATAATATTAGTTTTATATTAATATTAAAAATTAAAAACTAAAATTAAGGTATAGAGAGTTTATATTAAATTACTAATTTGTGATTATTATGCATGTGTATTTTATTTAAGTTTAAGAGAATATAATTTTTTTTTTTGTAATTCAAGTTATTTTTATGATTTATAAATTGTAAATAGGAATAACTTAGATTTATTTTAACTCTATATCTATAAAGAGTCCAGAGGGATTAAATCTCTTGAGATACAAACCTCTTTTGAAGTGAAAAGAGATTATCCAAAGTTAAAATGGATATAAAATGGTTTAATTATTAATTATAAATAATTATAAGTATAATTATAAATAATTTTAATTATAATTATAATGATTAATTTTATGTTTATTTATTTATTTTAATTATGCATCTAAATATAAAATCAAGCTAAGATGGATCTAGGCTAGTTTAATTTCCCTTGGAAATAGGTTATATTCCACATGAATACCATGGGTCAATACCATGGTTTCTTAAAACCGCAAGTCAATACCATGGGTCATTTTTATTTTTTTTTATTATTTATTTTTTACAGAATTACTTTTCTTATGATGATGGTTAACGTCCACTGAGACCAAACTTTGGTCTATGGGACCTAAAGAAATGAATTATTTAGTTTGATTTAAGATTTTATTCCTATGCTCAAAAAGCTTAGAGAGAAGCCTCGCGAGCTCACTATATTTTTTACAACGTAAAAGGCTAGGAAGATGAGTATTTCAACAAAGATTTTGAAATTGAGATCTAATGTGGTTGTACGCGCGACACTCTAAGAGGAAGTGATTTTCATCCTCATATTCTCACAGAAATGGCAAAACCTTTCCATCCATAGTCTTACACATTTATAGCATACTATAAACAATAAATCTTAATCCAATAAAAAAATTATATATATTTTTATATTAAAAAATAATTTTTGTTTTAATTTCAATTAATTCATCTTACTATATCAAATCTGATATAAAATAAACCGTCCACTCTTATTATTATAAATTCTAATTTAAAAATAAAAATAAAAAAATCAAATATATAATCTCCAAACTTCAAATCTATATTCTCTTGAACTGCTCGCCATTTCTTATTGTTTCAAAATAAAGTATATAAATAAAAATACACATAAAAGTATCGTTTTGTTACATAAGAACACATGAAAAGGAAAGTGTGGATGAAATAGCACGAGCATGAAATGGTGGTGTATCATTGTGTTTTATTAATTTCCCAGGAAATATGTGACAATCGAGGATACACAAATAACCTCATCAAAGATCATGTTGAGAACATGTACAAATGTGATAAAAGTGTTTTTAAGAATGTGATGTCGGATAAGTTTGGCTAGGACTGAAAGTATAGTGACAAAAGTGCTTTTTCAATGTGATGTCGGATGGATATGTTTGACTAGGATTGAAAGTATAGTGACAAAAGTGCTTTTAAAAATGTGATGTCGGATGGATATGTTTGACTAGGATTGAAAGTATAGAGAATCATAATATTGAAAAATGTATGTGAATAATTAGTATAATTATATTAAAAATATTAATGTGGTTAATATAGTTTAAAGCTTTATAAATATAATAAAAAAAATTATTGTAATACAAAATGTTTTTTTTTCTACAGAAAAAATTCCAAATTTTTATTGATAAAAAGGGTTACATAGAGTATGTAAGTATGACGCCCAGCCTGAAACCGCCAACAAAATAGGCGAGACTCAGCAATCAAAAACACTCTCTGACAGAGATCCCGTCACAGGAGGGAAGAACCTCCCAGGCCACTCAAAACACTTGAGCACCGTCCTATTGCCCCGCAGCAAAATCGTGAAGAGCCACCGCAAGGGGATAGAACCTAACCACCAGAAAAAATGAATACACTGATCCACAACAAAAACCATCCATAGTATCTTGGAGGAAAAGGAAAACTGCTACGAGAAAACTGGAACCACTGCCCGGGCATCCACACAGGGAAGACAACCCAAGAAAAAGGCAGAGGAGAAAAATGAGAGACGGAGACATGGAAAAAAGAAACGAAAACACACACAAGTATATACAGGGACAGAGGAAGCGTGAAGAGAGATTAAGCGAAAAAGGGTTGTTCAACAGGCCGAACAGACCCATTATCAACCTCCGAGACAGTCCACGACCCCATCTCACGAGCTACTCCTTCTTTGGAAAGACGATCCGCTTCAGAATTCCTTTCCCGGTATATATGACTTAGAGAAATCTCCGTAAAACAATTTCTGAGCCGAGAAACTTCTTTAAACAGAGGAAGCAGAGTAAGATTATGGCAGCGATGAGCCCCGTTGAACCATTGAACCACATTCATGGAATCCCCAAAAAGCTGAACTTCTCGCACATCACGGAGGATAAGCCAGCAGAGGAGGAGATGAAGGGCTTTCAATTCGGTAAAATTATTTGAACCCTGTCCCAGACCTACTGAGGCTTTAAGAATCTTCATTTCTGATAAATGTATGATCAAGCTAGCCCCACACCGACCATTAATATTCGACGCCCCATCAAAATAAGCCCACGGCCTAGATTGTCTAATGACTTCTTGACAAACAGCTCTGGAGGAATTAGGAGCTTGAGGAATAGGAATGCTTTCATATATGGCTGCTCCCTCAGCTGCAAGTCTTCCAATAGGGAAAGCAGAGTCCTTGAAAATGGCTAGGTTTCTGGCCAGCCATGTCCCCCATGTAATGAGTAAAGGAATGGATCGTTCCCTTTCATTTAATGAAGTGTTCCACCAGCACTGCCAGGCCTCTAAGAGTCCCTGCCCTTCCCATCTATGAGGAACATTTATTAAGCTTAGCGTTGCTGCCCAAAGACTAGAATTGAAAGGGCAAAAGAGAAATAAATGCTGGGCAGTTTCATCGCTGTCTTTACACAGAGGACATCTACCAGGACCAATTCTGCCTCTTCTTTGAAGGAAATCCCACGTAGGAACTTTCTGGAAAAGGACACACCAGAAGAAAAGCTTCGTTTTAGCAGGTCCTTTTAACTTCCATAAAGGTTTAGCCCACCAACCCGGAATTTCCCACCCCTTTTGAGACATCATCCATTTGTAACCTTCCTTTGGGGAATATGAGCCATTCTGAGCAAAAACCCATTTTAACTCATCCGGAGAGTCAGAAAGCCGCACCGAAGATTTGACGAGATCCCTTATGTACCTGTCCCATTCCTCCCACCTGTCTTCGTTCAAATCTAAGTCTCGACCTTTAAGCCACCCTTGATTCCAAATGGAAGAGGCCCTAGGATCAGCAACCTGGTTTAAAGTGAATAATCCTCTATCTTTTAAAGCTGCCACCAAATCTTGTGATAGATAAAACCCCTCAGAACAGCTAATCCAAGGATCGCGCCCCAAGCCAACCCCTTCTCAATGATATAAACGGAGGCGACCACTGCTTTCCAGACCATCGAGGAATTTTTGGACGACTTTTGCGGCAGTCGGATCCAATCTAGCGTTGATAATGGATCGATATATTTCCTTTTAGTCACTGTAGTCCATAGATTCTCCATTGTAATGATCCTCCAAGCCATCTTTGCTGCAAGGGATTGGGAGAAATTGGCCAGGTTTTTTATACCCCATCCCCCCCACTCTTTAGGGCGGGTAATTTTGTCCCATGCGATCCACGGGGTAACTCTCTCAGACTTAGACCCTGCCCACAGAAAGCTGCTGCAAAGTTTTTCAATTGAGTTTATAATACCTTTGGGCACCCAAGTCAAGCTCGCCCAATAGACTGGAATAGCCATTAAAACAGATTTTATTAAAACAAGCCTACCTGCCCGGGAGAGCCACTTGTGGCTCCAATGCTTCAATTTCGATTCCAATTTTACAAGGATCCACTGCCAATCTTTTATCCTGTAATTATCTGGCTTCAGATAGAACCCCAGATATTTGAAAGAATCCTCAAGCGTTTTAACTTCAAAGTTCAGAACCAAGGACACCCGACGCACCTCCTCTCTAGCCAGACCTGAACAGGTAATAGTAGATTTTCTCTCATTTATACAGAGGCCAGTCGCTTTCAAAAAGAGGTCCAAGATCCTCTTAAGCATCCTGCAATTGTCAAGGCTACCATTGTTGAAGAGTATAATATCGTCCACAAAGAGAAGGTGAGTGACCCAAAAATTTGGAGCAACCTCTATTCCTTTTAATAAACCTTGACTTTTTGCTTCATGGATCAAACGACTGATTCCGTCTGCTGCCAGCAAAAACAAGAGGGGAGGTAGTGGGCAGCCTTGGCACAGGACACGTTCAAGACTGAAGAAACTAGAGGCTGCTCCATTGATCAGAACAGCTATGGAAGAAGACGAGACACAACTCATAATCCATCTTACAAGTTCAAAGCTAAAGCCCAGATGAGTTAGTAAGAGTCTCAGGAACATCCAGCTGATTCTATCATAAGCCTTCGATAAATCTATTTTTACAACGACTCCTTTTTTCTTTCCAACTTTGAGACTATGGAGCGTTTCTTGAGCAACTCCCACAGCTTCATGAATTTGCCTACCATCTAAAAAGCCAAACTGCTCCAGGGAAACATTTTTAGAAAGGAAGGTTTTATCCTGACAACAATGATTTTAGCAATAATTTTATAAACACAGGTGCACAAAGAGATGGGCCTAAAATCGGCAAAAGAACCTGGGAGATCAGATTTGGGAATGAGAGTTAAAAATGTAGCATTAAAGGGTTGATAGATAGAACCTGAAAGCCTGGATTCTTCCACCACCTCCACTAACTCATCACCAATGAATTCAAAGAAATGCTGGAAGAATTCAACAGTCCAGCCGTCCGGGCCAGGACTTTTTTCTTTTTGCATCGATTTGAGGATGCTTGCAACTTCCTCTTTTGAAATAGGTGCCATGAGAAATTCATTATCTTCCTCCTCTATGAACCGAGGAAAAATCTGGGCAACCCTTATAACTTCTGCGATTGTGGCTTCACCTGGGGCTTTAAAGAGGTGTTTAAAATAGTTTACCCCTTCAGTAGCCAAATCTTCAAAAGAGAGCGCTAAGTCACCGTTTGCTTTCTTCATTTCCCATATTGTATTTGTATTTTTTCTCCCTTTGGCATAATTCTGGAAAAACTTGGAATTTTCATCCCCTGCCTGTAACCAGATCGCTCTGCTTTTTAGACGCCAACTTTGCTCCCTCAGCTGCAGAATTCTCCTTCTTTCCATTTCCAACTCATGTATCCTCGAGCGCGATGCACCCGTGCCATAGCCCTGACTGTCTGGATCCTCAAGAAGGGCAAGTTCTGCGTTCACCGCTTGCATGATTTCTTCCTCCTTTAGCTTCTTTTGATGAGCCCAACATTTTGAAGCGGCCTTCATCATTAATAAATTTTCCATAAACAGCTGACTTCGGTTCTCATTCTCACTTTCCACAACTTTCCTCCAGGTTTTATGAAAAAGACTAATGTAAGATGCATCCAAAAGCCAAGAGGAGTTAAACTTGAAAGGGATACCTGGCTTAGTTAAATCACCTTTCACCTCAAGAAGAACCGGGAAATGATCAGAGAGGCCACCATCTCCAACCCAATGCCTAAACGCCTGAAGTTTCTCCGTCAGCCGATCGCTTATTAAGAAGCAGTCTAATTTCTTCCCAATCCAATCATCGCCAATCCTGCGATTGCTCCAAGAGGGGCGCATCTTTGATGGATTAACATCGACAAGAGGCGATAAGGCCAATTTCTGATGAATGAAAGCAGAGAGGGGGTCCGCTCTAGCATTAACTCCCCAGGATTCAGCCAGGCCCAACGAGAAATTGAAGTCTCCACCAATAATAAGATTTGGGTGCGCCAAAAAGGACTTCGCAAAGAAAGAGTTCCAGAACTTCTCCCGCTCCGAATTAGGGCCATAGATATTCAGAAAAAGGAAAGGAATACAGAGTTCGTTGGAATAGAGTTCCACCGCCAAAACGTTTTCTGCTCCCCAAGATGAGATCTCACGCGCTACCTTCACATTAAACCCCAGTGCCGCACCTCCTGAGTGCCCAAAAGCATCCACTGCATGAAAACTCCATCCCGACAAAAGTTTATGCAGACAGCCTATAATATCATCTCCTTTCCCAAGTGTTTCCTGAAGAAAGAGGATGTCAGGCTTATTCGCCCTAACCAGATCCTTCAGAGCTAGCTTTTTCAGGGTACTAGCAAGACCCCTGCAATTGAAAGATAAAATAATCATTTAAAACCTTCGGGATGTGATTGCTTTGCTCTAAGCACCCCTGGCAGTGACAACTGCTTTCCTCCAGCAATATTTATGATAGTCTTCAACTTGGCTTTCGATAAGTCCGACTTCCTCCCTCTTAACTTCTTTGGGCCTATGGACACCTCATCTATTGCCAAACCGCCTGCAACTAGATCTTTTCCTTTTCTGGTAGCTAAAGGCCTTAGATTGTAATGAGGTTCATGTCCTCCATCTCTGGAATGCGTAGGGGCCAGAGGAAGGGGAGATGGAACCGACATTAAAACACTGTTAGTTGTGTTTAGGCCCTTCTTCGAGTCTGTTATATCTTTTGAGAGTTGACATAAACGATCTAACTCACCACTACACGACACATGCAAAGCGCTTGTTAAGATAGGGGATGAGAGTTTAGAGGAGGGAGGACAAGCCTGATATAGATCTTCCATTGCATTGACTGCTGAGACACCAGCTGCAGAGAGCTGATTTGAAACAATAGCACTCGTTATCACCTCAGTCTGAGATATTCCAAAGCCCTCCATAGGTTCTGATCCTATCTCCTGGATATTTGCCAGAGCTTCGGCCTCCTTGGACTGAAACTCTTCCTTCTGAGTAGTGATCTTCTTTTGTTCCTTTTCCTCTGTCTTAAAACCATTTTTCCTCTGCCTTCGACGTCTACGATGACCTTGAGGGCAATCCCGAGCCAGGTGACCGTATACTTTGCACCGGTGACACCTGAACGGGAGGTTTTCGTAGTCCAGGGTCTGGATGAACTCTTGGCCTCGATACTTTAAAAGTATGTCACCCGCCAAACCTTCTTTTGGATTTAAACTTACCATAAGGCGGGCTGCGCTCCAGTCGTGTGAATGTAGATAGGATTTGTCAGCGCCGAGGAAACTACCCAGAGTATTTCCTATTGAGGAGAAAACCGAGTCGGTCCAGAGATGAATAGGAAGTCCCATTAGTTTGACCCAGACTGGAAACTCCTCTGATTTTTCTTTCTGGGCATCAAAGAGAGGCGTCCATTTCCTGAATAAGACCGGCCTCTTCCCAAGGCTCCAATGCTTTGACAACACCCATTCGACATGCTCCTTTTGCCCAAACCGAAGACAAAACCATCCTCTGTCAAGTATCTTGACCTCTTCTGGTTGTCCCGGAGCTTCTTTCCATTCAGCCAGTGCCCATTTCTTAATGAAGGCCGTCGAGAACTTCCTTCCACCAACTCTGCCGACAAGAAGGGTTTCCGATGCTTCCAATGCCCTGTCTATGTGGATATCCACTCCAAAGACACAACTGGGCCTTGCCTATTTTTTCCTGCAAATTTTGGGCTTCTTCCTCTTTCCACCCAGATCCTCCAGCTTATCTCCTCCCTCTACAGCCTCAAAAGACTCAGAGCGCTTTTCAGACTGTAGATAACTGCCTTCGTTTGGTTCCTCAGCCCGCCTGGAAACCCCACCCGCCGATCTTTCCAGGTAACTTAGATTTTGACTTTCTTTTCCTGCAACTTTAGCCTCTGATCCCAGCTTTTCAAGCGACGAGGGCCGAGCGGAGCAAGGTAACTGCCCTTCCCACATTATATTTCCCCCAGGACTCCGGCCGATGGCATATGATGCCTTAACTCCCGCATCCGCTGACCTATCCACGTTTCCTGACAACACTGCCTGCATCGGGAAAAAATGTTGCAGGTTCTCCTCTGAATCCTCCAGACCCCAAACTGCAAGGAGGTCTTCGGGTGACGGATCGATGTCCAGAGATTCCTTTTGTAATAAGCACATCCGCACATTCCCTGCACCCAACGCCATCTTTGCCAGACAGAAAAAACAAAATCCCTAGATGCTATTGCCTTCGGACCCACTACGACTAACTCCAGAAACTCAGTCATGGCCGCCATGGAAGGCCGCACGGGAAAAAAATTCGAATAGACCCCCTGCGTGCTCTCAACCCATACTTGCTCCCCGTAATACAAAATGTTTTACTAATGCATATATTTATTTATAAAAAGATTATCGGTTAATTTTAATTTAAGGAAAAAAGGAATTACACATTTCATTGTAAAATATTCTATTTTGCTAAATAAAATTTGCTTATATATAAATGAATGTTATAAATAATAATGAGTAATTTATCATGGAGGAACTTATTAAAATTGGAATAATCTCAAATCTCTAAGAAATTGGTGGGTAGGGAGCCACGTGATATGAATATAAATTTATTAAAAGTAATGCGTGAGTTAACTAAATAAAATTTTCTTATATATAAATGAATGTTATAAATAATAATGAGGAACTTATTAGAATTGAAATAATCTCAAATACCTATGAAAGAAATTGGTGGGTGGGGAACCACTAATATAGTTTTTTAAATTTATTAAAAGTCAATGCAACCTAACAAACTTTGTAAAGACTAAGCATATGTTGAGCATGTTCCATTGATAATCAATCTAGGCCCTCAATTAAAAAAATGAAAAAAAAAATCAACAAATCCACATCCAAGTTAAGGTGAAATAAGAAGCCTTCCGCAATAAATTTAAACATTCAGATTTTAAGAGAGATTTAGAGAGAATTATTGAGTTGCAAAAGAATATAAATGGTTAACCATTGTAATAAATATTATTAAAAAAATAAAAATAAAACTTTAGAATTCATTTCAATTTAAGTTTATGAGAATTATTTTTAATTTTGGCAATGTTCATTATCTTTTTAGCACTAATCAAGGCAAAGAAATCATTTTAGTTTTCGATATTGAAAGTTTTTCCAGTGGGATTTTTCGGTCTAATTTCTCTAATATCCGGCAGCAATTTATTGAAATCACAAGCTTGACGAGTAACCCCTGCACATTCTAAGTGCTCTAGGGATTTTATATATACAGTGAAAAACCAGTTTAACTAACACAAATCAAGATTTCACCTCAAATTTTTCCGCTAGATTCTCACACTGGAAAGTCCAAAACATTGCACTAAAAATAACTCCAAATTTGATATTAATATAAATATGAATTTGATATTAATATAAATATGAAATTAATAAATGTTGATATTGTCCAAAGGGAAAAAAGATCCATCAGCTTAGTTGAAAAAATCTCAGATAATTAAATAAAATATTAGTTGGATTTGTATATGTTTAAATATTTTTAATTAGATTTGGTGTCAAAATTTATTTCCAAAAAATAATGATTTTCAATAAATTAAGATAAACTTGTTTCCAACTAGACATTTTCTTATATATTTTAAATTACATTTTTTATATTTAATATCTCAGTTTCAATGAGAATTCATATTTTATATTGCATTTTCAATGAGAATTCCATGACCTATTGCAATTTGGCATTGAAAATACAAACATAATTCTAGAAAACATCATAATGGAAGATAATTCTTAAAAAAACACGTCAAAAAAATTATAAAATTATTTTATAAAATTGAACAAAAATGACAATTTTTTTTATTGAAATCATACCTAGAAAATAAAAAGTCATTAATTCACTTCTATTTTTTTTTTAAATAAGTAGAAAAATATAACTTCACGCAATATTTTGCCAACAAAATGATCTGAAAATACAAAAGAAAATGTAATCAATTTATTTTTAAAATCAAAAATCTTAAAAATTAATAAAAATGTAACCTAACTCTCTAATTTCCGGCCAAAATGATCTGAAAAAATTAAAACAAAATATAATTTATGTATTTTAAAGTCAAATATCAACATTAAGGTCTCCAAAGAGGATAACTATTACCATGCATGTGCCATTAAAACGTTTTGGAAATCACGTAAATTTTCCGTTCACGACACCATTTGTGTTAGAACCAAATCGATTTTACTCTATAAATTGGTTGTAGGGTCATCTGTCTGATTCCTTACAAACATCGGTGAGCCATATGCGTTGGAGGGAAGCTGGAGGGAAGCTATTCGGTTGCGAGGAGAGGGAAGCTGGAGGGAAGTTATTCAGTTGCGAGAAGATAAAATAACAAGGTAGATATATAGATCGCATCTCTGTCAATGCAATTGTCAAAGGAAATCTTCATGGTTTTGATTTATTTGTTCGCCTGTGAATCTGTCTCAAGGATATCAATCTCAATGAGTTAACCAGCTTCTTCTTTTCATGAATCATGAAAATATGATGTAAAAAACTATTTAGAGCTTTTGAAGTTGGAAAGTTTTCTGACGTTTTGATAGCAGAATATTAATGAAAATTTGAAAACAAATATGGATAGTTATCTGTTTTTTTGATGATGATGATGATGATGATGGTTAACGTCCACTCAGACCAAATTGGTCTATCGGACCTACAATTTTCTTAATTTTTACTTGTCTGGCTCCTCGTCTTTCTTGGCGAGATTGGTGTTGTAGCTTTCTTTCTTTTCTCTACGGTCTTCCAACTTCCTTTGTCTTGCATCTCCTTCATCTCTTCTGGTTCTTGGGACATTGGTGTCTTAGCTTCGCGATCTATTGTGTTCGTTCTTTTGAAAATAGTCGGAGAAGAAGTTTGGTTTAGGAGATCTGCTTTGCTGTTAAATGAAGATTTATTTTCTGCGGTATTCAAATCCTCATAACTGTTGATTTGTTGGGGCGGGCTTTCTCCTTGCTTGTTTTGAGAGTTGCTTCCTTCTTCCTTGATTTCTTGTGACTCATTTTCTCTAGAATATTCTTCTTCTTTGATGACAGTGTAGTGTTCTTTTTGTGCTCCTTCCAACCATGTAGATCTGTGGCAATTTTTGGCAAGCACGATCGACATCTGAAGAGGACACTTTCATAATCAAGCTTGTTCCACACATAGTCTTTACTTGTTAGGGTTATTTCAGCTGGGAATCAGGCGCTGAAATCCATTTCCACACAGATGCGTGAATAGGTGGTTCTGCCATATTCCTCTGTTTCTGGGCACCTGCAGTAAAATTTCCCAATTGCATTTTCACATATACTTAAACCCGTCCGATCCTTTAACGTTTCAGATCCTTTCCTTAACTGATCTTATCTGATCCAGTTTAACATATACTTGAAACTCATCCATCCTTTAAAGTTATCTTAATGGTTGATTTTAAAACATTTCTAAAATCTATTTCTAACTTAAAAAACTATCCGAGCCAGTTTCAGATCCCTTCCTTAACTCTCAAGGCGAGGTGATGCCCCATATGGTGCGCTTCCAACAGATACTTTCATCTTTCCTCAACTGATGGATGAGATTCACACATTTCCCATTGTCTTGCAATTCCTTTAAACTGCCACCTCCAAAATAAATTTAATGATACTAGTATATATCGCTTGAGATTTGGCGTCACAAGAGTGTGATTACATGTTGAGACCCACGAGCCGGTGACCTTTAAATCTTCTACATGGAATATTGCTTCCTCTATTCATTGCCGCGCAGTGCAACCGGCTGTGGTTTCCATGATTCGGATAGTCTCTGGACTACGTTTTCCGATTGTGTAGCGCAAAGCCGAGCTCGGGCTAGGGCTTCCAAATCGCAATGCAGACTTGAGCTTAGAACATGACTTTCATGGTTTGGTTGCAGACCTGAACTTGGTACATGGTTTTCATGATTTGGGTAAACATACTCTGCATGGTCTGGTTATTTGAGCTTTGATTTTTTTTGGAGAAACACTTCATCTTTCTATTAAAAAAGAGATAGTACCTATTTTATATTTTTCAGTTTTGCCTGTAAATATTCATTTCTTTTTATGATAATACAAGACTTTCTTATTTCTATTATAAATTTTCACATCTATTTGTTTCTTTTTAGTTCTTTACATATAGATCTGGCTACATATTCAGACTCTTTCTTGGTCTTTGGATAGTTTCTTAAGAATAGTTAATGCTACAGCTATTAACTATCATTTCCTTTTCAAATTTGTTGAAATAGAACTTATTTAATCTTTTGCTATCCTGGGGTTGGATAATAGATTCACTGTCCAATTTTGTTCTCTATAGATATATTGGAATTGTATGTTCTAAAAGGTGCTTGCCAGTATCTGATTCTCTTTATCCCGTTGTTTAATATCTGAGGAAGAAGAAGTTTGTGTAGTGGTTGACCCCATCAATGATACCTTTAGCATCTCCCAATTTGGGCTTTGGTTATGGTGTGTCATTTGGGTAATACAATTATTAGGGTTTTGGATGATATCAGTGTTTTAAGTATTCTTCTTCATTTATTTAGTATGATTTGGGTATTTATTATGTTATGATGGGTGATTTAGGTATTCTTATATGGTAGGGTTATTTTGGGTTCAGGTTATGGTTCTTGATTTGGGTGGTATGGTTATTTGAATTATGGATGATATGGCTATTTGAGGTATTGATTTGTGATTTGTATGAGAATTTATATTATGGATGATATTTTTGTTTGGTTATTTATGTTATGGTTTGTGGTTTAGATGTTTATTATGATGTAGGTTTATGAAATGATTATTTATGGTATTATTTTTAATTTGGGAATTTAGATTATGGATCATTTTTGTATTGGGATTATAGATGGTATGGTTATTTGGATTATGGTTTGTGATTTAGATATTTGAATCATGAATTGTATAGTTATTTGGGTTATAAATTGAGACATTGATGTTTGGATTATGAATAGTATGGGATTTGGAGTATGGATGATATGGTTATTTATTTAGGTGTTTGGATTACAGATATTATGGTGATTTGATGTTGTGGTTTATGATTTGGGTATTTGATATTAGATATATGGTTATTTGGGTTATGGGCTATGGTTTGTGCTTGGGTATCTGGATTATGATTTGGATACATGGTATTTGGATTAGAGTTTATGATTTGGGTGTTTGAAGCCTAATTTGGATATATGGTATTTGGACTATGGTTTGCAATTTCTATATTTGGAATGTGGATGATTTGGGTATTTTGTTTTTTATTGTATGGCTATTTAAGTTATCCTTTATGATTTGGATATTTAGATTATGTTAACATGCTTATTTGGGTTATGGTTTGTAGCTTGGGTATTTAGATTATGGATTGAATGGTGATTTGATGTATGGATTGTATGATTATTTAGATTCTCACTTGTAATTTGGGCATTTAATTTATGGATAGTATAGATATCTAGGTTATAGTTTGTGACATAGATATTTATTTGGACTGTGCATAGTACAATATGATTATTTTTATTTGAATGAAGTTAAGGATTAAATAATAAGTGATTTATAAATAGGTATAGTTTGAGTGGGTTTAATGGTTAAAAGCATATGTTTCCTCTTAAAAGGCCACAAGTTCAAATCTTGTGGGGTTAGAGTATGGGACTTAGAGTATGTACAACTCCATAGATTTTAAAGGTCTCTTTCACACAAACAAGGGAGTCTCATACTTTCCCACAAACAACGATGTCCAAAAGGTCTTTTTTCCCACAAACAAGGGAGAAGGTATCTTTCCCATAAACAAGGGAATCACATACTTTCCCACAAACTAGGAGGTCCAAAAGGTGTTTTCCCACAAACAAGGGAGTCACAAATTTTCCCACAAACAAGTGAGTCTCATAGTTTCTCAAGGACAAGGAGGTCCAAAAGGTCTCTTTTGCCACAAACAAGGGAGAAGGTATATTTCCCATAAACAAGGGAATCACATACTTTCCCACAAACTAGGAGGTCCAAAAGGTGTTTTCCCACAAACAAGGGAGTCACAAATTTTCCCACAAACAAGTGAGTCTCATAGTTTCTCAAGGACAAGGAGGTCCAAAAGGTCTCTTTCTCACAAACAAGAGAGTTCCATACAAACAATTGCCCACTAAAAACCAAAAGGTATCTTTCCTACAAACAAGGGAGTCTCATACTTTCTTCCTACAAAGAAGGAAGTCTCATACTATCCCAAAAAGAAGTAGATCCAAAATATCTCTTTCCCACAAATAAAAGAGTAAGAACTCATATAGCAAATTAATGTCCACCTTAGCCATGACTTTCAATTTAAATGATTATTTTGTATTATGAGAATAAGTAATTTACTATTTAAAATAATATATAAATTATTTATTTCATATTAAATTACATATAATTTATTTTATATAAAATCTTATTATTTAAAATTATATAATAAAATTTTATTTTAAATTAAATGTATTTAAGTTCAAATCTCCTATTTGCGACCCAGTTTACGGAGACAAGTGGTAGGCCTCCAAGGTTTATAGTTAATGGACACATTGGTTGGTGGGTTCCTCTAGGTCACAACAATAAAAAAAGCTTTAAAAAAATTAACCATCATTAAAGGAAATAACTAATGCATTAAAAAATAACCCTCCCTAGTTTAAGGATACAAGTGGTCGACCCCCAAGGTTTATAATTACTTGTCACGTTGGTTGGTGGGTTCATCTAGGTTACAACAATAAAAAAGACTAAAAAAAATTAACCAAAAAAAATTAACCATTAAAAGAAATAACTAATGCATTAAAAAATAACACTGGTTTAATGAAACAAGTGGTAAACCTCCGAGGTTTATAGTTACTTGTCACTTGGGTGGGTGGGCTTCACTAGGTCCCAACAATAAAAAAAACTTAAAAGAAAATAATCATCATTGAAGGAAATAACTAATGCATTAAAAAATAACTGAAAAAAGAATAAAAAATCAAAAAATAATGAAATTAATGGAAGAAAATACTTGAAATGAAGATAAAAATATTGGTTAAAAATACAAATACAAGAATTTAATATTAAAAAAAAAATCTCCTAAGATGTAGTTTTTACAATAGTTTAAAAAAAAATAAGTACAATGAATGAAAGCAACACAATGAGGCTTAAGATTGATAGGAGATGTTGGTTAAAGAATTTTTATTTTTTTTAAATCTACAATGAGATTTAGCATTTATTTAAAATAATTAAAAATGATATATAGGGAATATGGAAAATAAAATGGGTGAATCTTAAGGCTATAGGGAAATAATGGTTTTCAGTGAAAATGTATCTATGTATTTTTTTAAGATAGATATTATATTTTTTAGGAATAAAAAATATAAAATATGGGTATTTATAAGTGTATTCACTATTTTTTTGATATTTAATGATTAAATAATAAATATATAAAAATGAAGGGAAAAAAGTTTAGTAATGATGTATTTTAAGTTAGATTTTTTTATTACAATAGAAAAACTTATTATAATTTAGTTGTTGTGGTATTTTATGGGTCTTTTGTTAAGTTGGATCCCTAGTGACATTGATATTAATTTTTTTGTCGGAATGTGGGAGCATGATGAGTCTAAGGTCCCTAATATAGATGGATTCAATATGTGGTCAACATGGAACAACAAATCCTTTTGCAAAGGAATTGAAGGAATAACTAGTTATATAAAAAGGAATGTTTCTCCTCACACTTGCTTTCATAAGATAGACCCCCCGAATTAGTACATCCAGATTGAAATATCTAATTTTAATGATAAGAATATTTATATCATGATTTTTTTGTTTTACACCTATCAACTCTACTTTTTATGAGACAAAAATCTAGATAAGGATTTCCCTTATAATACATTAGATTAGGATATTCATAGCCTAAGCAATGAAGGTAATATCCTCATGCTAAGAGACTTAAATGGTAGAACCACAACTAAACAAATTATTATAAGTAATATTTCAAATCCCAATCCTCTTTGGTTAGATAACAACCTCAATTTAGCTATATATTCAAAAGAAACTATAAAATCATGACCAAGAACGTATTTAGTATTGATTTAGTTAAAATTTATAGTTTTCAAGATCTTATAATTTGCAATGGAAAAACCAAGTGCCCAAACTCCAATTAGATGACTTGTAATCATGGGCTTAGGAATAGCATTATGGATTATGAGATATTTGATTCCCCCATTTCAAACCAAATGTAAATTTGACCTCTTAAATGATCACGAGTCTGACTTTGATCATATACCTTTAACCTTAACTCTAAACTTTCTTATGCACATATCAAGAGACTTGAATTTTATAACCACAACTAATCAAGTTATTCATTTAAGTAATGATTCAAAACCCAAATCATATAAAGCCAACGTTCATCATGAACCTACAAAAACCTTAGAAACTTTCCATAGTTAGTGTTGATCCCTACACTTACATATCACATATCATATATTATTAACAATCCATAGCACAAATGGATATAAGTAATTATACTTATTTGTTTAACTTAAATGGTGGGAAACTAAAGGAGGGATTGACACTCTCCACCCAACCACAGGCTAGCTACATTGCAATATTTCTTATAGTTGACAACCCCCAAGGTGGATTCAAATTATGAGGAGTGATTTGCACAAGGGAAATTCACACTAAGATTTAGTTAAACAAATAAACAAGAGGAGTCCATTTTCCAAGTGGTTTATCATATACCCTTTGGTTGTAAGCACCAGAATGGCTCTTTGCCTTACTTGAATCAATCACGGGGATTCACCTAAGGCTCAATTAAAGTATTGCTCGGTTCTAGGAGAATGAATACACTATATAGGTGGTTTATCAGCTAAAATGTCAAGGAAAGGACTACAAGAGTATAGATCACATTATCCATGTGGTTTATCAGCTTACTTGGCAAGAAATGAGTGACTTATTAGCTTCGTAACAAGCACTTAGTGGTTTATCAACCCTTTTCAGCAAGCACCACAATGGTTCAACTTCCCTACGTAATGGTTTATCAACCTTCCAGAAAGCACCCAAGTGTTTTATCTGCTAATTTAGCGAGCTCTAAGTGGTTTATCACTTTCCAACAAGCACTTAGAGGTTTAACTACTTACTCAAAAAGCACTAAGTGAATCAAATCTCCACCAAACCTTTATTGGCCAACCAACACAGGAACACAACATTGGCCTCGATAAAATCATAGGGAATGATTTCCCAATCACAGAGCATTGGCTTGAGACCTTTTCTTCTCATGTTGACATTTCTTAAGCACTTCATTTTCTGCATGTCCTCCTCACATTCCACTTCCCTTCATCGCTTGTTTTCTTATGTTGTGTTATTCAGGTCATTCCCCCTTTATTATTTTATGTGTGTTGACTTATTTCCATCACATCCCATGAGGAAGGGGTAATTTGGGCTTTTTCCTCCACTTAGGTGGCCCATACTAAACTTCACTGCCTATTTATACAGAGGATTAATTTTTTTCATGGTAAAATGGGGTCTCTGAATATGTGTCCTTTCCTTCAACTCCATCATCAATTGCATTTTTTCATAAATTACATAATAAAATAGTGACATTCACATGGGGTGTAGCAAGAATTTTTGTTACGAGGGGGTTATTTCAACTTCCTAAGAGCTAAAGGGGTATCCATAGGAGAGAAAACTCCTCCCAAATTTCAACTCAAGAACTCCTACATTTTCTATCAGGGCTCATAAATGAAACTCACCAAATGCCTTTGACATAGAAATTCAAGTATGATGCAAAAAGTGTTTGGTGAAGAAGTCTACCTAATGTAAAAAAATATCATGGGAAAGGTATTATATAAGAGTGAAACTATTTTGGAAAATGAATAGTATTTCATTCCAATCTCTTGCCTCATTATATAATTTTTCATTATCCATTCACATGCTACATTCACATAGGGTAATAGATATTAAGTTTATGATGCACGAGCATCTAGACTTAGCCAGCAATGTGAAGGTTTGTTCACATGTTGTGGCTAAATGAGTTGAATTTCACTAACCTCAGTGGTGAAAAGTCAGTTTTAACCGAGAGGGTTGGATCTCTCAAGAAAATGATCTATATTTCATTATTGTAATAGTTAGGAGATTGTCTTATTTTAGATTCCATGATAAGTTGTTAGCATACGTGTGTAGCTTGAAAATAGAGATTGAGTTGTTAGAATGATTAAAATAGAATATTCGGTTGTTAGCACAGTTGGAATAGGATCCGACTCATAAAAATGAAAAATTGTAATGGAAAGAGGAGACCAGAGATGAGGGAGGATTGAGCGAGGCAAGAGTTGAGTGATAGAGGGAGTTGAGTGATTGAAACAGGGCTCTTTTTAATTGTTGTAATCGAGCCAGAGGGCCGAGACTCTATAATTGTTATTGTATTGAATAAATGATTCAGTGTGCATTAATGTGTCGTTTCCATTTAAGAATCTCGTTTGCCTCTATTTATTATCATTCAGAACAAATCAAGCATTTTCCTCTATTTTATGCTTTAAGTAATAAATCTCAGAGTTCAACGGATAATTGGGTTCTTAGTGTTAATAAAAGTGGTTGAAGCCTGCATTAATCCTAGCTATCGATCTAAGTCCAAACAACGGAGTGATATCACACCGACTGTTAGATTATCCTGCATCGCATCGCAATATTTACTTGCAAGTGGACGGACCTTAGGCCTTAAGACCATGCGATGTGAAATCGCTAATCCATCGCATCGTAAATATTTCATGGTATGTGAACAGGCCTCGAGCATTAAGGAAGTGCGGTATGAGATGTGCGATGTGATCACTAATTAAATCCCATCGCAACGTTTCATGGGGATGCATCGGGCCCTAAGCACTTGCCATTGCGATCTACGATTGCGATATGCTATGAACCGTTGGGTCAAATGTTTGTGATCTACAACACAATACTACCAAGCGGCTCTTTTGATTGGTGAATATCAGTTGTTGGGCTTATAAGAGAGAATCAGAATGGTGTAGCGGAAGTGCCTGAATATAAAGGGAAAAGGTAACGCGAGGTGATTGTTGATAATTTCTAAAACAATTGACCTCCTGTGTCAGTTTATAATTACCAATAAGTAGCATTATATCGATAACTTTACATTCTTTGTTCCCATGCTATATTCACCTAGGGTACTAAATATTAATTTTATAATTATCAATAACTACCATTAAATTGATATGCTAGAAATGGGCAGACTTTATGGGCAAACATATTGGGGTAAAATGGGAACTATTTCCTACATGCTTATATCATCATCAGGAGTTTCATGGCTAATTGAAGACTATAGGAGGTGCCTACAATGTTCTTAGATGAGATGATTGGTAGAGTCATGAATATTGTAGGTTTTAGTTAGAGTGTTGTAAGGTCATGGTTTTTTTCAACCTTGTGGCATCATATCCTAGATTGAGGGTGGAATCAAAAATAGTTTGGGTGGTAACGTGAGGGTAATTTTGTTCCCTATAACTAGTTTCTTTATCACTTTTCATTAAAAAATAAGTATTAAACCCTTTCTTTACACATCCATAATTTAATTCTTTAGATTTTGTTATGATGAACAAATTTTGTAAAAATCAATGCATGGACCTTCAAATATAGTCATCTTTTCCATGTTTATCACAATTTTAAGTTATATCTTTACAACAATAATGAATTTTTTGCATGCATTAGTAATTAGTTGGGTCTCTTTTTGAATTCAAAAATATTGTTCAATTAGTGAACCAAAATAGTTACTATTTGATCCTTGAGCTTCTAATAGGTATCTAAGCAATGTCGGCTCAAAGGACATGGATGGCTATGCCACATATAGTTGGCCTCATATGAAATTTTTGAGTTTGATTAATACATTAGAAAACAAAAGTAGGAAGTTGAGGGCATGTATAGATTCAATTAGAATTTATTTAATTAACTTTTATACAATGTCATGAGTAGGGTTGATTAGAGATTTGGGCCTACAGCTAAAACTCTATAAATTATTAGTCTACTTACTATGAATGTTAATATATGAGTAGGTGATTTCCCCATGATTATGTCTCAATTCTCTATTACATTAGTTAATTGAATGCATGTTTATTGTGTTAGCATTATCATAATATGTCTCCACAAGTGAAAGTCCATAAGTGACATGGGTGAAATTTGCGATGAACTATTAAATTATCATTGCTTTCATATTTATTTGGTAGTTAGAATGTGAAGAGAGTAGAATTGGATAATTATCCACAGTTCCCATTTTGAAAATCGATGTTTCGAGTAAAAAACAAGACTCGTTATCATGATAATTTGTCGAGAGAAAAAGCAGAGAGAATCACATATAAATGCAGTAGAAGAAGGGGAAGAAAAGAGGGTATTAAAAGGTAGGTCATAAATGTTGGAAGCAAGGAAAATCCTGAGAAAGGGGTGAATCAGTATTGTATGAATTTCATGGGGGATTCACTCACTGAACCTTCGACATAGCATGTGCATTCGTGTCATACTAAACAATACCCTTAATTTGACTACATATTGGAAAATACCTCTAAAAATCACATTATTTAACCCCCTACCAATATAAATCCAATACACCTTCCCAATTTAAAAAACCCCAATTTTCACTAAATATTGTATGTATCCATTTCTCTATTCACATTTTTTATGCCCTTTTATTTTTATATCCCTAGTATAGTGACATGACATGATGCCTCTCTTATGACCCCACATGCATTCTACAATGCACCTTTCTTCTTTTGATATACATTGTAAATGCATATTAGTTTCACCTTTCTTCTTTTGTATACATTGTAAATGCATATTAGTTCTCCCACAATGAAGTTACTTAACTCACACTCAAGCACATCTCATTATGATTTGTGTCATTGAATGGTCTAAGGAACACAAATATCAACCATATTTTAGGAAGATTGATTATGTGGATGTATCTAAAATAACATATAAATTGATCTATATGATGATGAAAAATCAATTGATGAATCTTTATGAATAGGTTTGCACCAAATAAGGTGTTCAAGCACAAGTCTAGACCCTTTAGATGCAAGACCACTCTCTACAACCAAGGTTGGGGCCCCAAATCTCAAATCAAGGGTGCAATCCCACCCTAGACATGCTTAGAAGAAGAGGATGGACAAGTCCCAACACATGCGCTCTTAATGGAATAGCACGAAAGCATGAAATCACCTTTTGATTCGTTGTCATCTCACCAATGAGATATGGGCTATTACTTCTAGACTATGTAAAATGAAACAATGGATTGTAGATAACATAGAGGCATTAAATGAATGGACTACAACTAGAACATAAGACAAAATTTTGGTTGTAGAGGTGATCTACTCCATTTGGCTAGCTCAAAGCAATGGTTTATTCCAAAATAAACCTCCAAAAGTCTACAAGAGTTTCTACATGTTGAAGGAAAGCATTACTTTATCATGCACCTCACTAAAGACAAGGCTTCCTTTCACTCTCATACCTTTGAAATACAATTTTAAAACTTCTAGAGGGTATTTTGATTATCTAATCTTAAGGTCACAACTAAGCAAGACACCACATTGGTGTATGAGACCCCCTTGTTTGTGGGACAAGGGACCCACCTTCGTACAATGATTTGACTACTAAGTCAACGAAGGCATACATAATCTACTCCCTCTAGTTTTGAACCTGTGACCTCTTTGGAGGAAACACATGCTCTTAACCGTTAGGCCCACTCAAGCTAGATATAGTGGATTTCTCCTTAAGGTCTCTTTTAGGAAGTTGATTATTTATCTTGGGATTTATTTTGAATAATGAGCGATTACGCTAGAACTAATATCATATAGGAAATAGAAATATCCCTAGCAATAATATTAAGAACTAATATCACTTCCCTGAAATAGGAATGACCCTGGCAATTCTATAATCGGAGAATCACTTGAAAATTTAAGTTAAACAATATTAAAGTAATGTCTTGACCACCAAGAACCAAGAGCCTTATCGCCCTATAATGAAGCAACCTATGCAAGATCAAATTTACAAAAAAGACCTGCCAAAGAACATCCAAGTACACAATTCAGCCAGAGAAAACATCTATAATGCTAAAATCAGTGGAAAATCATGATATGGGACTTTCAAATTCGAAAACCAGTTGAGAAGCATGGGATCATACTTCCAAGGTTTTATATAACGATTATCTTAATGGAGGTGCTCGTAAGATGGGCTTAAATGTCCAAGGAGGAAATGATAGGAGAAAAGCTTTGCCAGAAATTGAAATTAATCCTTTCATTGTTCTTTCCCAAGGGATTAAGCCAATTGTTTATATAAACACTTCAGTTAATATTGTTGTGTAGCACTTCATTTAATCTTGTCTTCTTGTGTCAAAATTAAAATAGAGAACAACCATTTTCGCTATATACAACCATGCTTACAAATATCCCAAAGCTTCTATGAAAAACCTGTAGACCGAAGCTTATAAAACGCCAATGAGGTTTGAGCACTTCTAAAAGCACAAGTGCAAGAATATGCTTATTACCTTGGAAGCTCAAGTTGTGCAGGACTAGTATGACTCACATCACCTTCCACGACATATATTATAGAATCTCCAAAGCTAAACCAGTTGTCCTTGATTTTGCTACATGAAACTATTAAACCACTGACATGTCCAAAGATAATTTTACAGCAGTTAGCAATTCTAAAAACACAACTTCTTTATCAGAATAATGGTCATTTTACCAATATGTCACAATAAATTGCAATAAATAGCTATGGAAGAATCATTTGAAGAGAACGCACACAATTTTCTTTCAGTACCTCTAAACTTACTCTGGGATAACATTAATATGCAGCATTTGATCAAACTTTGTTGCATCTAATAAAAAAAGTAGTTGGAAACAAAATTCCATGCTAAAAGGGTTTTGATCAACTCTAATCTAACTTAGCTGCCTATAACTCGTAGGATTTAGTCCAACTTAGCTTTCTCTAATTCAAACAGGAGTTGAAAACATAATTCTGCACTAATAGATTCTTATAACTCTAATTTAATTTCGTAATAAAACAATATACTATAGTCTAAAACTATGATATTCTGTTGGGTCCCTATAATACTAGTGATTACCCCATTACTATTGTAGTTATACCCCTTATTTATATTGTTGTGCCCCTATTACCCCAATATTGTTATTTATGTGCCCCATAGAATCCCTCTATTGTTATTTTTGTGGCTTTATATTATTATTGTTAGGTCGGTTGGATTATATTGTGACTCCTTAGACTCTTATATATAGAAAGAAGGTTTTGTCATTTGAATCATCCAAGAATTGTTCATTTATGTAATGTAAAGGAGGTTGCCCCCTTGAAGAGGCTGAATTCTAAGGCGTTGATCTATCTTTTCTATCTTTTCTTGAGCTGGTTTCATAACATTTGGTATCAGAGGTTTGGATTCTAGGGTTTCGCTGCTCCAAACAGGTCATCGTGGCATTTTCGCTATAACTGTTTTTCTGTGACATTTCAGAAGTCGCAAAAAACACCCATTTGAGAAGAAATCGTGCTGAACCTTGGGTCCAAATTTCAGAGCTTTTCGCGCGATATTTTCGGAGATATGATCTGAGGAAGTTGGTATTTTTACAGACTCCTGAATTACATTCAAAACAGGTGACCTGGAGAAAATCGTCATAACTTTCTCTCTAAGAATCGGATTGAAATTTCGTAAGAAGGTACAGAAATAGGACGGACTGTAGTTTCTTGTATGCATTTTTCAGATCCATAGGTCGAAACAATGACTCGTGGCACGTCGTATAAGTTTGCTCTACTGAACTAGTCTATAAGCAAGTCACTGTGGGAGATTTCGCATAACTCTTCCTTGGAGAAACGAATTTGGGTCAGACTTGTGGCATTGGAAAGAGGACTCAAAAGGCTACTACAGATTAAAATTTCAGAACTGAATGATCCGAAATTACAGAGATACATCAGATTCAATATCAAGCTTATACAAAGAAAATGAAAACACCTAGTAAGGAACCTAAAAGCTCTAGCATGACTCATGAAGAAGAGGAAGAAATGCTACATGATATATCAAAATTACAAGAACAAGTGCAACAAATGTCACGCTCACAAAAGCTAACAGAAGCCAAGATAAATGGCGTGGAATCTAAGATAAAGGGCATGGAAGCTAAGATGGATAATTCGAACACAAATTTGAAGAGAGACATGGCAGATTTGAAGACAGATTTGAAGACAGACATGGACGAATTGAAGATAAATATGAATAAGTTGCTACAAGAAATGGGCACTAAGGATGAAAGGGTACTAAAGGAAACTCATGATGAGAATAAAAGAAATGTTAATCATGATTCCTTAGATGCTAATGTTGGATCGAAGACTCACCATATTCCAAAAATCGATATGAGGAAGTTTGATGGCAAGGATCCTGCCACATGGATATTACAGATGGAGCAATTCTTCGATCTCAATAATGTGAAAAACACACAAAAGGTAGGTATGGAAACTGTATATTTGGAACCAAATCAGTTTGTATGGTATCAATGGCTTTGCTCTCGTAAACAATTTATCGCTTGGGCAATTTTTACGGAAGAATTGATAGCACATTATGAGGATACAAAAAGCAACACTTTTTTTAGCCAGTTGATAAGTCTCAAACAAAAGGGTTCAGTAATGGAGCACATTGAGGAGTTCTAAAAATTGAACATAAGGGTAAAAGATATTCCAGAGGAGCATAGGGTTGATGTGTTCATAGGGTCTTTAAAGGATAATATCCAACATAATGTTCGCCTTTGGGAACCTGATTCATTAGAGAAGGCATTCAGGTTAGCAAGAAAAATGGAAAGCAAAATTATGGCAACCAGGAAGCATACCACTCACAACTATAAAGATGGAAGTGTTGTTGCCCCTAGTCTTCCACAACCTATAAGGTTGACACCACAACAATTGGAAGAAAAAAGAGCAAAAGGGCTTTGTTACGGTTGTGATAGCAAATACACTAAAGGTCATAAGTGTGCTGAGAAGAAATTATTCTACATAGATTATGAAGAGGAAGAAGAAAAGGAGCAAGAAAGGTCAAAAGAAGAGGATATACTCCAGGAACAAAGCCTAGATGAAGAAAAATTAAATCCGACCATATCTTGTAATGCATTGGCAGGAATTACCACTCGTCAAACCATAAAGATAGAAGGACAAATCAAGAAGAAAAAGGTAATAGTGTTGATTGATTCAGGAAGCACCCACAATTTGTTCATTGTAGGGTAGCAAAAGAATTGAATTGCTTCCTATATCCAGCACCAGAGTGTCAAGTTATGATTGCAAATGGAGGAACAATAAATTGCTCTGGAAGGTGCCATAATATCAAGCTATCCATGGGAGAATATGTATTGACTAGCCCAATGCTTTCCATTCCAAGGGGAGGTGCTGATGTTGTACTAGGAGTCCAATGGCTACAATCCTTGGGTACAATAGCTTTTAATTTTCAAGAGATTTTCATCAAATTTTCTACGGAAGGAAAGGAAGTTGAATTAAGGGGTATTACAGGGAAACCAGGAAAGCTAATCAGCTCTAATGGTATGACAAAGCTTTTAAAAAAGGAGCAAAGAGGTGTAATTGCACAATTATGTTCGCTAGATGTTTCCACATCAGAATCATCTATTTCTCCAGATCTCCAAAAAGTCTTGGACAATCATTCCAGGGTATTTGAGACTCCCAAAGGTCTCCCACCTATGCGTGATCATGATCATGCTATCCATCTGATTCCAGGAAGTGTTCCTCCAAACATTAGGCCGTATAGATATCCCTATGTCCAAAAAAGTGAAATTGAACGTATGGTTGCAGAAATGCTAGATGCTGGTATAATTCAACCGAGTCAAAGTTCTTTCTCTGCTCCAGTAGTATTGGTGCACAAGAAGGATGGATCATGGCGCATATGTCCGGATTATAGGGAGCTCAAAAAGCTCACTATTAAAGATAAGTTCCCCATTCCTATCATTTATGAATTACTGGATGAATTGCATGGATCAATTTACTTCACCAAGTTGGATCTTCGTTCGAGATATCATCAAATCAGAATGAAGATTGAAGACATTCCGAAAACAGCATCTACAACTCATGAGGGTCATTATGAATTTTTGGTCATGCCTTTTGGCCTTACCAATGCACCTTCAACATTTCAAGGTTTGATGAATTCAATTTTCAAACCATTCCTTAGAAAATTTGTGTTAGTATTTTTTGATGATATACTAATCTACAGCAAGTCTTGGAAGGATCATGTTGAACATGTTGACAGGGTGCTACAACTATTCGAGGAGAAACAATTATATGCAAAAAGATCCAAATGTCTCTTTGGAGTCTAGGAGGTGGAATATTTGGGTCATATTGTATCTCATGAAGGAGTTAAGGTAGACCCTAGCAAAATTAAAGCCATTAAGGAATGGAAAATCCCCACATCCATAAAGCATCTGCGAGGATTTCTTGGGTTGACAGGGTATTATCACAAGTTTGTTAAGAATTATGGGAGAATAGAAGCACCTCTAACAACATTATTGAAGAAAGATGCATTTTCATGGATTTCGGAAGCAACAAAGGCCTTTGAACATCTTAAAGGGGCAATGTGCCAAGCACCGGTCTTAGCTACACCGGACTTCACAAAAACCTTTATTGTGGAATGTGATGCTTCAAGAAATGGAATTGGTGCTTTTCTAATGCAAGATGAAAGACCCATTGCTTTTGAAAGTCGTCCAATCAAGGGAAAGTTTTTAAGCAAAGCTATTTATGAGAAGGAAATGTTGGCAATACTCCATGCACTTAAGAATGGTGACCCTACCTAATGGGAAGACACTTCAAGGTAAAAACGGATCATGATAGCCTTAAATACTTTTTAGAACAAAGATTATCCTCTGAAGAGCAACAAAAGTGAGTCACAAAGATGTTGGGTTATGACTTTGAAATCGTCTACAAAAAAGGGAAGCAAAATGTGGGGGCAGACGCACTCTCAAGAAAGGATGAGGATGTGGAAGCATTGTTGTGCGCCATTTCTATTATCCAACCAGATTGGATAAATGAAGCAAGGGAGGAATGGAAGAATGACGAAGAAGTTTGGGCACTTATTCGAAAGCTACAACAAGATTCCAGTACGTCTGATACATTTAGCTGGCAAAATGATTCGTTATGGTACAAAGATCGCTTATACCTCTGTAAGAATTCCTAGCTAAAACAAAAGATTCTTATGGAATTGCACACTTCTCCCTTAGGAGGGCACTCAGGATTTTTAAAAACTTACCACAGGGTTAAGAAGGAATTTTTTTGGGATAGCCTTAAATCAGATATTCAAAAGTTTGTGGCGGAATGCTTGGTTTGCCAACAAAATAAAGTTGAAACAATTAAGACACCGGGTCTACTACAACCTTTATCCATTCCAAGCCAACGTTGGGAGGAGGTTTCAATGGATTTTATCACAGGTTTACCCAAGTCTGAGGGAAAAAGTGTTATCATGGTGGTAGTTGATAGACTTACCAAGTATGCACACTTTTGTGCATTATCACATCCATTTAAAGCCAGTACAGTTTCTACTGCATTTATGGAAACAATTCAAAAGCTACATGGAAACCCAAAGATTATTGTAAGTGACAGAGATCCCATTTTCACTGGAAATTTTTGGACAGAATTATTTTCTTGTCTTGGTACTCAGTTAGCTCATAGCTCGTCTTATCATCTTCAATCTGATGGGCAAACTGAGATAGTAAAAAAATGTTTGGAAGGATATCTTCATTGCTTTGTATCTGATAAATAGACACAATGGGTCAAATGGTTGCCTCTGGCTGAATGGTGGAATAACACTTCCTTCCATACAACAACAAAAATGACCCCATTTATGGCACTTTATGGGTATCAACCACCATCCATCACATCATATTTAAGAGAAAATTCTAAGGTTCAGGCAGTGGAACATCACATCGAACATCAACAACAAGTCCTCCAACTCTTAAATGATAACCTCGTGTTGGCATAAAATAGAATGAAACAACAGGTAGATCAACATCGCAGTGAAAGAAGTTTTGATGTAGGTGATTGGGTATTCCTACGGTTACAACCATATAAGCAAATGTCCCTAAAGCAAGCTAAGAAGGATAATAAATTATCACCAAAGTATTATGGTCCGTACAAGGTGTTGCAAAAGATTGGTACTATGGCATACAAATTGGAGCTTCCTGCAGCTTCTCGATTGCACCCAGTTTTCCATGTTTCATGTTTAAAGAAGGTTATAGGCGACAAGCTCCCAGTTCAAACAATATTGCTAGAACTTGACAAGGAAGGAAAAATTATATTGGAACCGGAAGCAGTCACAGAAACAAGAACTCGACAGCTATGAAATCGATCAATTTCAGAGTATCTTATCAAGTGGAAGAACTTATCCACTGAAGATTCCACATGGGAGGATGAGAATTTTATGCAAAAGTATCCAGAACTACTCAAGCGTTGAGGACAACACTTTTTTGAAGGAGAGGGGCATGTTGGGTCCCTATAATACTAGTTATTACCCCATTATTATTGTAGTTATACCCCTTATTTATATTGTTGTGCCCCTATTACCCCCATATTGTTATTTATGTGCCCCATAGAATCCCTCTATTGTTATTTTTGTGGCTTTATATTATTATTGTTAGGTCGGCTGGATTATATTGTGACTCCTTAGACTCCTATATATAGAAAGGAGTTTTTTTCATTTGAATCATCCAAGAATTGTTCATTTATGTAATGTAAAGAGGTTGCCCCCTCGAAGAGGCTGAATTCTAAGGCATTGATCTATCTTTTCTATCTTTTCTTGAGCTAGTTTCATAACATATTCTTACAGTTAACAGAAAATGAAAGTGGGTGACCTTCCAGTGGAATTCAATCACCCTTGTAGCAACACAATGATGAGTCATACAAGGATGTTTCATAAAAATTGTGCCACCTACAATGTCTTCCCTAGTGTAAGATCCCTGAGAAGAATCAAGCTGTTGGACCAACCAAGAAAAATTAGTTTAAACATTATGGTGTAAACAAACATCATACTGTCAAGACTCAAAACACAAACTAAATACAAAACACCATGAAATAACGTGAAAAAACATAGTCTCCACTATAAATAACACTAAATTTGTATATCTACCCCATTGTATTATTGTTCATCTGCCTTTGGGCAAAGGCATGGAATATATTTTCCTACATTCTAAACTGATGACTTTCATGTACTCCTGTTTATATACATTTCCTTGGTGAAAAGAGGACCAAGTTTGAATTCTCAAACAACAAGGTTTGATGGTTACAGTGGGACCTCCAAGTCCTATGAGATCTATATTCTAATACATTGTAAGATTGTGGTAAGTCAAGATGTTAAATTTGATGAGGATGGATGACCTCTATATCTTAAAAACCTATGACAGAGTTGGGGGGAGATAAGTTGGTTGTCCCAAAGGTTGATCAAAGGAAGAAAAATCAGATTTAGATCATCAAGGTTCCAAGGAGGGAACAAGGGCCTCAGTACCTTCCAGTTCAGCCAGGACATTAAGACAACTCACCCAAACTTTTTAGGTTGCACAGGACCAAGTAGGAAAGCCAAAGTATCATTTTCAAAAGAGTCACCCCCTTAACAAGTTTCCTACATATGTTCCATTGATGTCTTCTATCATTGATATAGAGCCTTCTAGCAATGACCTAGCAGCTGAAGCACAAGTATGGTGAAACATTATGATAGGGGATTATGATGTCTAGGAGACAATGCCAAAACCCACAGTAAAATCAACAATTGATTCCATGCATGTAGTTGTCGATGAAATCTTCCTTGAAGAACGAAAGTACATTTTGAATATTTTGTAGAATCAAGATGAAGAGGGAGTAACACGTCATTGGGGAGAACACCTTCCTCCCCAAGGAGTGATAGCTTTACTTGTTTCTCAGAGGGTATTCTCTTTATCTATGGTGCACCCAGTAGATTCATCCCTCAATCTGTGTGCAACAGCCTTCAACATAGTCAATTTCTAGTCTTGAAATTTGTGCTTTAATTGTTGTTGGTGTGGAAGGCAGTTAATGAAGGCAGAAAAATTAATGATATTTCCGTGGTAAAGGCACATGCATTCCTGATCTTTAGCAGTATTTTGTTATCTTTATAAATCAGTGCCATATTTAGAATTGCTTTTCATCATTTTAGAAGTGTCAACTTCTAATACCAAGTCTAATTTATTTTTCCTCAATAATGAATTTCTACCCAGAAACTATATTTGCTCAATAAAATTCTAAAAACCACTAGAAAATAAATACAGTGTCTTTTTTAACTTTAGAAAAAATTGCAGTAGAAGTAAAATAGGAAAATTGACCACATGAGCAATAGAATACAAAGAATATAAAGAAAATACATCACAATTTTCTTCTTTATTTTATTAAATTTGTAAAATCAGGTCCTTGACCACAAAGAATACAAAGAAAATACATCACAATTTGAACCTAGATTTTGGCCCATTGGAATTTTGGCCTCCACAAAATTCGACTCTCTAGAAATTCGACCTTACTCGAAAAATTAGCCCTATAAATCTTAGCTCCACAACCTACAAAAATTGGCCTCCTTCTTCTCCATTTGTATGGTCCCTTGCACACTAGGAAGCTTAGCCTCCCTCCTTTGTCAAAACCTGGCTGCAAAAACTTGGCTTCTCTTTATTGGTTTCATTCTACTATAAAAAATCAACCTTGCTCTCCAAAAACTCAGCCTCCTTCTCCACAAGCTCAACCTCCCTAGATTTCACTTCCAAAAATTCCTTACTGCTCACCTTTCCCTTCTTCAGTTTTTGAGTCTCTAACTTGAGAAGATCACTCTCTCAGTCACAATGTGTCTTTTAGCTCTCCCTTAAGTTTATTCTATAATTTCATTAAGACAAATATCTAACCCTAATATTCTAAATAACCAATGGTTAGGATTAGATCCTAAGCCTCACTTGAGATCAAAGATAAATATTAGGTATAAACTTAAATAATTTAATTATTTATCCTTGAAAACTTGGCTTAATGGTAAATGTTAATTAATTAATTAATTAATGTATTTTTCCTAAGATAAACTTAGGAAAGAAATCACAATAACCACTTACTCCTCTCCAGCAAGCACCTAAAGAGGCAATCTAATGTCCTATGCATGCTAGATAACAAGGCTATGCAGAAGCACCTATCTGAGCTAATAACGTCAACAAGACGCAGTTTTAGATTTAGATAGGTGCATGTTTTTCCAAATTTAGAAAGAGGATAGAAACACCTATTTTGTGGTTCTATTGCTGGAAGGCAGATTCTATTTGGAGTTTCAATCTCATGCTCTAGACAGTTTTATTCATGCAAGATGCACTGTATTCTAGGCAACTAGGTTTAGGATTTTTCTTATCTAGGAAAGAACCCTGTTCATGAATCTATATTCACTGTGAACCTTGGTTCTCTCTTGGTCAATAAAATAAAGACCAAGTGATTTATCCAAACAAATCAAACAATTGCATTTGGTACAGATAAAATATGAATATGTATTCAAAGCCGATTTGGTACAGATAAAATACATAATGATTTTTTTTCCTATGACTCCAATACAAAAGCATATATCTTCATCTGATAGATTTAAAAAATATGCAAATTTTTTATTTTATTTTTTTCCTATATTTTGGAAGAATTTTAGCCTTATGAATGCAAAATAAATTCATTCCTTGAAAAAAATGCAACATAGTTTATATTTAGATTGTTTTTTTCTAAGAATATTTGTGAAATTGTGTGTTGTTTTATGGGCATTTATAAGATGACAGGTAATGAAAAAAGAAAAAGAAAAGTTGGATCATATTGTATCCCTGTGTACGGAAAAATCATAGAATTTTGAACTATTGTTGAATTCCATACAACAAATGTAATACAACCAATTCTTTCTATTATGCTAATTAGCGTGGAGCTATGTTTGATACCTGAGCTTTGTAAGTTCAAAATCAAAATCTTAATAGGCTAAGTAGCATGGAGTTATGCTTGAGCCCTGAGATTTGCAAGCACAAAATCTAAGTTAACCTAGGGATAGAGTTGTCAACTATGCCAGTGTTAAAAAAATGTCTAGAGTTTATTGGCCTGTGAGCAGGAAAGCTATCACTTTTTGGATTGTGTGTTTTATGTTTTCTTTTATCAATGAATAAAAGACTGTTAATCATATCAATATGTAAATAGGTGAAATCTGAAGTGTCTATATGAAACTTCAAGAAAAGATAAGATCAATTAGGTATGGATAGCATGCATGTTATATGCATCTATTACAACAATTTTGAAAATATCAACCATTTAATATCTAATTTTGCCTATGAGAAATGTAATAAGCTAAACAAATGATATGCTTAGATTTTTCCACATCAAAATCAGAATGTTGATTCCTTGCTTTCTTGTTGAGCTCTTGTGAAAATTCCCTTGGTTTCTCAAGCCCCAACAACTTAGAGTACATGAGTTTATCAACAACAAGATCCTTGCAAGCAATCATTTTGAGTTCCTGAGACAATTTAGTAACGTCAAGGATGTCATCAACAACCTGGAACATTAACCCAATATAGCGAGCACATTTCCTTAACCTCTCAATCTCTTCATCAGACCCACCTCCTATTATTGCACCAATCACCATATATCCCTTCAATAGAGCAGTTGTCTTGTGAAGATGAATGTATTCAAGTAGATCCAAACCCACGTTCGATACCCCACCATTGGAAAGATCCACAACATGCTCTGCAATGAGCCCTTTGGACCCATTTTCCTTGCACAATTCCCAGATGACCCTCAAAACTTTCTCTGGCTTGACGCCCTTTGTATAACATGCAATGTGCTCAAATGCAAACACCAACAAGACATCCCCTACCAAAACAACAACGTCCTCCCAAAAAACATTGTGATTTGTGGGCTTCCCTCTTCTTAAAACATCATTGTCCATACAAGGAAAATTATCATGAATGAGAGACATGGTAAGGGACTATATCAAATTCACTACACAAACTCCAATTGGCAAGATTTCATCGACTGCTATTAGCTAGGTAAACTCCAAATGGCGAGGGACTGCATCAAATTTGCTACTAAACTCCAAATGGAAAGGGAAAAGGGTTAGGAGGTTAATTGAATCCAAATGGAAAGGGTTAGTTTCAGTCGACCTTTCCCACCATTCCCGTTGTTGGGGACTGTATCAAATTCACTACACAAACTCCAACTACATGGGTTCATTGACTTCTATTAGCTAGGTAAACTCCAACTCGCAATGGTTCATCGACTGCTATTAGCTGGGTAGACTCCAAATGGCAAGGAACTGCATCAAATTTGCTACTAAACTCCAAATGGAAAGGGTTAGTTTCAGTCGACCTTTCCCACCATTCCCGATGTTGGTGACATGTAGGTGTGTAGTTCGTGACATGCTCCAAAAATATCGTGTGTTTTTCCTCCTCTCGGCCAAAAAATCATATAAACAATACCTTATAATATATATATTATTATATCATATATTAAAACACTTTAGGGCCTTATTATAACCTCAATATATTATTTTGTAATTTTCCATTTTAATGCCCCAATATGAACGCATGTGATAACATATTGCTTTGTCAGTGAAGGCCTCGTGATGAATTTTTACCAATTGAAAACTTTCTTTTACTTTGTGCAATAATATTGGGACACCATTAAATACTTCATCATCTAATCTAAATAAGAATAACAGGAATCAATATCAATAATCTCAATGGAACACACAAAAAACAAGTAAATTTTCACAACTGCTTTGCAATTCATTCATAAGGAAAGCTACAACTTCTTGTTACAATTCTCGGGCTATAATGAGCAGGAAGCTACAACTCCCTGATTTATCAGCTACAACTGAATGGAGCTACAACCCCAACTGTTTACCAGAAATCACTTGAAGGAGAACCAACCCCTAATATGCAAGCTACAACTTGCTAGACACTCAATGGTTCATCTTTCATCCATTTTCATACTAGATCCATGAATGCCTTCTCTTCCTTCAAAAATAATTTTACTTCAATCACCACTAAAAAATCACCTATACCAAAACCACCATACCAACACCTCACTACTCTAGAAGCTTTGTGTAATACATATTGCCACATGATTATGCTTGTTCAAGACTGTGTTCAAAGGTTTTCCTTTGCTAATTTTGGCTTCTTGCTATTTTCTTGAATTTATGCATGAATCATTATTTTTGTCTTTTTCCAATTCAATTCAATCCTCTAAGACAGGTGTTCACTTTTTCTTGAGGTGCTCTACCAGTCCCAACCTTTTTTATGAGTTTTTCTATTAAATTTAGTCCATTCTCACATTTTGTAGAGTTAGTTGAGGTTTTCTAAAGTTGGCAAGTTTCCAAACTTGGCCAAAATTTCCTCTTAACAGGCAGTTCTACCAAGAACAACCTGCCAAAATAGTTGTTGACCCATCCATGTTGCTATCAAGATCATCCCGCTAAATAGTTTCCAACTCATCCTTCAATGACAGGTCTCAAGACCCTTCAACATGTCGTTGTCACCAAAAAAAAATAGTTGTGCTGCAAAATTCAACTTCCTTATGCCTTTTCTTTTTATAATCGTAAACACTCTGTGAAAATCCACCAAATTAAGATTTAGCCCCTTTTCCTTAAGTGTTGAAGGTTTTCTCCAAGTGATTGTGTCCCATGAACGGTGGTTGGGCACTTAGGTGCTATGCCTTTCAGGGTCCTATCGAGGGCCTATTTCCCTATGTAAATGGTTCTCCACGCCCTTGTTTCTTTTTATGACGTAAATTGGCCAAGTGCCAATCTAATGCCTGAAGCCCCTGATCCGAACACTTTTTCAAAATTCATTTATAAAAAAGTTACGGGATCTAGGATTTTCGGGGTGTGGCCCCACCTTACTACACCGTCATTGTGGTATGTGCTTTACTAGGTCCCCTGGTGCTTGACACCTTCATGAAATTCTTTTTAGAAAAATTTTATAGGATTCTGACCTTTCGGGGTCTTCTTTGCTATTGTTGTTTTCTCCCTACAACCCCGACACTCTATTTTATTTAATAGATGGTTACAAGGTTTTGACCGTCTGGGGTATATCCTATTACTCCTTTTTTTCACCTATTGACTTTATTTAACCTATTTCCACATATTTTCTCATCCTTCGAGTGTTGCTGCCCCTTAGATGAACTTCTCTTAATTGTTTTTGTTGTTGTTGTGTTGTTATCACTGACACTCTCCCTTTACTATGGATATCTCCTTACACCTTTTTTTAATTGCTATGGATCTCTCCCCCTTTGACATCAATGCAACAACACGAACATTCTCCCCCTATCACCATACTACTTCTATCAACCATCTTTCTCTGTCGTGTTGATTCTGTGGACCTGTTAGCTTCAACATTATATTTGTCTTTCTTCCTCTTAAAGGAAGAGCTAATGTAGGGAGTAAAGAGGAACAACTCCCAATATTTTCCTCAAATACTCAAACTATTCTCTAGAAAGTGGCTTAGTGAAAATATCAACAACTTTTTATTTTGTAGGAACATACTCCAACTTCACAACCTGATTTGCAACTTTCTCTCGCAAGAAGTGATACTTGATTGGAATATGCTTTGTCTTAGAGTGAAAAACTAGATTCTTTGACATGTTGATTTCACATGTGTTGTCACAAATAATAGGAGTTGTTTGAGCATAAAACAATTGTACATCTTGCAAGGTCTATTTCATCTATAGTAATTGAGTACAACAAGAAGTTTTTGCAATATATTTTTCTTCAGTTGTAGAAAAGGAAATGGAAGCTTTCTTCTTGCTCAACCATGAGATTAGACATTCTCTAAGAAAGAAAGGACCACCACTTGTTCTCTTTCAATCATCTACATCACCTGCCCAATCAACATCAGTATAAATAGTTAATTAAAAATATTTACCTCTGGGGTACCACAACCCATAGTCCTTTATTGCTTTGAGATATCTAAGAATCCTCTTGGTTATTAATAGATGACTTTGTCTAGGAGTTTATTGAAATATTCCTACCACAGCAATGGCTTGCATGATGTCTGGTCTTGATTTTGTCAAATATAAGATATTGCCAATTATGGATCTATATAAAGTCTAGTCCATTGCTAGAGATTCATCCATCGTGCTAAGTTTACAACCTATCACCATTGGATTTCTCACCAAGCACAATTCTTCCATGCCAAATTTCTTTAACACTTCTTTGAGATACTTGCTTTGAGAGATAACAATTCCTTTGGGTGATTGTGTAATCTAAAATCCAAGGAAGTAGGAAATCTTTCCAAGCATTGACATCTCATACTCAACCTTCATATCAGTTGCAAATTCATTGGTCAGCAAAGTTGAATCACTAGCAAAGGTGATATCATCAACGTATACAACCATCGCAATGAGTTTTCTCTCTTTTTCTTCGACATATAAGTTTTTGTCAGTTGCACCTATTTTGAATCCACGCTTGAGCGGCTAATTTTCTAGCTCGAAATCCCAATATCTAGGTGCTTGCTTGAGACCATACAAAGCCTTCTTAAGTTTGCAAACATAATATGGTTTCTTGATCAGCTAAAAACCTTCTAGTTTCTTTATGTAGACGTCCTCCTATAGCTCTCCATTGAGAAAAGCATAATTGACATCCATTTGAAATATTTTGAATTTCTTAAAGCAAGAAAATCCCAAGAACATTCTTATTGCTTCTAATCTAGAACCAGAAGAAAAAGTTTCATCAAAATCCAAGCCTTCTATTTGATCATAGCCTTTTCACCAACCTAGCCCTGTTTCTTACCACTTCTCCATTGTCATTTAATTTATTCTTGAAAACCCACTTTGTGCTAATGACATTCTTGTTAGCAGGCCTTGGAACAAGTTCCCAAGTCTGAATTTTCTTTATTTTATCCAATTCTTCATTCATTTCCTTTAACCAATGTTTATCTTGACTAGCTTGAACACCATCTTTTAGTTCCTCCATGGACAGTAGGGAAACGTGTGCCTGTGTGAGGGAATCTTGCGGCTTCCTTCTTGTCTGCACCCGAGAATTTAATTCACCAACCATCTAATCAACTAGGTGGTGTTTTTGTACATATCTTGGAGGATAT
This sequence comes from Pinus tabuliformis, assembly GCA_031772625.1. Lineage (NCBI taxonomy): Eukaryota > Viridiplantae > Streptophyta > Pinopsida > Pinales > Pinaceae > Pinus > Pinus tabuliformis. Next base: position 5,434,838 of record CM062817.1, on the reverse strand, counting down.
TTAGCTTGCATAATAGAGGATTCTTCATCGCTTTCTACTACATATGCCTCATTATGCTCCTCACTAATGTTCACTTGTTCATCAACATTGGTTTTTGTGGGTTATTTCTCTTGTTGATCGGCATGCTTATCCACTTTTACATTGATACATTTGATGATCCTCTTGGTGACTTTATTGTATTATTTGTATCATTTTCTATTGTGTGAGTATTCCAGAAAAATGCCTTCATCTACTCTGGCAGTGAATTTGTTAAGTTTCTCGTCATTTCTCTTGATGTAGCATCTGCTACCAAAGACTCTGAAGTATTTGACTATTGTAGGTCTGCCATACCACAACGCATATCGATTTTTATCACTATTTTGTCTAAAATGAGATTTATTGATGAAAACTATTGTTGTATGAATAACGTCTACCCAAAACCTCTCCTAAACATTCCTTTCAGTCATCACTACTCTGGTTAACTGTTTTACAAATGTATTTGCTCTTTCTGCTACACCATTTTGCTAGGGAGTCTCTACTGGCATAAACTTCCTTTTGATGCCATTATTTTTATAGAATCCATCAAATTCTTTGGAATTAAACTCACCTCCATTGTCATACATTATGCTTTTGATTTTGCAATTAGTTTCATTCTCAGCAATAGCTTTGAACTCTTTAAATTTCTCAAATGCTTCAAATTTCTCTTTGAGGAAGGAAAACCACATCATCCTGCTAAAATCATCAATTATTAGCATAAAATATAATTTACTTGTGGGTGACTACATTTTGTATGGTCAACATAGATCCATGTGTACCAGCTGCAACAACTTTGATGATGAGTTCTCCTTTTCCTTGAATGGAACTCGAGCTTGCTTTCGTAGTTGGCAAGATTTACAAATTGTATTCTCTATTTTTGAAAACTTGGGCAAGTCCTTGGTAGTGTTCTTCTTGTTTAGCTTTACTATCTAATTAAAGTTCAAATTTCCAAGCTTTGTGTACCATAATAAAATCTTATATATCTTTGATAAGTAAAACATTTTTTTCTTTTCTTTGAGCACATAAACATTATTGTTTATTCTTACAGCTTTAGCAACTATCTAGCCTGAACATGTGGACTTGATTTGATAATTTTTGGCTTTAAAAATCACATCACAACCTTGATCACACCTTTGAGTTACACTAAGGAGGTTATGCTTCAGCCCATCAACATATAAAAAAAATTGGCTTTACCTTTTCCATTTAATAGACTAACTACTCCTTTTGCAATTATTTTTCCAGGAGCATTGTTGCCAAAAGTCACATTACCTTTGTCAATTGGTTTCCATGTCAAAAACTTACTTTCATCTCCTAACATATGCCTGGAGTATCCACTTTCCACATACCAATGGCTCCCATCATTCTGAGCATACAAATAAATACCACATTGCTTTGATTTCTCCGTTTCTTTCCAGACCTTAGGATTTTCTTCAATTTTCTTAATTATTGGCTTTGTCTGTTTTTCTTTAAGTCAACGATTGACTATTATATGCCCCAAATTTTGACATTTAAAACATTGCACCTGATAATTCAAGGGAAAAAAATAATTATTGTTCCTCAGTCTGCTTCTACTTTTATAAAGTATTCTCTTAGATCTAAGTTCAATATGTAGTTTGCTACTGTAGGTTTTACCCTCTTCAAAAATTACCTACATATGAATGCTAAAAATAGAAAATTAACAATGGTGAGAGCATAAAACATAAAACAAATATACACAGATATTTCCCCTGGATCCCAAAACCGGGAATACCAGATTGTTTTTTCATTATGTTCCTTTTAATGTCACAATACATATATATACATGCCAAAGCATCCATAAACCCCAATCCATTAACCCTAGATTAGAACATAACTGTAGTTACCTTGACTGGATCTACAAAATACAATGGATAGAAAACCATCATGCCCAAAACCATGTGCAAAATCCATGCACAAAACCATAGGTAGGTATGCCCACCTAATATAGGGTTGAAAAAAAATTGTCGGGGTGTTGCCCGAGATCCAATGAAGGGGGGCTACCCCCCTGCTTACCCCTCAACAGGGGGGGTAGCCGCACCCCCTATGACCCCCCATAAAAACCTGACACAACATACAGGAGGAGCTACCACCCTCCCATGGGTGGGATAGTCATGGAAAGAATATAACACAACCCAACAACTGCTTTGTGGCCATAGTTGGTGCATGTGAAACAATACCCTGGTAAAATATCAATGTACCAAAAACATTGTCTTCTATATTGGACTGAATTCTGGGTAATTTGATTTGCTTGGTCAACGTTCTTCCTTTATTGTTGCTGATTTTTATGGATATGATCTTTGGGTTGCATGTCTCCCTCTTGCTACTACACAAGTCTTTCATGGAAAGAATATAACACAACCCAACAACTGCTTTGTGGCCATAGTTGGTGCATGTGAAACAATACCCTGGTAAAATATCAATGTACCAAAAACATTGTCTTCTATATTGGACTGAATTCTGGGTAATTTGATTTGCTTGGTCAACGTTCTTCCTTTATTGTTGCTGATTTTTATGGATATGATCTTTGGGTTGCATGTCTCCCTCTTGCTACTACACAAGTCTTTCTTTAGCTACTAGAAAAAAGGTAATTTGTTTATTTCTTTTTAACTTAGTTGTTGTGTTGGACTGAGCTTCAAAGCGAAGACCACTACGATCTTTAGAGACACATTGAACCTTCAATATCTCATTTAAATCCTTAATTCCTTTACTGGATTTTTGATGAAAACTAAGTTGTGTTTTCCTTCTCCAACTCCTTTATTAGCAACACGACTTCTCATTCCAGCTTCTCACATGCTTGAACCTTTTCATTCAACTATTGGTTCAAGGATTCTTGATTTTTATTATCTTCTTCTATTTCCGAGATAAATGGCCCAACAAACTCAACTTTTTCTTTTGTCAAAGACTCCTTTAGGACTTTATTTTTCTTCCTCAACCTTTCTATTTCATCAAGAGCACTTACCAGTTCTCCTTCAAGATCTACTTCTCCTTCTTCATAATCAAAATTAATAGCCTCAACTTGCAGGTTTTCTGGCCATCAACATGAATTATTTTGGGCTCTCGTCATCTCTATCCTCATCCAAGGATTGACTAGGTTCACTTTTTGAGGATCTTTCTTATTGAACATAAAAACCTTTATTCTTAGTCTTTTTTCTATCATTTTGATCCTCTTTAATTTTTCTTTAGGATTGTAATCATTCTTCTTATTTTTAGGGCACTTCAATGCATAATTACCAAATTTTCGTCAATTAAAACATTTTAATGGTAACTTACTTTTATGCTTTCCTAATCCTTGCTTGAGATTCCTCACAAAGTTGGTTTCTTCTTCATCTAATTCACAGCATGAGTCATCATGATCATCCTTGTATTGCTTTTCTGCTTTGAAGGTTGATACTTTAGCTACAGACTTTCCTTTAGAAATCCTCATCTCATAGGCAGTGAGTATTCCAAGGAGTTGATCTAAAGTAACAGTGCTTAGATTGTTCATTTATTCAATGGTTGACACCTTGGGATTAAACCTCTCAGGAAGATATCTTAACGCTTTTTGAACTACCATCGGTTCATCAAGCTTCTTGTCAAGCCCTATTATGGTTTTCACAATGTCATCAACTCTCAAAAACTACTTTGTAATATCTTCATCATCATGCATGATTAAAGATTCAAATTTTATCCTATAACCTTGGATTTTGCCTTTCTTTACCTTGTAGTATCCTTCATAGAAGTTGCTCATCTTGTCCTAGATAGCTTTGGCATATATGCAATCCATTACCTTGACAAGCTCTGATTCAGGTATACTAGCAAGTAGAACATTCACTGCCTTACCATTACATGTTAATTCCAACTTTTGATCTTTGGTAACCACCATTGGAGGCCTTTGATATGCTTCTTCCACAACATCCCATACATCATCTCCAAGTGATTGAATGAAGGTCTTCATCCTTGCTTTCCAAAACACATAGTTTGTTCCATTAAACATTGGATCCCTGTTGGTAAAACCCCATTCCTGGTTTGTCATGGCCCTTGATATTTCTTCCAGCTATTAAATTGATTTGAAGTAACTTGGCTTTGATACCAGTTTTTGGAAGTCATGACAATAATGACAAAGGGGGAGGGAGGGGGGGGGGGGGGGGGGGGGGGGGGTGGGTGAATCAGTATTGTAGGAATTTTTACCAATTGAAAACTTTATTTTACTTTGTGCGAGAATATCGGGACACCATTAAATACTTCAACAATTAATTTAAATAAGCATGACAGGAATCAATAACATCAATCTCATCGAAAGACACAAATAATAAGTAAATTTTCAAAACTGCTTTTCAATTCATTCATAGGGCAAGCTACAACTTGTTATTACAACTCTATGGCTACTACCAGTAGGAAGCTATAACTGCCTAATTTATCATATACAACTAAATGAAGCTACAACCCCAACTATTTACCAACAACCACTAGATGGAGAACCAAATACTAATATGCAAGCTACAACTTGCTAGACACACAATGGTTCATCTTTCATCCATTTTCATACTAAATCCATGAATGCCTTCTCTTCCTTCAAAAATATTTTTTCTTCAATCACCTATAGAAACACCACCATACCAACACCTGACTACTCCAAAACCTTTGTCTAATACATATTTTCACATGATTATTCTTGTTTAGGCCTACATTTAAAGGTTTTCTTTTTGCTAATTTTGGCCTCTTGCTATTTTCTTACAACATATTTCCAAAAATAAAGCCTAGAAAAATCCTAGGGGGTAAAAAAACTAGAAATCGAAGGTCAATAGTTCTCCTATATATGCTCTTATGTAACCCTATTAATTTTCCTTTATATCTGGCAACTAATTACTTTGAATCGCCTACTAAGTTACAAAACTTTGATGTTCAAAGTTATCTTATTAACTATTTCATTTATACTAATCATCATAAGTAGGGATAGTATTAAACTTTGATTTATTACACTATTATTTATGAAAAAAACCTTTTTGGACTTTTTTATATACATTCAAATTACCTCTAATATTTGAATTCATATTCTTGTTATAAAATTGTCTATTTCCATATTCTTTGTAAGACTAGATAAGGATGAGGGAAACATATCCCTCATTTGGTATGTTGTTCTTAATTCATTTGACCTCATTTCTTTTGGGAATGCTTGGAAGATTGGAAATGGGCAAGAAGTGAGATTGGGCCAAGACCCTTAGCCACGAAGTGGGATTTCCCATATATTTCCATAAGAACTCATTGATCAGCTCAAAGATAGAGGAATTTTATGACTATCCCATATTTAGAACCAAGTGCTCATCTCTCTTTCGCATCAAGGTTGGTTATCAACTGAAACTTTATAGATTGGTCACATTTTCATGAAAAATGGATTAGATATCTAGATGATTTTAATACTTCTCATATTAGACTTACCCAAAATGATGATGAATTAGTATGGGCTCAATCCCAAATAGGAATTTATACTCCTATAATGGGGTACCTTCATGTGAATGTGGTTTTTGTTGAAGCAGAGGGAAAGTGGTGGTGGAAAAGAGCATGGAAGGTTAAATGCCTCAGAAAGTATCACATTTTCATGTGGTGCTTACTCACTATAAGGGTTCCTACTTGGGATATAATGAAAAAACATCACAATATTGGCCCCATTTTGTACTCTTTATGTTATTGAGATAGTGAAACCATGATCATCATTTAGTTGATTTCCCTTTTATATTTTAGGCATGGAATTTATGTTGCTCTATATTAGACCTAGACTGTGTCTAGCAAGGATCTAATTTTTAGGAGAGGTGGAGGATATGGGCTCAAAACAGGAACATGAAATATTTTAAAGCTCTGCCCCTTCTCTTATGTTGGGGGGTGTGGTTGACTTGAAATAGGGAAATTTTCCAAAATCAATTGTCATTTTAGAATTTTGTAGTTGCTGAATAATTAGAAATTTTATCTCATTTTCCCTAGCTTACAGTCTCTTCCCAGCTTAGACCAGTGTCTTTGGATGAACTTGATAAATCTAGACCATGCCGATTTTTAAATGGGGCCACTCTAGGGGAGGATATGATTTGTGGAGGGGGATTCATACTTTATTTATTTGATCAACATTTCTTTTATGTTAACATGGGTTTGACGAAGGGTACAAACAACTAGGTAGAATTTTTATCTTGTTGCTCATTATTGGCATTTGCCAGAGAACAAGGTTGTGACAGTTACAAGTGTTTGGGGATTCTTTACTGCTCATAGACTAGATAAATGAGATTCAACAATGTCACATTATTCACCTTGTTCATATTTTGGAGGATTTGCAGTGGATCAAACTTTCTTATGCTTCTTTCTCTTCCAAACACATTTACAAGAAGCGGATAGGATTTCTACTGAAGGTATTCAACTTTCTAGGGGGTTTTGGAGCATTGATGAGCATTTAGTTGAGAAGAACTTCCACTATTATCATAGACCTTCTGTGGACAATCCTCTTCCTCATACACAATTTACCTTATTTTATACAATTGTTAATAAGTGTTGGAATTAGGGTTTCATGGTTAATTAGTGTTGGGAGAAATAATACTAATAGAAAAATTTATGAAAAAATAGTATACACTGCATATAATACTATACTTTTCTATCTAAAAAAAACAGATAAAAATGATTGCTAACTAAAAAAACATTAATGGATATCTAAAAAAGGAAAGCATCAAAAAATAAGGAAAAGTGTTACCCAAATTCAGTTTTTCACCCATATCAATTTTTTTTTTGATACCAATTTCGATAACACCTTTTTCGGTATCCACTCAAGCACAGTTTTGATACATATGTTTGATAGTGTTATTTTTTCATCACTGTAATCCTGCATTGTTTTTTTTGGAGAGTCTGAGTTTGAATGATGTGCATATTATATTTTGTTGGTATTTTGCTTTAAAAGCTCTGATAGGATCTAGATAGATCATATTGAATACACATATTGATGTTTATATATAAACTATAATTTTGTTTATCTTGTAAATAAAATTACATTTTTTTGTCCATGGAAAATAATAATAATACTAGTCTATTCTCATTTAAAAAATAATCCATTAGTTAAACTGTGATAGTTGAATTATATATGAAAGTTAATATTCTAGAAAAAGAGTTAATCTTAAAGTCTATTATAAATTTACATTAGAAACATAAACATAATTATATACAATATCATAATTTAAGACATTTCCCAATAAATATATAATTTCAAAATAATACATTTTAATTAATCATATAGTTTTTTTTTTCAGAATTTTAAAATGCAAAATTTTAAAAAATTATATTATTAAAATACTAATGAAACTCTTTAATTGACTAGCAAGAGATAAAACTACCATATAAAGACACTAAAAGAAACACATTTTTTGTTTCTTCCATTAAAAAGGAATATTAGAAAAATAATAAAAACTCATTAATTCACCTCTGAAATACTCTTTACCGAATAATAAAATGAATGAGATTTGAGTCTCTATTTTAATCATACATAAGATTAATGAATACCATAATAAGTATTTTGAATTTAACATGAAACTTACTACCATGCATGTTTCTAAAAAACTTAATAACCTTCATTTCTGATAGGCTCAAGTGGTCTTTATTTTCATTGCACGTTTTCTCACAGGCATCACCACCTATCACCAATTATTTTAATACTATAGGAGCGTTATTAACTCCATAAATAGGTTGTAGGAGCATCCATGTCAATTCTATACACCTCAATAAACATCTGTTGGAGGGTAGCAATAAGGTTATGTCGAAACAAAATTAGGTGGCCTCATTAGTCCAAGTCAATACAACAAATTGAAAATGCAGCAAAATTTAACAATGTTCTCCATACGTATATTTAGATTTATTTATTAATTTTTTTATTATCATAGATGGTTCTCAAGTATCTCAATCTCATTAAATTACCAATAGACCTCATTGTCTACTACCTGTGAACTTTGAAAAGTGCCCAAAGCTTTTGAAGTAAAAAAGGTTTTAAACAGACACAATATTAATAAACTCTATTCTTCTACTTCTTGTGAAATTTGAAAAGTACCCCAAGCTTTTTAAGTGAGAAAGGTTTTAAACATATGTATGACACATTATTAATAAAATTTATTCATAAATATTAAGTTATATGATTTTTTTAATTAATTTTTAATACAGTTTTTTGTTGTGTTATTTTTTATGAAGATTTTTTTATTGATCATCTTATGAATGTTTTTTTGGCAGAACCATTTTACAATGGAATCAAAAATGTCTGATGTTTTGGAATCAACCAAAAAACAACATTGTCATGAAGGTCCCGATGTAAGGCCACAACAAAATGAGGAGCATAATCATGAACATCAAGATGTAAAGGAGCATCGTAATTCTGCACAGCATAATGAGGAGGATCATACTTCTAAACACTTGGATGCAAAGCAACAACATTTTTGTCTTCATAATGTGGTACAAGGTATTATAAATATGAGATAGTTTTGTAAACAAAAAATTTTAATTTTGTTATTTAATTTATTTAAATAGTATTTAAAAGTTTATTGTGTTGAAGAGTTAAATGTAAATAGTAAAAAATTATTTGAAAACTAGTATTTCTCTTTTCATAATAGTTATTATGTTATTAGTCTCAAGGTTTAGCTCAATTGATAGAGTCACCATTCTTAAAGTATATTTACTATTGAGAGGTCACAAGTTCAATTTTCTTCACACTTTGGGGTTGGGCTCCGTGGTTGACTTGACAATAATTGATTCCTTTAAGTGGATCTAGATGTTACAAATATTCCACAGACATAGAGATCATCGATCTCTAGGATTCCTGAACCAAATAGTGTATGTATATATATATATATATATATATATATATATAGAGAGAGAGAGAGAGAGAGAGAGAGAGAGAGAGAGAGATAATAAATGAAGTTTTAGTTGTATATGGATTTTAAGGTTATTACCAAATAATAAAATTTTGATTTTAAGGTTATTAACAATTCATACCTTTAAAGTATTGATTTGATTTTACTATTAAAATTCAATGAGATATAGATAAGAAAAAATTTAGTGGCTAACCACCAATTCTCTAGGACACCTTTTCATATGCATGGTTCATCAACCACACTCTCGTATTCCCCCCCTCAAGCTAGGATACTAGTACACCGGCCACCATGGTACCTATTCAAGTGGTTCATTCCACAACTTGATAAATCCATGTGCCACGAAACTACATGTATGCCTAATCAAAGTCTTAAGGTCTTATAACAACTGACCTCAAGTTAGCGTACAAGTACACCTTCCACCATACATATACAAGTGGTTCATTCCACAACTTGAGTCATCATGTGCTCCTGCGTAACATGTATGCTTGAACAACATGTCTTACAACTTCCTTCTCGAACATGCTTTCCTATAGTAGGATTTCATAACTTGGACCACAAAACCCCTAGGGTGTTCACACACCATTATTTTTATCACACCATTGAAGCTCTCATCACACGCTAGCTTCTACACTAAACTTCAAACCATTGACTCCAGCTCTATTTTCTCATCCATGCAAGATCTCTAGCTTTATCGATCCATACCTTGACCTAACATTTCTTGCTACTTGGCATTTCTCTCCTTATATCTACAACCCATGTTATTCATTTGTGATCCATGTGGATATTGGTGGCCACTCACCTATTCCACTTGGACCCCCACCATTGTTTCTTTCAATTTTTTAAGTTTCCTTAATTGTATCACAGTTTACTATTTTTGGCAGTTTTTCGGGTCTTGAACTTCCGACGTTGTTTTGAGGCCCTAAATGACATTTTCTGGAAAATAGAAAAACAATGATGATTCATTAGCACCCTTACAATCAAAATTTATAGTCCTTAGATAAATATTTATAACGAGGTATCATGCATGTCAAATGGAGATCGTATGCCAAAGTTACGACCATGGGAAGTTGATGTACAAATTTACCCCATCAAGGCCCATAGTTTTGACGCTTCATCTCCTAGGGTTAGGTTTTTGTATGTTTAGGGTTTTACATTGTTTCTCAATAATAAATAGGCCTTCGAGTCTCATTGTAACATAGTTCATAAGCATGTAGCCGCCACATCTCTTCTCAAAGATAAGCTACCATCGTGCGAGCTAGTTTATTTATGTTCTGTATGTAAGCATATTTCAGTTCTTTGATATTAATTAAATGAATTTTATTTCTGCTACACCTTTGTATTTATGTTTATATCTATATTATGTTGTGTTCCTAGATAAGTAGGGATCAGTGGTATCAGAGCGATCTACTCTTTCTCTATTTTTCTCTGCATGTCCCTAACAAGGTCAAGGTATAAGGAGTTAGGGATCGAACTAGTTGAACCTTTATAAAACCATGCTTGCAATCCCTAATGGCCTTCCATGGCAAAATAAAATAAAGATGAGGGAGCAGGAGATCCCTTCAAAATAATGCTCGAAGAATCCCTCAAGCAATAGAGGAACACGATGATGGAGAAATTTGCCCAAATCCTTTGGTAGATTCCCACAAGCGACACATCTTCATCTGGAAGCCACTCTAGAGGCACCAATCCCTTCAAGGCACACATAAACTTTGATATTGCCATATGTTAAGGCTAGATAGATGTAGACATCATAGATAGATGGTTGAATCTATTGGAAGGGTATTTTTTGGTTCATGATTTTTTCAATAGGGAAAAGATTACTTTTTCACTCCTTAAATCCACCCCCCACATCAAGGACTGGTGGAAAACCTATTGTGAGCAGAAGGACGAGAGGGAACCCTCATTGTTTTTAGCTGCACCCAATTCAAAATCTTTCCAAGACGCCATCAAGGAACAATATTATCCTCTCAGAAGTTATGAAGATAAATACATAAAGTGGACCACACTATGTTAGGGAAGACACCAAAATGTATTAGAGCTCAAAAATATTTTTCATACCCTTTGCACGAAGTTGGGTATCAAGGATTTTGAGTGGCATCTGGTAGTCAAGTATTGTGTTTGTCTACAAAAATACATCCAGGATGAGATGGAGGCCCTAGACATCTCCTCACTTGGCACTGCCTACCAATACGCTATCAAGATCGAGCAGAAGTTTAAACAGAAGAAGCGAGACTTTGGATCTGTGAATCTGAAGCAAGGGAAAGGTGCCCCCAAACCACAAAACAAAGGAAAAAGCCAAGGCCAGGTGACCCAGGACAACCCATTGACGCCGCAAGTAAAAACAACACCACGAAGACAAAGAAGGACATAGGAAAGTGGTGTGAGTTCCATAAGAGCCCCACTCATAACACAAGTGAGTGTTGAGCCAAGTAATCATTGGTGGTCGAGTTGAAGGCTTCACAATTAGATGCATGTTCTGAATCTGAGTCTGCACTCAACAAGGGGAATGACAAAGGAAACCAGATTATTGATGTACAACCCATCGCCATTGTTGCCAACACCAAGATCCAGAGGATTGAGACTGAAGATCAAGAGGAGGGGGAGCATCTCTTCCACACACAGATGTAGGTGAAGGGTTCACTGCTGTAATTTATTGTTGATAGCGGGAGCCAAAAGAACCTAATTTCAGTAGTGGTCATGAAGAAATTGTACCTATCGACCACCCCACACCCACAATCGTACACCATTGGTTCGCTTCACCAAAGATGAAATATCTAAATCATCTAACAATGTTGCATTCCCTACAACATCAATCCCTTCCCGGATGAGGTATTGTGTTATGTTTCTCCTCTTGAAGTTTGTGATGTATTATTAGGCCAACCATACATGTTGAAGTGTCACGATGTATATGAGTCGAGGCCTCACACTATTATTATTTATTTGGGTAATAAGTTATACAGGATACTAGTGGTATCCCCACCTACCACCATCTCTTTGATCTCTGCTAAGCAATGTAGTAAGATCATCTCCCCGACTGGGAATTTTTTTTCTTTTTTATTTATTCTCAAAGTAATGGGAAGATTGTGGCCACATCCATGGCCCCTAGGCAGGGTTCCTCCACACAACGGAAGCAGGTGGATAAGGTCGTGGAAGAATCCAAGGACATCTTCTCCTCACCCATAGGGTTACCCTTGCACTCTCAGGTCAATCATTCAATCGATCTAACGCACAGAGCACCTCTACCCAATGGGTCGATATATTGTCGATCCATTCTGAAAAATGAAACTATCAAGCGGAAAATCCAGGAGTGGTTGCAAAAGGGCACATCTGACCAAGCTCCTCGCCTTGTGGGGGCCCAATAGTACTTGTACAGAAGAAGGATGGAACCTAGAGGATCTACATTGATTATCGGGCACTGAACAAAATAACTATCAAGAATAGGTATCTAATCCCATGAATTTATGAACTTCTCGACCAACTCAAGGGGGCCAATTGTTTCAGCAGCATCGATCTTAATTCTGCCTATCACCAAGTTCCAATAGAACTCATAGATGTATGGAAGACTGCCTTCAAATCCAAGGAAGGCCTTTTTGAATGGTTTGTTATACCCTTTGGGTTGAAAATTGCCCCTCCTACATTTATGAGGCTAATGTATGACATCTTGTGGCCATTCACCAACTCATTTTTGGTTTTTTATCTAGACAACATCCTAATCTTCATTGCAACACATTTGACAGGTCCTTCAAACCCTGAGACAACACAAATTGTTTGCCAACTTGGAGAAATGCACCTTTGGCATGATCCAGGTCCAATATTTGGGTTACATCATAGATGAGTGAGGCATGCATATGGATCCAACTAAGATCCAAGTCATTTGGTAGTGGCCAGCCCCAACCACTCTAATAGAGCTTCATAGCATTTTGGGCCTTGTAATTTTTTATTGGAGGTTCGTTGTTGGGTCCCTATAATACTAGTAATTACCCCATTACTATTGTAGTTATACCCCTTATTTATATTTTTGTGCCCCTATTACCCCCATATTTTTATTTCTGTGCCCCATAGAATCCCTCTATTGTTATTTTTGTGGCTTTATATTATTATTGTTAGGTCGGCTCGATTATATTGTTACTCCTTAGACTCCTATATATAGAAAGGAGGTTTTGTCATTTGTATCATCCAAGAATTGTTCATTTATGTAATGTAAAGGAGGTTGCCCCCTCGAAGAGGCTGAATTCTAAGGCGTTGATCTCTCTTTTCTATCTTTTCTTGAGCTGGTTCCATAACATTTGGTATCAGAGCTTTGGATTCTAGGGTTTCGCTGCTCCAAACAGGTCATCGTGGCATTTTCGCTATAACTTGTTTTCTGTGATGTTTCAGAAGTTGAAAAAAAAACCCATTTAAGAAGAAATCGCGCTGAACCTTGGGTCTGAATTTCAGAGCTTTTCGCGTGATATTTGCGGAGATATGATCTAAGGAAGTTGGTCTTTTTGCAGACTCCTGAATTACACTCAAAACAGGTAACCTGGGGAAAATCGTCATAACTTTCTTTCTGATCATCAGATTGAAATTTCGTAAGAAGGTACAGAAATAGGACGGACTGTAGTTTTCTTTTATATATTTTTCAGAGTCAAAGGTTGAAACAGTGACACGTGGCACTTCATACAAGTTCGCTCTACTGAACTAGTCTATAATCAGGTCACTGCGGGAGATTGTGCATAACTCTTTCTTGGAGAATCCAATTTGGATCAGACTAGTGGCATTGGAAAGAGGACATAGGAGGCTACTACAGGTCACAATTTCCGAACTGGATGATTCGAAATTACAGAGATACATCAGATTCAATATCAGGCTTCTACAAAGTAAAAAAAAGGTGTGTAGTTTTTTTTTAATTTTTGCATAAGCTTGGGTTGAAGGAATTCAAAGGGCATAGTAAAGTATTATTATCGGTAACTGATGCCCCGAGGAAAGAAAATGCAAACACCTAGTAAGGAACCTGAAATCTCTAGCATGACTCATGAAGAAGAGGAAGAAATGCTACATGATATATCAAAATTACAAGAACAAGTGCAACAAATGTCACGCTCACAAAAGCTAACATATGCTAAGATAAATGGCGTGGAATCTAAGATAAAGGGCATGGAAGCTCAGGTGAATGGCATGGACGCTAAACTTGATGGCATGGATGATAAGATGGAAGAATTGAAGATAAATATGAATACGTTGCTACAAGAAATGGTCACTAAGGGTGAAAGAGTACTAAAGGAAACTCATGATGAGAACAAAAGAAATGTTAATCATGATTCCATAGACTCTAATGTTGGATCGAAGACTCACCATGTTCCAAAAATCGATATGAGGAAGTTTGATGGCAAGGATCCCGCCACATGGATATTACAGATGGAGCAATTCTTCGATCTCAATAATGTGCAAAACACACAAAAGGTACGTATGGCAACTTTATATTTGGAACCAAATCAGTTTGTATGGTATCAATGGCTTTGCTCTCGTAAACAATTTATCACTTGGGAAATTTTTACGGAAGAATTGATAGCACATTATGAGGATACAAAAAGCAACACTTTTTTTAGCCAATTGATAAGTCTCAAACAAAAGGGTTCAATAATGGAGCACATTGAGGAGTTCCAAAAATTGAACATAAGGGTAAAAGATATTCCAGAGGAGCATAGGATTGATGTGTTCATAGGGTCTTTAAAGGATAATATCCAACATGATGTGCGCCTTTGGGAACCTGATTCATTAGAGAAGGCATTCAGGTTAGCAAGAAAAATGGAAAGCAAAATTATGGCAACTAGGAAGCATACCATTCACAACTATAAAGACGGAAGTGTTGTTGCCCATAGTCTTCCACAACCTACAAGGTTGACACCACAACAATTGGAAGAAAAAATAGCAAAAGGGCTTTGTTACAATTGTGATAGCAAATACACAAAGGGTCATAAGTGTGGTGAGAAGAAATTATTCTACATAGATTGTGAAGAGGAAGAAGAAAAGGAGCAAGAAAGGTCAAAAGAAGAGGATATATTCCAGGAACAAAGCCTAGATGAAGAACAAATAAATCCGACCATATCTTGTAATGCATTGGTGGGAATTACCACTCCTCAAACCATCAAGATAGAAGGACAAATCAAGAAGAAAAAGGTAATAGTGTTGATTGATTCAGGAAGCACCCACAATTTTATTCATTGTAGGGTAGCAAAAGAATTGAATTGCTTCCTATATCCAGCACCAGAGTGTCAAGTGATGATTGCAAATGGAGGAACAATAAATTGTTCTGGAAAGTGCCATAATATCAAGCTATCCATGGGAGAATATGTATTGACTAGCCCAATGCTTTCCATTCCAATGGGAGGTGCTGATGTTGTACTAGGAGTCCAATGGCTACAATCCTTGGGTACAATAGCTTTTAATTTTCAAGAACTTTTCATGAAATTTTCTATGGAAGGAAAGGAAGTTGAATTAAGGGGTATTGCAGGGAAACCAGGAAAGATAATCAGCTCTAATGGCATGACAAAGCTTCTAAAAAAGGAGCAAAGAGGTGTAATTGCACAATTATGTTCGCTAGATGTTTCCACATTGGAATCATCTATTTCTCCAGATCTCCAAAAAGTCCTGGACAATCATTCCAAGGTATTTGAGACTCCCAAAGGTCTCCCACCTATGCGTGATCATGATCATGCTATTCATCTGATTCCAGGAAGTGTTCCTCCAAACATCAGGCCGTACAGATATCCATATGTCCAAAAAAGTGAAATTGAACGTATGGTTGCAGAAATGCTAGAGGCTGGTATAATTCAACCAAGTCAAAGTTCTTTCTCAGCTCCAGTAGTATTGGTGCACAAGAAGGATGGATCATGGCGCATGTGTCCAGATTATAGGGAGCTCAACAAGCTCACTATTAAAGATAAGTTCCCCATTCCTGTCATTGATGAATTACTGGATGAATTGCATGGATCAATTTACTTCACCAAGTTGGATCTTCGTTCGGGATATCATCAAATCAGAATGAAGATTGAAGACATTCCGAAAACGGCATTTAGAACTCATGAGGGTCATTATGAATTTTTGGTCATGCCTTTTGGCCTTACCAATGCACCTTCAACATTTCAAGGTTTGATGAATTCAATTTTCAAACCATTCCTTAGAAAATTTGTGTTAGTATTTTTTGATGATATACTAATCTACAACAAGTCTTGGAAGGATCATGTTGAACATGTTGACAAGGTGCTACAACTATTGGAGGAGAAACAATTATATGCAAAAAGATCCAAATGTTTCTTTGGAGTCCAGGAGGTGGAATATTTGGGTCATATTGTATCTCATGAAGGAGTTAAGGTAGACCCTAGAAAAATTAAAGCCATTAAGGAATGGAAAATCCCCACATCCATAAAGCATCTGCGAGGATTTCTTGGGTTGACAGGGTATTATCGCAAGTTTGTTAAGAATTATGGGAGAATAGCAGCACCTCTAACAACATTATTGAAGAAAGATTCATTTTCATGGACTCCGGAAGCAACAAAGGCCTTTAAACATCTTAAAGAGGCAATGTGCCAAGCACCGGTCTTAGCTACACCGGACTTCACAAAAACCTTTATTGTGGAATGTGATGCTTCAGGAAATGGAATTGGTGCTGTTCTAATGCAAGATGAAAGACCCATTGCTTTTGAAAGTCGTCCAATCAAGGGAAAGTTTTTAAGCAAAGCTATTTATGAGAAGGAAATGTTGGCAATACTCCATGCACTTAAGAAATGGCGACCCTACCTAATGGGAAGACACTTCAAGGTAAAAACGGATCATGATAGCCTTAAATACTTTTTAGAACAAAGATTATCCTCTGAAGAGCAACAAAAGTGGGTCACAAAGATGTTGGGTTATGACTTTGAAATCATCTACAAAAAAGGGAAGCAAAATGTGGTGGCAGATGCACTCTCAAGAAAGGATGAGGATATGGAAGCATTGTTGTGTGCCATTTCTATTATCCAACCAGATTGGATAAACGAAGCAAAGGAGGAATGGAAGAATGACGAAGAAGTGTGGGCACTTATTCGAAAGCTACAACAAGATTCCAGTACTTCTGATACATTTAGCTGGAAAAATGATTCGTTATGGTACAAAGATCGCTTATACCTCTGTAAGAATTCCCAGCTAAAACAAAAGATTCTTATGGAATTGCACACTTCTCCCTTAGGAGGGCACTCAGGATTTTTAAAAACTTACCACAGGGTTAAGAAGGAATTTTTTTGGGATGGCCTTAAATCAGATATTCAAAAGTTTGTGGTGGAATGTTTGGTTTGCCAACAAAATAAAGTTGAAACAATTAAGACACCGGGTCTATTACAACCTTTATCCATTCCAAGCCAACGTTGGGAGGAGGTTTCAATGGATTTTATCACAGGTTTACCCAAGTCTGAGGGAAAGAGTGTCATCATGGTGGTAGTTGACAGACTTACCAAGTATGCACACTTTTGTGCATTATCACATCCATTTAAAGCCAGTACAGTTTCTACTGCATTTATGGAAACAGTTCAAAAGCTACATGAAAACCCAAAGATTATTGTAAGTGACAGAGATCCCATTTTCACTGGAAATTTTTGGACAGAATTATTTTCTTGTCTTGGTACTCAGTTAGCTCATAGCTCATCTTATCATCCTCAATCTGATGGGCAAACTGAGATAGTAAACAAATGTTTGGAAGGATATCTTCGTTGCTTTGTATTGATAAACAAACACAATGGGTCAAATGGTTGCCTCTGGCTGAATGGTGGTATAACACTTCCTTCCATACAGCAACAAAAATGACCCCATTTATGGCACTTTATGGGTACCAACCACCATCAATCACATCATATTTAAGAGAAAATTCTAAGGTTCAGGCAGTGGAACATCACATCGAACATCAACAACAAGTCCTCCAACTCTTAAAGGATAACCTCGTGTTGGCACAAAATAGAATGAAACAACAGGCAGATCAACATCGCAGTGAAAGAAGTTTTGATGTAGGTGATTGGGTATTCCTACGGCTACAACCATATAAGCAAATGTCCCTAAAGCAAGCTAAGAAGGATAATAAATTATCACCAAAGTATTATGGTCCGTACAAGGTGTTGGAAAAGATTGGTACTATGGCATACAAATTGGAGCTTCCTGCAGCTTCTCGATTGCACCCAGTTTTCCATGTTTCATGTTTAAAGAAGGTCATAGGCGACAAGCTCCCAGTTCAAACAATATTGCCAGAACTTGACGAGGAAGGAAAAATTATATTGGAACCGGAAGCAGTCACAGAAACAAGAACTCGACAACTACGAAATCGATCAATTTCAGAGTATCTTATCAAGTGGAAGAACTTATCCGCTAAAGATTCCACATGGGAGGATGAGAATTTTATGCAGAAGTACCCAGAACTGCTCAAGCATTGAGGACAACACTTTTTTGAAGGAGAGGGGCATGTTGGGTCCCTATAATACTAGTAATTACCCCATTAATATTGTAGTTATACCCCTTATTTATATTGTTGTGCCCCTATTACCCCCATATTGTTATTTCTGTGCCCCATAGAATCCCTCTATTGTTATTTTTGTGGCTTTATATTATTATTGTTAGGTCGGCTGGATTATATTGTGACTCCTTAGACTCCTATATATAGAAAGGAGGTTTTGTCATTTGTATCATCCAAGAATTGTTCATTTATGTAATGTAAAGGAGGTTGCCCCCTCGAAGAGGCTGAATTCTAAGGCGTTGATCTCTCTTTTCTATCTTTTCTTGAGCTGGTTTCATAACATTCGTGTTGGGGTTCTCCCATATCACTTGACCTTTGAGTCATATTACTAAGGGTGGAGAGAAAACAAAGTTTTCTTGGTCTGAGTCCCAACATAAGGTGTTCATTGATTTGAAGCATCGTCTCTCATCTACACCGGTACTCACATTTCCAAACCTGCAACATCCATTTGAAATTGAGACATATGACTATGACTATGTTATTGGTGCAGTCCTCACCCAACATAAACATCCAGTGGCCTATCATAGTGAGACACTTTCCGATACAATTCAGAAGTACCCCACCTATGATAAAGAGATGTATTCCAATGTGCAGGCTTGCTGACAATGGAAGCATTACATTATGGGGAAGGAGATGGTCATCCACACTGATCACTGACCTCTTCAGTTTATGCAAACACAAGGGAAGTTGCAGAACGATTGCCATCAAAAGTGGTTTACATATCTGCAACAATTCCACTTGAACATTAAATATGAAAAGGGAAGCACTAATCATGTTGTAGATTGCCTCAGTTGGCCCCTAGTTGCAGCAATAACTATTGTTCCCAACTCTTGTAACCATGATACCTCTGGATGGCCACAACTATACAAAAGTGATCCATAGTTTTCCTCCACATACCATATGCTAGTAGATAGAAAGAAATTTCCTTCTTTCTAACTCCATGATGCATTATTATGCTACCTAGGCCACCTTTGTGTTCTTTCAAGCAAGCATGCCAAGTTGATTTTGGAGGCACACTACAATCAGGTCACAGTACACTTTGGTGTGGAGAAAATTGTGGTCGCACTACAAAAGTACTTTTATTGGCCAAAAATCTAATAGGATGTTGGGAAATATATCAAATCCTACACTCCTTGCGCCATCGCTAAGCCAACCATCAAGAAGCAAGGCCTGTACACTCCTCTGTCTACTCCCAGCCAACATTGAGAATCCATCTCCCTAGACTATATTCCTATCCTCCCTTCTACCAAGCATGGTAATTGATCTGGAATTGATCTAAGACAAACAATAAGGTATTACAAACTCATATGCATGGACGTGTCTATCTTATTTTGTGCAACGGATCGATAATATTTCGAAATACACAGGCAATGAAGCAGTTAAAGAAAACAAAACATGCAAACATATAAACAAACTAAGTTTAATAACGAGTTCACCAAATACTCCCGGGCTATGTCTCCCGGTCCAGGCTTCAGTGGTGACCTCTCTATTATGTTTTCAAGGTAGAGTTTTTACAACAGTGAGCTCAATTTGAGTCTCACACAACAGATATAAATCAGCAAGACTATACTTGGATCCCCCCAGTCTTTGGAGTACACTGAATCTCCTTACTAACTCTTGATCTCTATTGGTCACAGTAGTATGAGCCCAATCTGAGACTCATACATGACAGGCATTACAGAGGAGTGCGCTTGAACCTCTCAAGCCTTCTCTAGAGTACACAGACTCTCTGACTCTCTTTGTCTCTGTCTTAACTCTGGCTCGATGCTGCCTTTGCCTCTATAGGTCAACTCATCTTCTTCTCTCTGCTTTTAGCTTACTGCCTACTACTCTTTGCTCTTAGCTTACTTCTTTCTCTATCAGTTTGTGGCTTCAAAGAAAATCTACTTCCTGACTGTTCGTTTCCGCTTCCCGCATTTCCGGTTCATCTCCGTCTGTCCATTTGAATCCCTCTGTCCTGCGTAATCATTCACTATATAACGCCTCATAGGGAGGTGGCCACCTATTTCATAATAGATGAGTGTCAGTTCTCTTGGACATTTTTGAAATGATTGTTTTTTCCGTTAACTCCAAGAATACCCATGAAATAAGACCTTTTGCCAACACATTGTCCATATCGAACTTCAAATCCTATACAACTCTGCCTGTTGACCCCATCAAATCTGGTCATCCATCGGAATATTTCTTTGCCATTGATCTAGGGGCCCCAGATCCTACGGTCATCGTTCACATCGGGCAGCTAAGTAGCATGATGTTTACCAGTCCGATGTGAATGGTTTTCTCTCTCTTTCACCGAGTGCGTGGCACTCGTTGTATGGCATCGGGTGGACCTCTGTTGAAACCACTTACCACTTGAAGCCCATCTAATATTCTACTAGTTTTTTGGAATCCCACTTCCATGGAATTGGAACGATATCCATTGCATTTTATAATTTTTCAGGTCCGGGTGCTTGCAGCCTTTCCCTCTTTGAGGGGTTTGCCCTACGATATGCGATTAGCAACTCTACCCCCGTTTCTCGAAATGGCCTCTGGATTTGGTAATTTTCGATAGCATGCGTTACCATGGGCTAACGGTCTGCGTGCTTGACCGACAGTCCTCGTTGCTCCGTGTTGATCACAAATTGCAACTATTACAAGGATATCTCTGATAAGCTTGATCTTTATAAGACTTTTAATCCTTAGCAGGATTTTTAAAGAGTTCATGAAAACTTAGAGAGTGTTCTAGGATCCAATTTGGATCACGGTCTTCCCACTGAAAAAGATTTTGGACCACCAAAAGTTGGTTTTTAAGCATCAATCAAGTGAGGATATAGATTTCTCGCTTACCCAAATTCTATCCATCTTACACTGCTTGGTTTTGAACCTTTGAGCCCAATCCTAAGGTACTCAACATCCCCTCTGTGCGTAGTTCTCACCTTCCTGTCCAGAACTGTATCTTCTTGCAATTCATTGAGATATTTAAGCAACAGATCATCAATAGAAGGCAATTGACTCTACTCTTCGAGATCTTCATTCAATGAAGGTTCAAACAGTCTCAATCTCTCTGCATTAACTACTGAATATATGTGCATGTAAGCTGGCAAATCAAGGCGAAAAGCATTCTCACCAATTTTCTCAAGTATATTGAAAGGTCCATACCTTATCGGCTTCAGCTTCTTACCTTCACCTTGCATTTTGTCTTTTCTGATATACAACCAGACTTGATCACCAACTTGGAAACTATGCTCAGTCCAATGCTTATCATGCCTTGCCTTGTACTTGGCTTGGCTCTTTTCCAGCTATTCCTATACTACCTGGTGAATCTCTTGGATTTGTTCAATGAACTTGGTTGCCTTGTCCACATTATTGTGTCCATCAACTGCTATGTCTTTACCAAAGACAAAATCCAAGGGAGACCTTGGTATGAAACCAAAATAAGTCTCAAAAGGAGATCTCTGTGTAGAAGAATATTTAGCCCAGTTGTAAGCATGTTGCTCATAACACAAATGTTCATCCCAAAGCTTGGGATGCTTGCTACAATAGCCTCTGAGCAACTAGATCACTATCCTATTGACCACCTCTATTTGGCCATCTTTTTTTGGATGAAAGGTTGTGCTCTTCTTCGGTCTAGTGTCCATCAATTCCCACAGACTTGACCAAAACTTCCCAACAAATCGGGAATCTCGATCAGATACAATGGAAGTGAGTAATCCAAAATGAACCCATACAAGCTGAAAGAACAACTTTGTTGTTTTTTCAACTGTAATCTATTTGTTACAAGGTATTAAAATACACATTTTGCTAAACCTATCCACAACAACATATAAATAGTCATGATCTTTTCTAGATTTATGCAATCCCCCAACAAAGTCCATGGAAACACTTTCCCAAGGATGAGAAGGAACTGGTAGTGGAGTGTACAAGCCTAGTTTTCTATTGCTAGGCTTGCTTTTAGCACACATGGTACACCGCCGTATATATCTAGTAACTGTCTCATTCATTTTTGGCCAATAACAAAATCTTTGCAGCTATGCAACTGTTTTACTTACACCAAAGTGACCTGATATTAGAGAAGT
The DNA here is from genome assembly GCA_031772625.1 of Pinus tabuliformis. Classification (NCBI taxonomy): domain Eukaryota; kingdom Viridiplantae; phylum Streptophyta; class Pinopsida; order Pinales; family Pinaceae; genus Pinus; species Pinus tabuliformis. Next base: position 5,412,375 of record CM062817.1, on the reverse strand, counting down.
GTGTTCTTCTCGAGTTATCTTTACTCTTTCAGTTTGAGGAATGTGTAACTTTCCCAAATGATACAAGAGTTGGTCCTTAACATGATAATCCAATTCTTCTACTTGTTTGCCATGACTTAAAGTTGCATATACATCTTTGAAATCTATATCTTGAGCATATTGTTCAATGTAGCTTTCATGCAATACTGAATTATTCTTAAGTATAATAGATGCATTTATGATTGGTCTGGACAACATATCTGAAACTTATTGTGTATGCATTTTTTATATTTGATGACAAGATGAAACTGTTATAGAAAACCCATCCACCTATAGTGTCTTGATTGCTGCAACTTAGTTTGTGAGTGTAAATATTGAAGTGGTTGATGATCCGTATGTATAACTATCTCTTTGCCCATTAGATAATGTTTCCACTTTTTCACACTCTATACTAATGCATACAATTCTTTATCATATGTGGGATAATTAACTACTGCAGAATTAAATGTCTCAGAATGATAACATATGGGTTTACTGTGCTGCATCAACACTGCTCCCATGGCATAGTCACTAGCATCTGTTTCAATCTCAAAGGGTCTTTGAAGATTAGGCAGTGCTAGTACTGGTGCTATACTAATCTTTTCTTCTAAGGTGTCGAAGGCTTTCTGATGTTTGCCTCCCCACTAAAACACTTTGTTCAATCCTGTTAAAGCATGTAAGGGAGCTGCAATCTAGGAAAAGTTAGAAATAAACTTTCTCCAATACTGTGGTGCTCCTAGGAAGCTTCTAACTTTTGTAGTAGATTTGGGATTAGGCCAGTTTACAATGACTGCAACCTTAGAGGGATCTATCTTCAATTCACCATTCCCTACAATATGACCCAAATAATTCAAAGATGTTTTACCAAATTCACACTTTGATAGCTTAACATAAAGATTTTCTCTTTTCAAAACATCTAGAGTCTGCGTTACATGCTTCAAATGTTCTTCCCATGTTTTACTAAATACAAGAATGTCATCTAGATATACAATGACAAAATCATCAATAAAAGGCCTGAGCACATCATTGATTACTCTCTTGAAATTAGTAGGTGCATTAGTTAAGTGAAAAGGAATAACTAACCACTCATACAATCCCCGCTTTGTTTCTAAAGTAGTCTTCCATGCATCTTGCTCTACAACTCTGACCTGATGGTAGCCACTATGCAAGTCCAACTTGGAAAAGTAAACAGCTTCTTTCAACTGATCTAATAGATCATCTATGCAAGGAAGGAGATAATGAATTTTTATCGTTATCTTATTCAATGCTCGGTAATCAATGCACATTCTCCATGAGCCATATTTCTTTCTCACCCAGAAAATTGGAGACCGACACAGTGCTGTGCTAGGTCTTATGAACCCTTTCTTGAGTAGCTCCTGTACCTATTTCTTGATTTCTGCATTCTCTATATTAGACAACCTGCACATTTTGATGTAAGGCAATGGAGCATCTTACTGCAAATTAATATCATGTACTATTTCCTTTTTGGGTGGCAGACCTTTAGGTTCTTGAAATAGCATATCATATTCTGAAATTTTTTTTTCTAAATCAGCTTGCTGTTTAGCATTACAGTCTTCAAATACATTGGTTTTATTAGGTTTCTTTTCCTTTACAATGATCACTAAATTTTTTTTGCATGAATTTACAATTCTCTTCATCTACCCTAAGTTTATGAGACTATAATTATTCTTGAGTTTATGAGCTCTTACAATATATTTGATTCCATTTTTAACGAGTTGATACTTGTTTTCAACTCTATATAAAATGGCTTTTCTATCATACAAGTATGGACTTCCTAAAACAATTCCACATATATCCAAGGGAACAATATCTAACTCAACCTCATCTACAAATGCTGGTCCAAAAGAAAACCTAAGTTTACATTGTCTAGTCACTTGTAGCTTTGCTTTATCACATAACCAACCCAATGGATATGGCTTCTTGTGAGGTGTGGTTAGTAATCCTAGTTTCTTTACAATTTCCTTAGACATTAAGTTTACTTGTGAGCTGATATCAAACGAAGTATCAATCTTTTGATGCTTGGAAATAACTCTAATATGAAAAATCTCATGTCTTTTCCTCTCATTTTCTTCATTATAAGTAGATTGTGGAGAATTACTAGTAGATGCTTCAGAATTTTTACCTTTTGTACTTGTGGTTGTGACTGTTGTTTCATCCCCTAAGTCTGACCCCAAATCCTTCTAAATAGCTGCAGTAGTCTTCTTCTTTTTTCCATCGTACTTCTTGGGTTTCAGCTCTGGATGCAGAATCTAGTAGTGTTCATCATCATGCCCATCCTTCTTGCAATGAGTGTTCGAAGGTTTGGTCTTTTATACAACATTTGTCTTCCTCTCTTTCCATTTTTGCTTTCTCTTTTCCTTGTTCTTGCTTGCAGTGGGTTTTGATGATCCCCCAACTTATGGTGTCACATTCTTGCCTCTAGCCACTAGATGTGTAGCCTGAACGGACACCTCTTCTATGCTAGTGGGATTAAACATGAGAATGGTATGTCTCAAATAACTATGTAGACCACCTATATAATTCAGAAAATTTTCAGGTGAGTCTAAAGAAATGCCTAGTATCAATGCTCTTTTTCTAAATTCCTGGGTGTAACTTTGTACAATTTGCCCTTTCAATTGGCGAAGAGTTTTCCAACTCATAATAGCTTGCTGCATATATGCTAGTGGATGTAATTATATTTTAATTACAGAAACAAATTCATTCCAGGTAGAAAGAATTTTACCATGCTTCTTCAAATCAGCTTGTGTCCTACCTTCCAACCATACTAGGGCGGTACCTCCAAGGCATAGGCTAGCTAGCTGAATCATTCTCCTTTCTAAATCGATGTCCTGCACTCTACAATATACGTCAATCTGTATAATCCAGTTATCTAGATTTTCTACATTCAATTCTCCATCATAAACTGGAAAATCAAACTTCACATCTAATTTAATCAAAGAAGGCTTCTTCTTTTTCTTTTCAGGGCTTTCTTTATGTGAAGAAGATGATGATGAAGGTGATGATGGAGGAGATGGTGGAGAGGGCTTCTCTTCTTTTCCTTTGCCTTCTGGGTGGGCAACTAGAAGAGGTTCTTCTACTCCTTTATCTTGTTTGGAAGTTGATGACTCTTCACCTCTACCTCTCTTATATTCTCTATACATTTCTTCTACCATGGCTCTCATGGTCATGAAATTGTCCATGAACTGGGAGTCTAATTCCAAGGGACTTTCTTCTGACATTTTCTTCTTTGGATAGACTCTTCCAATTTCTAGATTAGCTTCAACCAACTCTCCTTCTCCTAATTCAAGCTTTGATCTAGTTATCATTCAACAAAAAAAAGAATCTAGCACAAGCTTGTATAACCTTAGCAACCTAGTGCTCTGATACCACTTGATCTGGAATTGATCTAAGACAAACAATAAGATATTACAAACTCATGTGCATGGATGTTCCTATGTTATTTTATGCAAGGGATTGATAATATTGTGAAATACATAGGCAATGAAGCAGTTAAATAAAATAGAACAGGAAAACATATAAACACAACAAGTTTAATAATGAGTTCACCTAATACCCCTGGGCTACGTCTCCCAATCTAGACTTCAGTGGTGGCCTCTCTATTATGTTTTCAAAGCATAGTTTTTACAACAGTGAGCTCAATTTGAGTCTCACACAATAGATATAAATCAGCAAGACTATACTTGGATCCCCCCAGTCTCTGGAGTACACAGACTCTCCTTACTGACTCTCAACCTCTATTGGTCACAGTAGTATGAGCCCAATCTGAGACTCATACATGACAGGCATTATAGAGGAGTGCACTTGAATCTCTCAAGCCTTCTCTGGAGTACATAGACTCTCTGACTCTCTCCGTCTCTGTCTTAACTCTAGCTCGATGCTGAATTTGCCTCTGTAGGTTAGCTTGCCTTCTTCTCTCTACTTTCAGCTTACTACCTACTGCTCTCTGCCCTTAGCTTACTTCTTTCTCTGTCAGTTTGTGGCTTTAAATCCAATCTGCTTCCTAAATGTTTGTTTCTGCTTCCTAGCTTTCTGATTCCTCTGCCTCTATCCATTTGAATCCCTCTGTCTTGTGTAATCAGTCACTGTATAATGCCTCAAAGGGAGGCAGCCACATATTTCATAATGGATGAGTATTAGTTCTCTTGGCCATTTTTGAAATGATCGTTTTTTCCATTAACTCCAAGAATACCCACGAAACATGACCTTCCACCAACGCATTGTCCATATCAGACTTCAAATCCTATACAACTCTGCCTATTGACCCCATCAAATCTGGTTAATATCCATCGGAAGGCATCTCTGTCGTTGATCCGGGGGCCCCAGATCCTACAGTCATCATTCATATCAGGCGGCTAAGTAGCATGATGTTTACCCATCTGATGTGAACGGTTTTATCTCTCTTCCGTTGGACGTGTGGCACTCGCTGTATGGCATCGGGCAGAACTTGGTTGAAACCTCTTACCACTCGAAGCCCCTCTGATATTCTGCCGGTTTTGTGGAATCCCACTTCCACATAATTGAAATGATATTCGTTGCATTTTATAATTTTTCGGGTCTAGGTGCTTGCAGCCTTTCCTTCTTTGAGGGGTTTGCCCTGCGATATGTCGCTAATCGCATATCAAAAACTACCCCTGTTTCTCGAAATGGCCTTGCTAATTTACGATAGTGCGCATTACCATGGGCCGATGATCTACGTGCTTGACCAATGGTCCTCATTACTTCGCGCTGATCACAAATTATAACTGTTACGAGGATATCTCCGATAAGCTTGATCTTTATAAGAATTTTAATCCTTGGCATGATTTTTAAATAGTTCATGAAAACTTAGAGAGTGTTCTAGGATCTAATTTGGATCAGTAATGGCTGTGTATTTTTGGTCGTGGACAAATTTTCTAAGATGGCTATATTGGCGGCCCGTGAGAAGAGTATCATAATAGAGGACACTGCCAAAATCTTATTTGAACAAGTGTAGGTACATTTTGGGATCTCGTAGACCATTATATCAGGTCAGGATAGCAAGTTCCTAAGCACAATTTAGTCAATCCTCTGGACACTATTGGACACCAATCTCACCAAGTCGATTGCATTCCATCCCTAGACTGATGGCCAAACGGAGGTCGTGTTATGAAACCAACTCAAGAAAAGATAGAAAAGATAGATCAACGCCTTAGAATTCAGCCTCTTCGAGGGGGCAACCTCCTTTACATTACATAAATGAACAATTCTTGGATGATACAAATGACCAAACCTCCTTTCTATACATAGGAGTCTAAGGAGTCACAATATAATCCAGCCGACCTAACAATAATAATATAAAGCCACAAAAATAACAATAGAGGGATTCTATGGGGCACAAAAATAACAATATGGGGGTAATAGGGGCACAACAATATAAATAAGGGGTATAACTACAATAGTAATGGGGTAATCACTAGTATTATAGCGACCCAACATGCCCCTCTCCTTCAAAAAAGTGTTGTCCTCAACGCTTGAGTAGTTCTGGATACTTCTGCATAAAATTCTCATCCTCCCATGTGGAATCTTCAACGGATAAGTTCTTCCACTTGATAAGATACTCTGAAATTGATCGATTTCGTAGCTGTCGAGTTCTTGTTTCTGTGACTGCTTCCGGTTCCAATATAATTTTTCCTTCCTCGTCAAGTTCTGGCAATATTGTTTGAATTGGGAGCTTGTCACCTATAACCTTCTTTAAACATGAAACATGGAAAACTGGGTGCAATCGAGAAGCTGCAGGAAGCTCCAATTTGTATGCCATAGTACCAATCTTTTGCAACACCTTGTACGGACCATAATACTTTGGTGATAATTTATTATCCTTCTTAGCTTGCTTTAGGGACATTTGCTTATATGGTTGTAGCCGTAGGAATACCCAATCACCTACATCAAAACTTATTTCATTGCGATGTCGATCTGCCTGTTGTTTCATTCTATTTTGTGCCAACACGAGGTTATCCTTTAAGAGTTGGAGGACTTGTTGTTGATGTTCGATGTGATGTTCCACTGCCTGAACCTTAGAATTTTCTCTTAAATATGATGTGATGGATGGTGGTTGATACCCATAAAGTGCCATAAATGGGGTCATTTTTGTTGCTGTATGGAAGGAAGTGTTATACCACCATTCAGCCAAAGGCAACCATTTGACCCATTGTGTCTGTTTATCAGATGCAAAGCAACGAAGATATCCTTCCAAACATTTGTTTACTATATCCGTTTGCCCATCAGATTGAGGATGATAAGATGAGCTATGAGCTAACTGAGTACCAAGACAAGAAAATAATTCTGTCCAAAAATTTCCAGTGAAAATGGGATCTCTGTCACTTACAATAATCTTTGGGTTTCCATGTAGCTTTTGAACTGTTTCCATAAATGCAGTATAAACTGTACTGGCTTTAATTGTATGTGATAATGCACAAAAGTGTGCATACTTGGTAAGTCTGTCAACTACCACCATGATGACACTCTTTCCCTCAGACTTGGGTAAACCTGTGATAAAATCCATTGAAACCTCCTCCCAACATTGGCTTGGAATGGATAAAGGTTGTAATAGACCCGATGTCTTAATTGTTTCAACTTTATTTTGCTGGCAAACCAAACATTCCACCACAAACTTTTGAATATCTGATTTAAGGCCATCCCAAAAAAATTCCTTCTTAACCCTGTGGTAAGTTTTTAAAAATCCTGAGTGCCCTCCTAAGGGAGAAGTGTGCAATTCCATAAGAATTTTTTGTTTTAGCTGGGAATTCTTACAGAGGTATAAGCGATCTTTGTACCATAACGAATCATTTTGCCAGCTAAATGTATCAGAAGTACTGGAATCTTGTTGTAGCTTTCGAATAAGTGCCCACACTTCTTCGTCATTCTTCCATTCCTCCCTTGCTTCGTTTATCCAATCTGGTTGGATAATAGAAATGGCACACAACAATGCTTCCACATCCTCATCCTTTCTTGAGAGTGCATCTGCCACCACATTTTGCTTCCCTTTTTTGTAGATGATTTCAAAGTCATAACCCAACATCTTTGTGACCCACTTTTGTTGCTCTTCAGAGGATAATCTTTGTTCTAAAAAGTATTTAAGGCTATCATGATCCGTTTTTACCTTGAAGTGTCTTTCCATTAGGTAGGGTCGCCATTTCTTAAGTGCATGGAGTATTGCCAACATTTCCTTCTCATAAATAGTTTTTCTTAAAAACTTTCCCTTGATTGGATGACTTTCAAAAGCAATGGGTCTTTCATCTTGCATTAGAACAGCACCAATTCCATTTCCTGAAGCATCACATTCCACAATAAAGGTTTTTGTGAAGTCCGGCGTAGCTAAGACCGGTGCTTGGCACATTGCCTCTTTAAGATGTTCAAAGGCCTTTGTTGCTTCCGGAGTCCATGAAAATGAATCTTTCTTCAATAATGTTGTTAGAGGTGCTGCTATTCTCCCATAATTCTTAACAAACTTGCGATAATACCCTGTCAACCCAAGAAATCCTCGCAGATGCTTTATGGATGTGGGGATTTTCCATTCCTTAATGGCTTTAATTTTGCTAGGGTCTACCTTAACTCCTTCATGAGATACAATATGACCCAAATATTCCACCTCCTGGACTCCAAAGAAACATTTGGATCTTTTTGCATATAATTGTTTCTCCTCCAATAGTTGTAGCACCCTGTCAACATGTTCAACATGATCCTTCCAAGACTTGTTGTAGATTAGTATATCATCAAAAAATACTAACAAAAATTTTCTAAGGAATGGTTTGAAAATTGAATTCATCAAACCTTGAAATGTTGAAGGTGCATTGGTAAGGCCAAAAGGCATGACCAAAAATTCATAATGACCCTCATGAGTTCTAAATGCCGTTTTCGGAATGTCTTCAATCTTCATTCTGATTTGATGATATCCCGAACGAAGATCCAACTTGGTGAAGTAAATTGATCCATGCAATTCATCCAATAATTCATCAATAACAGGAATGGGGAACTTATCTTTAATAGTGAGCTTGTTGAGCTCCCTATAATCCGGACACATGCGCCATGATCCATCCTTCTTGTGCACCAATACTACTGGAGCTGAGAAAGAACTTTGACTTGGTTGAATTATACCAGCCTCTAGCATTTCTGCAACCATACGTTCAATTTCACTTTTTTGGGCATAGGGATATCTGTACGGCCTGATGTTTGGAGGAACACTTCCTGGAATCAGATGAATAGCATGATCATGATCACGCATAGGTGGGAGACCTTTGGGAGTCTCAAATACCTTGGAATGATTGTCCAAGACATTTTGGAGATCTGGAGAAATAGATGATTCCAATGTGGAAACATCTAGCGAACATAATTGTGCAATTACACCTCTTTGCTCCTTTTTAAGAAGCTTAGTCATGCCATTAGAGCTGATTATCTTTCCTGGTTTCCCTGCAATACCCCTTAATTCAACTTCCTTTCCTTTCGTAGAAAATTTGATGAAAAGTTCTTGAAAATTAAAAGCTATTGTACCCAAGGATTGTAGCCATTGGACTCCTAGCACAACATCAACACCTCCCATTGGAATGGAAAGCATTGGGCTAGTCAATACATATTCTCCCATGGATAGCTTGATATTATGGCACTTTCCCGAGAAATTTATTTTTCCTCCATTTGCAATCATCACTTGACACTCTGGTGCTAGATATAGGAAGCAATTCAATTCTTTTGCTACCCTACAATGAATAAAATTGTGGGTGCTTCCTGAATCAATCAACACTATTACCTTTTTCTTCTTGATTTGTCCTTCTATCTTGATGGTTTGAGGAGTGGTAATTCTCGCCAATGCATTACAAGATATGGTCGGATTTATTTGTTCTTCATCTAGGCTTTGTTCCTGGAGTATATCTTCTTCTTTTGACCTTTCTTGCTCCTTTTCTTCCTCCTCTTCACAATCTATGTAGAATAATTTCTTCTCAGCACACTTATGACTTTTAGTGTATTTGCTATCACAACTATAACAAAGCCCTTTTGCTCTTTTTTCTTCCAATTGTTGTGGTGTCAACCTTATAGGTTGTGGAAGACTAGGGGCAACAACACTTCCGTCTTTATAGTTGTGAGTGGTATGCTTCCTGGTTGCCATAATTTTGCTTTCCATTTTTCTTGCTAACCTAAATGCCTTCTCTAATGAATCAGGTTCCCAAAGTTGAACATCATGTTGGATATTATCCTTTAAAGACCCTATGAACACATCCATCCTATGCTCCTCTGGAATATCTTTTACCCTTATGTTCAATTTCTAGAACTCCTCAATGTGCTCCATTACTGAACCCTTTTGTTTGAGACTTATCAATTGGCTAAAAAAAGTGTTGCTTTTTGTATCTTCATAATGTGCTATCAATTCTTCCGTAAAAATTGCCCAAGTGATAAATTGTTTACGAGAGCAAAGCCATTGATACCATACAAACTGATTTGGTTCCAAATATACAGTTGTCATACGTACCTTTTGTGCGTTTTGCACATTATTGAGATCGAAGAATTGCTCCATCTGTAATATCCATGTGGCGGGATCCTTGCCATCAAACTTCCTCATATCGATTTTTGGAATATGGTGATTCTTCAATCCAACATTAGCATCTATGGAATTATGATTAACATTTCTTTTGTTCTCATCATGAGTTTCCTTTACTACCTTTTCACCATTAGTGACCCTTTCTTGTAGCAACTTCTTCAATTCTTCCATGTTTGTCTTCAAGTCTATCTTCAAATCTGCCATCGAATCCTCCATCTTAGCTTCCATGCCCTTTATCTTAGATTCCACGCCATTTATCTTAGATTCCACGCCACTTATCTTAGCTTCTGTTAGCTTTCGTGAGCGTGACATTTGTTGCACTTGTTCTTGTAATTTTGATATATCATGTAGCATTTCTTCCTCTTCTTCATGAGTCATGCTAGAGCTTTCAGGTTCCTTACTAGGTGTTTGCATTTTCTTTCCTCGGGGCATCAGTTACCGATAATAATGCTTTACTATGCCCTTTGAATTCCGTTAAACCAAGCTTACAAAAATTTAAAAAAAAACTACACACCTTTTCTTCACTTTATAGAAGCCTGATATTGAATCTGATGTATCTCTGTAATTTTGGATCATCCAGTTCTGAAATTTCTACCTGTAGTAGCCTTCTGCATCCTCTTTCCAATGCCACAATTCTGAGCCAAATTGGATTCTCCAAGGAAGAGTTCTGTGAAATCTCCCACAATGACTTTCTTTTAGACTGGTTCAGTAGAGTGAACTTGTACGACGTGCCACGAGTCACTGTTTCAACCTTTGAATCTGAAACACACATCCAAGAAGCTACAGTTCGTTCGCTTTCTGCACCTTCTTACCAAATTTAAATCTGATCCCCAGAGAGAAAGTTATGACAATTTTCCCCAGGTCACCTATTTTGAATGTAGTTCAGTAGTCTGTAAAAAGACCAACTTCCTCAGATCATATCTCCGCAAATATCGTACGAAAAGCTCTGAAATTCGGACCCAAGGTTCAGCGTGATTTCTTCTCAAATGGGTTTTTTTTGCGACTTCTGAAACGTCACAAAAAAAAATTATATCGAAAATGCCACGATGACGTGTTTGGAGCAGCGAAACCCTAGAACCTGGCTGTGATACCAAATGTTATGAAACCAGCTCAAGAAAAGATAGAAAAGATAGATCAACGCCTTAGAATTCAGCCTCTTCGAGGGAGAAACCTCCTTTAAATTACATAATTGAACAATTCTTGGATGATACAAATGACAAAACCTCCTTTCTATATATAAGAGTCTAAGGAGTCACAGTATAATCCAGACGACCTAACAATAATAATATAAAGCCACAAAAATAACAATAGAGGGATTCTATGGGGCACATAAATAACAATATGGGGGTAATAGGGGCACAACAATATAAATAAGGGTTATAACTACAATAGTAATGGGGTAATCACTAGTATTATAGGGACCCAACAGGTCGTCAACTGGATGATAGTGCACATTCTCCACATGTACAACTTCAAGCATCCACGAACCTGGGATGAGAGTCTTCTCCATGTGCAGCACAATTATAATATATCTCCCCATACCTCAATTAGTTGTAGTCCCTTTCAAGTGGATCTAGGATTTCTACCATTGTGTCTTATTGGTGTTGCCATGCCTCACGTGACTACATAAATAGAACCCACACATGTACTATCTGAGGCTCATAAAGAAACCAAATTTATCGAATGTTAGGATATTCCGACACATAGGAAATAGTTAAGTTCAACTTGGTCTAGTATAGAGTTAGGTATAGAGTTAGGTAAAGTGTGTTTCTTTACCGTTGTACATTTTGTAACTTACAATCCGACGGTCACGATATGTAGTGATCCGATGGTTCATTCTCTCCTCGGTATTACCGACACTTGATCCGTGGCTTGACACCCGATTGGTCCATGAGTTCTATTTAAAGCGCATGGAGGGTCATTGTTCGGGCAATCCGTGCATGAGAGAAGCTTATGTAAATTTTCATTATTTGATTAATAAATTGCCTGTAGTACCCACGTTGGGACAGGCCGTGGACTGTTTCCCTCTTTGAGGGTTTTAACCACGTCAAAAATACTGGTGTATTGATCTGTGATCTGGTTGTGAGCGGTGTCCTTTTGGTATTCTTTCTGAGGAACTTACCCTGTAAATTACTACATGGTATCAGAGCTATTTGAGGGCCGCGTCCGTTGGTGATCCAAATCTGAAGCCGGTAGAACTGCATGCGGCTGTCTTTTCCTAGATCTGATGTTTCTGACTGCTTTCGGGCCGAGAGGACTGCTCTGTTGCGTTCGGAGCATCTGTTCACGTTTCGCGAAAAGGTTTCCGGTAGCCCTAGCTGCGTCATTTTTCAGATCGGGAGGTATACAGTGTTTTTTGCAGTTTACTGTTATTTTCTCTCTGCTTATTTCGGTTTCGGTTTATTTAGCCTTTTTTTTTACTGGATCTATACCTTTCATTTCTGCGTATGCTCTTTGCCCTGCGACTCTGTGCGATCTGGGCAAATCAGAAACAGAAAGGAAGGATTTTTCTCATGCGTATGCTCTTTTCCCTGCACCTTAGTGTGATCTCGGAAAATCAGAAACATTGAGAAAAATATTTAGTTTTCGGCTAAAGCTAACTTTGAGATTTTTTTTTAAAATTTCTAGTTTTTTGGCTAAAGCTAACTTCGAGCCGCAAGGTTCGTTTTTCTTTGCATATTCGTGTTGGGTTTTGTGTTTTGTGTTTTGTAGGGAAAAAGAGCTTTCTCAAGGCAAGCACGCAAACCAAGGCCCCCCCCCCTCTCTCTCTCTCTCTCTCTCTCTCAAATTTTTTGTATAGATCAATTGGTTCAAAGCTATTTTAAGAGAGTAGAGGTCTTGGGTTCAAGTCTCCATTTTGTGGGGGCGGATTTTTTCATTCCCGCACATTCGCGCACTTTGCCGGCAACGTCAACAATTTTTTTTCAAAAAGCCATAACTTCTTCATCCGGAAGCCTTTTTCAGAGCCGTTTTTTTTAAAACCGCCTATTTTTTCGAGATCTATCCATTGGAACACTTACTTTCAGCATCTTCAGCTTCAGATTTAAAAAAAAAAAAAAAATGGAAAGTCCATGCCAAGTCATTCTTGACAGCACTAACTACTTCCAATGGGTAGCCTACATGGAAGATTTACTTAGAAGTAAAGGTCTCTTCAGAATAGCCACAGACCAAGAGAAGAAACCAAAAGATGAAGACAAGGCTGCAAAATGGGAAAATAGACAAGATCAAGCACGTGGTTTGATAGGGATGTCTATTTCTCCTGATCTTAGATTCCATATTGCAGAACTTGAGACTCCTCATGAAGCATTAGAAAAACTCGCTAAAGTTTTTGGGATTAAAAATGAAATTAGAGCCCATCAACTTGAAAATGAGTTGCTTACTTTGGATCCTAATAATTTTTCTTTTATTGAAGATTTCTTGTCCAAATTCAAGACCCTTAGATATCTCTTGGAAGGTGTTAAAGTTAAGAAAGAAGATGGTAACCTTATTTATTCCATCCTTACTAAGTTGGGACCAGCCTACTCTGTATTTGTTTCCACTTTCCATTCTACAAGGGAAGCTTTAATTTGTCAAGGAAAAGACTACAAGGCCCCTTCCTTTGACTCCTTTTGTGATTCCTTAATAAGAGAACAAGAAAAACTCTTACACCTTGGTCTTCTTAATCTTGGAAACTCTTCCACGAAAGCGTTAGCCGCCCAGCAACAACCAAATTCAAAGAATCCTAAGAAGTCATATCCTCAAAAGAATGGTCCTAAACCAACTCAGCCTCAAAATGAAAGATCATTTCAGCAAAATGATAAGACCAATAAAAACAAATGGAAGAAGACTGATAGACATTGTAACTTTTGTAATCGAGATGGCCACTTAGAATCTAAATGCTTTAAGAAGATGGAAGCCTTGGAAGCCGCAATGAAGAAACATAACATCCATGTGGAGCCTACTTCAACTTCAACTTCCGGAATGGCACTTTCAGCATGTCGTTGTCAATCATCTCAGTCTGGTTATGCATTAAATGTATCTTCTTCTTCTTCTCATTCTCATGAGTGGCTCATTGATTCTGGAGCCTCTTATCACATGGCCAAAAACCAAGCCATGTTTTCTTCTTTAAATGATTGTAACACCAAAAATATATATGTTGGTGATGATAGATCTCTTAATGTTGTAGGGACTGGAACTGTTCATCTAGACAATGGTCAGTTTAATGATGTATTATGTGTTCCAACCTTATCCTGCAACCTTCTATCTGTCTATCAGATAACTCATTCAGGTGAAGGAAAAATTGTTGAATTTTCACCTCATGATGTTGTAATCAAGGATCTTAAAGATCCTAAACAGATTCTAGCTACTGGTCTTGCTGATGATTCCACAAGGTTGTATAAGTTTCACAACTTTGGGTCATCAAATCTTCCCTCAGTATTTGTTGCTCATAATGATGAAGTGAGCAAACTTTGGCATGAGCGATTTGGTCACTTAAACTATCGCTCCCTTCAGCATCTATGTAAAGAAAATATGGTGACAGGTCTTCCTATGGTATCTTGCAGAGATGGTGTTTGTTCCGGATGTGTACTCGGAAAACATCATCGGGACAGTTTTGACAAACGTGCCTCTTGGCACGCCTCAGCCCCTTTACAGCTTGTGCACAGTGATTTATGTGGTCCTCTTCCTGTTGCTTCATTCTCTGGCTGCAAGTACTTCTTAACTTTCATTGATGATTTCTCCAGACGCACTTGGGTATACTTCTTAAAACTCAAGAGCGAAGTATTTAACACATTTTTGGCCTTCAAAGCCTTTGTTGAAAAACAATCTGGACATCAAATTCTTAAGCTAAGAACTGATAATGGTGGAGAATATGTTAAAAACACATTCATCAACTTTTGCACCGAAAATGGAATTCAAATGCAACATACTGTTCCATACACTCCACAACAAAATGGTGTAGCTGAAAGGAAAAATCGCACCTTAAAGGAAATGGCTAATTGTATGTTGCAATCTAAAGGACTCAGTCTTAGTTTTTGGGCCGAAGCAATTAATTGTGCAAATTATATAATCAATCGCACTCCTACTAAGGTTCTAGAGAATATCACTCCAGAAGAAGCTTGGAGTTCCATTAAACCAGATGTAAGTCACTTTCGTGTGTTTGGAAGTGAAGCATGGGCCCATATTCCAGATGAAAAGCATAAAGCTTTAGAACCTAAGAGTGAGAAATGTACTTTTGTTGGATATTCTGAAGATTTAAAAGGTTATAGACTTATTCCATTTAAGTCCAAAAATGTTATCATTAGAAGAGATGTAAAATTTGATGAAAATAAATCGGCCTGCGAGCCTAGTCCGGCGGATGTGCCACCTCTTCCTATCTCTTCTACTTTTGAAAACATTTCTTCTTCAGATGATGAAAGCGAGGATGATAATCCTCCCCCACCTTCTCAGGATCCTCAACTTCCAATATGGGTCCGTGCTACTCGGGATGCAGCAGGTGATCTTGCCGGTGATCCTACAGATCAGCGACGTACACGTTCTCAGTTTGAAAGAGCCTCTTCTTTACTGGCTCAAGCTCCAGTAAATCATGATCCTGACACTTTTGCAGAAGCTTCAAGCCATCCACATTGGGAAGCAGCTATGAATGAAGAATATCATTCATTGATGACAAATGATACATGGGATCTTGTTCCTCTACCAAAGGGACGCAAACTTGTTAGATGTAAATGGGTTTACAGAACCAAGTATGGACCAGATGGGAAATTTGATAAACATAAAGCTCGTCTCGTTGCTAAGGGCTTTTCACAGGTTGAAGGCATTGACTACACTGAAACCTTCTCCCCTGTTGCCAAAATGAACTCTATCCGCCTTGTTCTTTCCCTTGCTGCCTCTTTAAAATGGGAAGTCCATCAGATGGATGTTAAATCTGCCTTCTTGCATGGGGACTTGCAGGAAGAAATCTATATGGAACAACCCATTGGCTTCATACAAACAGACTCCAGCCTTGTTTGTCGACTTAAGAAATCCCTTTATGGCCTCAAGCAAGCTCCTCGGGCTTGGTATGCCAAAATGGATAGCTTTCTTTTAGAATCTGGCTTTTCTAGGTGTCATTCTGACAATACTGTCTACACCAAGAAAGTGGGCAACTCTCTTATCATCCTTGTTCTTTATGTTGATGATCTTATTCTTATTGGTAGTGATCCCAACCTTATAAACCATGTGAAGTCCAGCCTTAAAAAGAAATTTGAAATGACAGACTTAGGACACTTACACTATTTTCTCGGTCTTCAAGTCTTGAAATCCAAGGAGGGTATTTTCCTTTCCCAGTCCAAGTATGCTTGTGATATTCTTCGTCATTTTCACATGGAAGACTGTAAGCCAGCCCCTTCTCCCTTTCAGTCTGGAGTCAAACTTTCAGTCTCTTGTACTTCTCCTGAAGTTGATGCTACCTTATACCGTCAACTTGTAGGAAAACTCTTGTATTTAACCCATACTCATCCTGATCTTTCCTTTGTTGTTGGCCTTGTTGCTCGTTTTATCCAAAACCCCCGTGAAAGTCATTGGAAAGCAGCTAAAAGAATACTTCGTTATGTTCGAGGTACAGTATAGTTTGGGATTCATTATAGTGCCAAAGCAGCTCCTCTGTTAGTTGGTTTCACTGATTCTGATTGGGCTGGTGACCCTGATGATCGGAAGTCTACTGCCAGTTATGTCTTCACTCTTGGTTCAGGACCTATTACATGGCCTTGTAAGAAACAGGCTGCCATTTCTCTTTCGTCAGCAGAAGCAGAGTATCGTGGTGCCGTGGAAGCTAGTAAGGAAGCCTTGTGGCTTCGTCAGATCCTATCAGAGTTTGGCTTTGAGCAGCAGCATCCAACCACACTTTGGTGTGATAATCAAAGTGCCATTCAGCTATGCAAAGATCCAGTCCAGCATCAGCGCAGCAAACACATTGAACTACACATGCACTTCATCAGAAAGCTCATTCATGACCATGTTCTTGAAGTGCAATATTGTTCAACAGATGATCAGGTTGCGGACATCTTCACAAAGGCTCTCACAGAGGCGAAGTTCACTAAACATCGATATATGCTTGGAGTTCAGGAAGTTGTCACTAAGGGGGGATAGGCTCTAGTGCCTCCTTCCTTCTCCTATTGTGTCATATTTGTAAATCCTTCAATCCTATCCCAAGTTGTTCTTAAGGGGGGATGTTAGGATATTCCGACACATAGGAAATAGTTAAGTTCAACTTGGTCTAGTATAGAGTTAGGTATAGAGTTAGGTAAAGTGTGTTTCTTTACCGTTGTACATTTTGTAACTTACAATCCGATGGTCATGATATGTAGTGATCCGATGGTTCATTCTCTCCTCGGTATTACCGACACTTGATCTGTGGCTTGACACCCGATTGGTCCATGAGTTCTATTTAAAGCGCATGGAGGGTCATTGTTCGGGAAATCCGTGCATGAGAGAAGCTTATGTAAATTTTCATTCTTTGATTAATAAATTGCCTGTAGTACCCACGTTGGGACAGGCCGTGGACTGTTTCCCTCTTTGAGGGTTTTAACCACGTCAAAAATACTGGTGTATTGATCTGTGATCTGGTTGTGAGCGGTGTCCTTTTGGTATTCTTTCTGAGGAACTTACCCTGTAAATTACTACATCGAACTCATCCAACACATCCTCCAACAAGTTCGCGACATCTTCGAGAAGTCTAATGCCATGTACAAGTAGCGACATGATCAACATCAGGTGCCACACAAGTTTTAGATGGGTGACGAAGTTTGGTTGCATTTGTAGAAAGAACTCCTTATTGGAGTCCATCGGAAGCTCAGACCACTCTGATATGGGCCTTACACCATTACCAAGGTTGTGGGAGACAATTCTATTGAGCTTATCATTCCCACATTCCTTGGCCTACACCCAATGTTCAATGTTGACTGCCTTTGACCATACTTTTCACCATTATTAGACACATCATACATTGCAGAACAACTCACACCAACAGAGTTAACCCAGACTGCATGAAATAGGCCACAACTAAATGGATCATGGACACACAAATCAAGAACACTTGACAGTAGAAGATCCAAGTGTATCGGGTTGTCAAAGCTGACCAACTCCTGCCCCAAGGCAAGTGGCTCACCAGGGACCAAGTTCAACAGAATTTTCCCCATCTCATGGAGCCACTCAATGCAATAGGGACCATTTCTTACTAAGGGGGGAGGACTAATCCAGGTGAATATTGGTGGCCACCTGCCTATTCCACTTAGATCCCAACCATTTTTTCTTTCAGTTTTTTTTAGTTTCCTTAATTGTAGCACAATTTACTATTATGGGAAGCTTTTCGGGTAATCAACTTCCAGAGCCATTTTGAGGCCCTAAACGGAATTTTTTTGGAAAACAGGGAAATGTAAGTCTTTGACTGACATTTACACTCAAAATTATATTCCTCGGATATATATTTCTAATGAGATATCATGCACATCAAATGGAGATAGTATGCCAAAGTTATGACTCCGGGACGTTGATGTACCAATTTACCCCAACGAGGCCCATAGTTTTGGTGCTTCATCTCCTAGGGTTAGGTTTCTGAATGTTTAGGGTTTTCCATTGTTTCTCAATAATAAATAGGCCTTCGAGCCTCATTGGAACATATTTCATAGGCATGTAGGCACCACATCTCTTCTCAGAGATAAGCTACCATCGCCTGAGCTAGTTTATTTTTGTTTTGTATGTAAGCATATTTCAGTTCTTTGATATTAATGAAGTGAAGATTTATTTCTTTTGCATCTTTGTGTTTATGTTTATATTTGGATTTTGTTGCGTTCTTTCATAAGTCCAGATAAATTTTCATCCTCATTCTCATTATGCATCATCTTCCTCTTCTTTCTTCTCTTTAGACTTTGGTGCAAGGATTTCTATATTAGAATCTTAACTAGGCCTATTTTTTTCCTGCTTCTCAGGGGACAATCTTCTCTTCCTCTCCATGTCTTAGCTCTTTAGGTTCCTATGTGAATCCTTGATCTATAGGAGTACCCCAATTTCCTTGACCAAATTCTTCTCTCTTAACCTCATAGCATCAACCAGTACCACTCCGAAATTCATATTACCTCCAATGCCTTTGAGTTTCATCACTGACATCATTTCCATATCCTCCATGACCAACACAACCATGGCCCCTTCCACACCCTCATCCTCTTTTAGATGAATGACCAAATTATCCATTTTCTTGGTGAGCAGATCCATTCTCCCCATCTTGGTAGAAACCTTTAATGCAATCTCTTCTTTACCCTACAATGCATGAAAGCACATTATCTACAAATAAAATATGTGTGAGTGCCACTTCATTGGAGACTTTGACACCATGTAGAATACCCCTAGGATAGAACTCGCCAATAATCCTACTGAAGGCCTCCACTACAATAAAAAATAGGAGGGGATACAAGGGCATCCTTAACCAAGCCCCCTTTAGGATTGAAAGAAATTAGACATCATAGGAGTGCTTATCACAGGTGAGAGACTCTTTTCCTTTTCCTATCAATAATTTGAATGAGGGCTTTAAATTTTTGGGTTTTATATTAAACTAAAAAATTATTGTATCATGGTGTTGACTTGATGGGGCTTGAGCCAGGTTCAAAAGTGATTTATCCTAACAAATCCTGAAACTAACAACCCTTTCAGCAATATCCCGCAGTGTGCAGATTGAGGTTGGATTTGGCCAGAAACTAAATATTTTCTTCAATGCTTCTAATTTTCCGAGATCACACTAAGGTGCAACAGAAAAGAGCATACGCATGAGAAAAATACATTCTTTCTGTTTCTAGTTTCCTCAAATCGCACAGAGTCGTGGAGCAAGGAGCATACACAAAAATGAAAGGTATAGATCTGGTAATAAAAAATGTTATATAGGACTATAAATCGAAATAAACATAGAGATAAATAATTGTAACTGTAAATAAAGATTGTATACATCTAGATCTTAAAAATGACGTAGCTAGGGCTATCAGAAACCTTTTCGCATGAAATGAAAGGGTATCCTCACTAGAACACGTGCTCCTAACACAATAGAGCAGTCCTCTAGGCCCGAACGTGGTCAGAAACCATAGATCTAGGAAACTATAGTCGGATGCAGTTGTACCGACTTCGGATTTGGATCGCCAACAGATGCGACCCTTGAATAGCTCTAATACCATGTAGGAATTTATAGGGTAAGTTCCTTAGATAGAACACCAAAGGAAACTGCTCGCAAACAGATCATAGGTCGGTACACCAGTATTCTTGACGCGGTTAAAACCCTCAAAGAGTGAAACAATCCATGACTTGAGCCAACGTGGCCACTTCAGGCAATTTATTGATGTAAAAGAAAGAAAATTTACATAAGCTTCTCTCATGAATAGCCACCTTACAAATGACCCTCCATGCTCTTTAAATAGAGATCATGGACCAATCAATTGTTAAGCCATGGATCAAGTGTTGATAATAACGAGGAGAGAATGAACTGTTAGATCACTTCATGTCTAGAACATATCGTGACCGTCGGATTGTAAGTTACAAAAGGTACATATTAGAGAAACACACTTTACCTAACTATACACTAGACTGAGTTATACTTAACTATTTCCTGTGTCGGAATATTCAAACAATATTTGATCTTATATGTAAAACAAAGGTCGAGGTATGCATGCACCATATAAAATAGGCGAAGGTAGATGAACCATATTGGGAGAAGCAATACAAGTCATTCCTTTGATGGACTAAGCTAGATAATCAGTGGAATTTGGAGTCTAAACGGTTGGAGATGGTAGGAATCCATGACATTATTGGTGCCTTGTTGATAGTAGATATGTAGGGTATGAAAGAAGAGGTTGCAAAATACTTGATAAGTAGATATCCCAATGATAAGCTCTACCTTCCCAGCCTTAAGTCAAATTCAAAGACTGCAATCCATTTAATTACAGGACTTCCATATAAGGGAGAAAAGGTGCATAATACAATCGACTGCAACAAGTGGGTTACAAAATTTACTGGCAGGTTATCTAGGGAAAATTAAAGACATTTAGTGATCAATTAGGTTCAGGTCCTGTTGTGGCCACAACTACCACCCTATTAAAACATGTTCTGATAGAAAATTTTAAATGGGCCCCTTATAAGTCTGATCTATCATCTCTCTGAATGATCCTTTCATCCCAGTAATTTTAACTCTATGGAGGGCCCAATCTTCCATTAACAAATGGGTAAAGCCCTTCATTTCTATGTTTATCTAGATTTGTTTAACCCCTCAAAACCCTCATCGCATTATTCCTCCCACCACAATGCCTTATAGCGGAAATCCTTCACAAAGCATGCATAAACCCTTTTTGGGGCCTATCGCAATAACACAAGGCATTCATGGCTTCCAGACCCGAAGGGTTTTATTAACTCAAATGTATGCATTTCGGGTCCGAAGCCCCATCGCAAATCGCTCTTGGCCTAGCCCCAAAGCGATGTGTATAAACAGCGCACCCGTGGTCTCTGGACCCGCTGGCACTATGAACCGCATTATACACATTTTTGGGTCCGCCCCAATCGCATATCGCATTTTGGCGAAGCCCAGGGCCTTATACATATTACGCGCAGTGATATAACAGACCCGCCGACCTATCAAATACAGTACATATACTTTCGGGTCTGAAAGCCTCGTCACACATCGCAATCGGCCTATGTCTAAGGTTTAGGCATATATATATGGCATCCCATTAGCCCCCAGACTCGACAACATTATTAACCGCATTATATACATTGTCGGGTCTGGGGCCACATCGCATATTGCATATCGGTGGAGCATGGGCCTTATACACAATGTGCACGGTGATGTGGTGAATCCGCCGATTTCTATGAAATTGAGCATATAACATTTCAAGTCTAGCGTTAGGGCTGGACATGGCTTTCCCCATATATTCCTTTGTTTCTCAAAAATATTAAAATCTCGATTTTCAAATGCAAGCCTGTATTGCGGACCCGCCAGCAATATTAACGTGTGTGTATATATATATATATATATATATATATATATATATCTGTTTTCGGGTCCGGGGCCATATCGCATATCGGTGGAGCCCTAGGCTCATGCATATTGCGATATGAAATATGCCGGACCCAGCGATATTTATAAGCTCCAATATATAACATTTGAGGTCTGGTTTGAGTGATCAAGGCGGGGTTTTCCTTGTTTTCCTGTGTTTTCCAAATTTTCCGAAATAACAAAGGGATTGGGTTTTCAGTGTAGAAGGCAACGCTTGTGCTTTATATGAATATTTCTATTATATTGTTCATAATCATGAAGCTAATGATGGCTATCTCCACACATGAGAAGCAAAAGACGCAGGAGTGGATTAGAAGAGCCATATGTGCAGAAGTGTTGGGTTTGAAGGTCTGGTATCAAGCGTTTCGAGTCGGAGCCCCATGCGTTGGTTGTACAATGCGAGAGCAAAGCTGGCCCAGTTTTCATCATGAGGAAGCAACACACAGCCACCGCTTTTGCCCGCATCTGTTCACTTCTTCATGAAACTAATCGCTCCAGCAGATATGCTTCCTACGTGGCAACGGTTACGCTGACGATTTTATCTCTGTATACTCAATCTACATATCGAAAGTAGTAGGGAAGATGAAGAGGCATCGTAGACCTAGAGTCAGGAGCTTTTACATAAATATTGCCACTAAAGAGGAAAAAAAAGGCTTTTGATTTTCAAGAAGAACAGTGTTTCTTTATTGTGAATGAGGAGGACTATTTTTGAGGGAAGAAAGAGCCATTAGTTTTAGACTCATTGTATTGTTTTGGATCAAAGTATTGTTACTGGAATGAATGTAAATGTGATTTATATTTATGCATATTGATTACTTATAGTTCGCTATTAGTCTTGTTAAATTGAATGTGATTTAGTTTCATGGTTAACTTGTGAATGGTCTCTCATTTGAAATCAAATTAAACATCAGTTGCAGTTTTAATTCCATAGAAGAATGTGGATTCCTATATGAGTGATTGGATTGCAATTTAGCTTTAATACAGTCTTGTCCATCTATGAATTCATTGATTGGTTCATTTGGACTTGAATCTATGCATGATGTTTAACCTTCTTTACCACGCTCCTGCTGAACATATATATGATGTTTAAACCTCTCTATCATGCTCTTGCAAGATAGATTAGAGTAGCTAGGACTAGATTAGAGTAGTTAGAAGTAGTATAGATAGGATTTAATACATAGAGGTTAGCTGTTTCATTTTGTTGATTTAATTGAATTCTTCCTCCCGGAAGCAATCTTTCGACATGTTCAAGTGGTTTACAGGGTCCCTTAAAACCCATCAGAGCTAGCCATTCTAAACGAAAGCAAGTCTAATTGGGGCTTGCGATCGAGTTAGTTCCCCTTGTTGGCATAGTGCATTTTAGCCATGTCAACAAATTGGCACTAGAAGGAGGGTTGAACAGCCCTCTCCAGCTTTTCAAGATTTCATCTATAAGTGCCATGCATGGATTCAAAATTATTAATGTATGGATCGTATAGGTCGGAGGGATCCTGCCACACATTTGAAAGAGCCTAATTTTGAAGAAACAGAGACCCCTCTACGTCCTATTTCCAGGTCACCTAAGGAAGAAAGACTGTGGGAGTATCTTGTCACTCAAGAACAACCAGTCAGAACACTTACTCGGGCTTATGCTCGTTCCCTCTCTTAGCGTCCCATCTTTCACTATTTGCCTCCGACAATTAAGATAAAGACAAGGATCTTTACCTGAGCGAAGATACATCTATAGCCACTTCTCTCAAAGAGATTGTGCTAGAATCCTTGCAAGGTATCGACACCCCTTGGGAAGAAATTCTTGAGGATTCCCCTTCTAAAGGAAACTCCTCGCTTGATTTTGAGAATCCTAATGGAGAAGTCTCCAACCAAAACATCATTGTGCATAATATGGCCAACGTTCTTCCTCCAGGTAGGAATCAACCTCCACCTCTTCCTTCAGGTGGGAATCAACCCCCACCTCCTCTAGGAGCACTCCTTACTTGGCTTGCATAGGATGTTGTAGTGGTACCTAGGCAACAGCATCCCTTACCCAAAAATACAGAAAGATTGTTACCCAATTTCGACCCTGAGCAGGGAGATATCGTTGATAACCATATTCGCTCTTTCTTCCTAGCCTTGCGCAAGTTGGGGGTCGTTGATGAAGATGTGGTGTACCATTTATTCTCTTTTACTTTGACTGGTGTACCCTCCACATGGTATTCAGCTTGCGAATAGGGTCAATCACCTCTTGGGATGCTTTTCAACAGGCCCTTTTGGACATGTTTGGTGATGACAAAACACCTGCGGCCTTAGTTTTAGAATTATCCTATCTAAAAATGGAAAGCAAGGAGAAAGTTAAGGATTGTAACATCTGGTTCAACACCTTGTTCGACATAATACCAGCCATCGCTAGACCTATTGAAGAGGTGCTAATGGAATTATATATCTCTGCTCTCCGTGTTCCTACAGTGATGTGGGTTAAAAGGAGTAATGTGAAAACCTTACAAGGTGCTATCGATGAAGAAGTAAAGGTCGAGAATGAAATGCTCAGTTTTACAACATGCCAGCCTATAATTGGAGAAAAGAAAGCCTCTCAGGCATCCAAGAAGAACAATGGAAATGATAACAAAGGGGCTAAAACTAAAGAAAAGGACACCACAGATGTGGAAGGGTTACATCGGATCATTAAGAAACTAACAAACACAGTCATTGATATGAAAAGGAATCATGGAGAGAGTACTAGTGGTAATGGAGGAGACTATAACAACAGAAAGCCCTTCAAGCCTTTCTATCGTAAGAAAATAGAAGGTGGTCATGGCCAGCTTGCATTGCCTACTCCACCTAATTAAGGGGCTTTAAACACACAAGAGTTGGCTCTTATCGGATCACTCCTTAACAAAGAATAACCTATACTAGAGCTCGAACCAGAACAAGGAGACGAGGAGGAATACCAAGTAGAAGAACCCTCAAATGAGGAAACCTAGATTAATGTGATGTGGGATTTCCATAGTGATGAGAATGACGATGAAGGAGATAACATTATAGAAATCAACGCTAACGAAATCCACACGCGAAGTAAAGGGCCACTCCCAGATGCGACAAATCCCTTAGATCGAACAAAGAAATATGTTCGCCCTGTAAAAGCATCTGCTCCCAGAGTTCCTGTTGAGAATAGTAGACCTGGCGGTCAATCCAAGAATGCCCCTATTGCAAGTCACCCAGAGAAAGAAAATGCATCTCCCACTGCAACAAAGGCTACCCAAGACGGTAAACTCCCATCTAAGAATGGAAAAACAAGTATGTTTACTCTGCCATATCTTGTTTATAACATTGATTACAATATTGTGGATGATCTCAAGAAGTCTAGGGCTAATATCACATATTTTGACTTGTTGAAGTTAACGCAGCAAAGAGATTTGCTCCTGAAAGCTGAATGAGTGGAACTGCAAAACCCCCATTACCTCAAGCACCCAAACCAAGAAGCCAATGTCCAAACCTGTTAGTATGACTAGCGCAACCCAAATACCATCAGCTATGGAGGCCACGTTGTCTAAAATGAATCGAAAGCCCCAAGATGTCAGTGAAACCATGATAGGGAGGAAATCAAAATCTATGACTCCAACCTTCCTTATCACATTCGAAATCTTCAACATGAATGTGCATAATTGCTCGGTAGACTCTGGCGCCTCATCCACTGTTATGCCTCAAACTGTTGCTAAGAGACTTCAGGCAATACCCGATAAAACTGAAACTCGAATTATGCAGTTGGACAGAACGAATGTGAGAGTTATTGGGGAGCTGAAAGATGTGTTAATTCGGATGGCTGCCAAACCTCAATACACTCAAGTCATTGATATAGTGGTAGTGGATATACCTGAGGCTTATGGGATGCTGCTTAGTAGGGACTGGTCATCAAATCAAATTGCATATTTCTCAATTGATTGGTCCCATATTTTGTTGCCTCAGAGGGGAAAAATTGATATGCTGAGAGTGGATCGGGAGAGGTACATGATGTACGTGGTAACGGAACCAAATAGCCCTAATGAACCTATAATGTTCTATAACTCTATCCTTGGGAATTATAGTTCTGATGTTTATGCCACAAAAACCTATCTCGGGGAGTGCCATGCAGAAACAATCAAGGAGGCTTTAACAAACACACAGTTGGAAGAAAGAATTAAACACCCCCACAATCCAACTGATGAATTACCTTGTATTATAGTAGATGATAGGACTAATTTCATAGGAAGTAGTTCTTTTAGCGTAACTTTAGAGTTTATTTTCAGGACCCTCCACTTTGATGACTCTAACTGTCTTGAAAGTGCAGGCGCTAGGAGCATTTTCATTGACCCCCTAAGGAACCAACATCTGATGGCCAGTCGGTCGGAATGCATGCGCACCAATAACACAGTAGAACATGAAGGCTTGTGGAAGGGCCTGAGAAGAGCCATTGAAAGGAATGCAAAAGATCTCAGATTTTTTGATGACCCACAGATAATGGTGGACCAGGTAAAGAAAAAGATACACTGCAGTCCACCACACCTAGTGAGGTACCAACATGAGGTATGGAGTTTAATTGACAATTTCGATTCTTTGAGTGTCACATACATTCCTCGAAAGTATAACCACGATGCCAATCTGATGGCTACTATGGCTGCAAAATTTTTTCCTAATATTATATTAAACAAGAATAAATTTTATGTTGAATTTATTTTCAGATCATCCATAACTGATAACATCTCGAATTGGCAGGTGTTCGAAGGTGATAATCAAATCCTGCAGTTCCTGTGTTGTAAAAGAACAACCAGAAACACATCCATTAACAAAAGGGAGCATGAAAAACTTATAAATGGAAGTAAAGACGAAGTGATATCTTTCATTGAGAAATTTATTTACTTCTCATCTCTCATGAGTGAGCCAACAAGTAAGCACACAAAATTACAACACTCATGGTTGAGCTCATTCCAAGTTGTGGAAAAAATTGGTCATGGAATTTACAGATTGAAAACCATACAGGGAGAAACTGAAAAACTCCCTATTAATAGCCAGCATCTCAAGAGATACTTCCAGTAGCCACCACATGGTGGTTACCCCCTAAGTAGGTTAGAGTTCATTTCATTTTGTTGTTAGTGTAGTTGTATTCTTGTCCTTTATTTTGTTTTCTGCAAAGTCCATTTTCTTGTTGTTTTGAATCACATTCCTTTTCAGCCAACTGATGGTGGTCCTCCAGTCTCGTTTTACCTTTCAGAATTTCCCTCATTCACCACTCTTGGCCTTTCCCTTTCACATTAACTTGCTAATTATTCTGTTGTTCCTGAATCCATTTTTTCCTTGCCAATCAAGCAAACTTTCTATCAACCTATGAGCACTTGAGAATCAGCAGTGGAATACAAACTTAAACCCCTCATGGGCATCTGTTGGGAACTATGTGAGATCTGTTGATAACTTGGATATCTGGAGCATGTAAGAACATCTTTATAAAACAAAAAATGTGTAACTACAGCTAGACTGGCATGGAGGAACGCTGCATTTAAATAAATCCCACTCAGACCTAGCATATACTTGCTTGTAAGGTTTATAGTCATTCTCCATTGTTCCCATCCATCTCACTAAATGGTCCAATACTTGTTACTCACAAGTAAACCTCCTTTCATGGGTTAAACTCACTGTCTCATACCCTATGGCAAATCTAATTATGCTCTAGTCCATGTGCCTGAAACTAGAAGGACTTATCTAAAAAGAAATGAAATTTCAAGTCCTTGTGCCTATCTAGAAGGACTGGTTGTTTGGGAAGCTGGTTAGAGTAAGGACTGTTGCTGGGCTTAGAGTACGGTTAACACAACAAGCCCAACCTTTCTTAAGCGGTTTAAAAATATGGCATGATCCATGACCACGCCCCATTCAATCAATAAATATAGCACTGAAATTATCATATAAAGTGCAAGAAGAACATGTCTACATCAAGCTTGATGAGAAATAAAGCGATGAGGTACACACCTAAATAGGTATGGACAGACGAGTTACAGCCCTAAAGGGATTTTTGAAAGTGGGAACAAGTAAAGTGAAGTCAATAAACCCCATAATGCTGCCATTGGAGAATGCCTATCAAAATCATATCAACAAGTAGAAGATATTTGTCTCTATCCCTTCTGAAGTATTAATGTTTAAGTGGAACCCATGCTTGTCCATCAGTTTAGTTTGCATTTCAATTTTATTTTAACATCCTAATGTTCTATTGATCTGAAGGTTATTTGGAACAGAGA
The DNA here is from genome assembly GCA_031772625.1 of Pinus tabuliformis. Lineage (NCBI taxonomy): Eukaryota > Viridiplantae > Streptophyta > Pinopsida > Pinales > Pinaceae > Pinus > Pinus tabuliformis. Next base: position 5,384,516 of record CM062817.1, on the reverse strand, counting down.
TAACTGGTTCGCCCAATGGTTCACCATTTGTTGTTGTTGTGGGGAAAAATGCCTATGCAGGACGATCCTATCCACCTAAGGTGTGACAACACCTTAGCAACAAACGAATACAACTATTATGATTTCTTCCTTTATGAAATGTGAAAGAGGGGAGATCGGCAGACTTACCTTTGTCTTCCGGCTGTCCCTCGATCTAGATCCTCTTCCCTTTGTGTGTCTACAGCTACTCGTCTCCTCGCTTGCTCAAGAGAACAGCTACTCGAATCCCGCGAGGTCACAAGAGAACAGCTACCTGTGACAAGAGAACAGCTACTTGCGACAAGAGAAGAACACAATGCAAAGGAAAATATACATATTCATAAATGATTCAGGATTAGAAGTAAATCAAATACACTAATGCAATCATACAAAATACACCAGCATATAGGAAAGAATCAAGATAGCTTTATTGAAAGTAACAGGGTTCAGGAAGGGATACAACCCATAGGGCTCCAATCCAGCATCTCCTTCCCAGCAGAATGGAATTCCTTCTTCAGCTCCCTTCAAAGCATTACACACCCAATGTTCCAGCCACAAACCAACAGCAATTCTTTGCAAATACCAAATTCCAGCCCCTCTTGACCTCATGGAGAGAGATCTATATATAGGAGTTTTGGAGAGAGGATGAGTCAGCTTGAGGCTGGTATGAAACTGACTAGTGTCCTCTCCCACTTCAGTTCTTGAGTCCACTTGGAGGTTCTTGCTTCCACTTGGAGATTTGGAACCTCTTACTCATCACCAGTCGAATTCCCTGATCCAAGTGTCATTTTGGAAGCTTCCTGGGCATTGACACCTTGAGGAATGACTCTGCCACTTGTCCAAACTCGCTCAGCGCAGGTAGCCTTCTTTGCAGTTGACATTCAACGCAGGTAGACAGTGGAGCAGTTGACATTCAGCGCAGATGCTCAGTGGAGCAGTTGACATGATCCAGAATTGCCTTGTTTTTGAGTGTTTTCAGGTGGAGAACTTCTGTGAATTGCTGTGGTTTGCTGGCCTTGTTCTTCTAGGGGTAGGAACAACATGTTTAGGGACTTTGGATCCCTTGATTATTGACATTTCATGCTCAGTGATGCAAGGCACAAAAATGTCTATAACAGTTGCCCCCTAAAGTATGAGGCCGTTTATCGGGTGAAATGCTTTATCCAGGAGGGTCCGAAGTTCATCCATCTGCTGGGAGGAGACCTATAGTAAAATACAATACAATACATTATGATTCATACTGCTTTCATGATCTAGCTGAGGCGGGCATTCCCATGCTCAGCTTTATAAATTCATTTTTGTACATAGAACAGACGATCATCTGATGGTAGACTGATAATTTTGGTGAAAATTATCATCCCTTGAGTAGGATGATCATCTGCTGCAATGATGTACATGTCAAATGTCTTTATCTTTCCTGAATATATATCGCAGCCCGGATGGATGAAACTAGATCCGGGGTCTTCAAACTCGTTCGATCTTCACTCTAAGTACAAGTCGATCCATGTGAGAATTGCGCTGAAGTCGAACATGGAAAGACATCGCTTGATTACCGGTCAATGATGTAAAACGTTAACAAGCGCGAGAGGAATCACCGATAATGATAATGACCCTCAAGGTACTGCAGTACAATTCACGTGGTGCGAATAAAGGACTTGGCGTCGAACACCACGCAAAATCTTCTGGTCGAAGGTCATTGATGTATACCTGTCGCCGGAAGTGAGAAACTTGCCATTGAGGCATGCAAGCTTCAAAGTATTGAAGGGGTTGTTCCTAGATCAACTCCTTGGATAATGAGCTGATGTCGACAAGGAGCGATCCGTCAAAGGAGGGCCTTAATGAATCCCACATCAGTGACACGGAACGGAGCTAATGATTTTAAGGGAGGTGAAAACAATCTGTGACATATGATTCAGGGTGGCGGTCATGAATGGATGAAGGATAATGTATGGCAGTGGATGGGACCCGGTTGACTCTTTCTGAACGACTTCTCTTGAACATATGGCGACACTGATGCGATGGATTGGTAGCATTACCCCCAAATATGGATGGTATGGCAAGACCATGGTGATGTGACCGGTGAATGAAAAAACCCAACCCAAATGTGATACGGAGGAAAAGTGTCATGTTCAAGAGTGACCTGCTACCATCAAAGTTTTCTTGATTTTTCCCAATTTTTCCCCAGTCAGTGCTGACCAGTACCTCTTTATTTTTGTCAAGCTTGAGGAGGATAACATATGCTTGTTCTATAACCTGCCCTTCGGGCAAGCCCATCGCTATGTTTTAACGAGCTTAGCGATAGTGAAACTCGTTCTCGTCTAAAGACAAGTTTGTCGCTATTTAATAATTTTAACGAGTCTAACGACAAGGATAACTCGGTCCTTTTCATTTTTAGAGAGTCTGAAAAGGCACATAAAGTTAACTCCAAAATTCCTTTTTCGTCATCTAATCCCTTAAGTCCGAAAAAGTATAAAACAATACAAAAGGCATGAGTTTTCGATAACTTTAACGAGCCGAATAAAACAAGCGCTCGACCTTTTTGTGCAATAATCCCTCAGGTCCAAAAAGATTAAAATCTAGAGGAGGGATAGCTTTTCCTGTCCTTTAACGAGCTGGAAGGCCAAAACTCGGCAATCTTTTCATATTTTACGAGTCAGTTGAAAAGAGCTTAAAGAAGACTCGTCTTTTGAGGAACGAGTGATAAACAGGGATAGCAACTGATTCCAGGTACATGTTGGAATTTTCCAATCACGGTAGTGTCACAAGGATGGCTAGGTGAAATCACTCTTCGCAGCTGTTCCTCAAAATGGGTAAACAATCATATGGAGGTGAACGATCGGCCAAATGAAAGTGGAGGTGGCAGGTGCAAACATGACCAAGGCTTTTATGGCTGATAAATTACATTCACAGTGGTTATTTACCGGGATAGGTTCATTTTTTAGATAAAAATGAGCTTAAACTATGGAGGAAACATTGCTCACTGCTTATATTTATTTTTTAACGAGCATGAAGACCGCGTTAAAACTGCTCGGATCTTGCATTTATTTTTTAACGAGCATGAACTTTATGCTAAAACTGCTTAATTACCCAGTCATAAGATAAGAGTGTCTCATGAAAGATCCCATTTTTTATAGAGCTTGCGCCTTACCAAAGCTATGCTCACTCTCCTTTCTTTATGCAAGTTTGGAAACGACTAATCCTACGAGTTTAAAGGGTTAGAGGTCCTAAAAATTTAAAAAATAAATAGTCGCCCCTTGCTTGCACTCCAAAAGGTTTGCATGCCCCCAGGTATAAAACAGAGTTTCAAGGTTACCTCTACTTACCCTCCGCCAAAACATTTGTTTTAATCGAGAGAGGCTTACCTCTTTCAGGTTACCCAAAGATTGTCTCGTTAATCTTTCAAACAAAACACTTCCTCGGCAATGTCTACCGAAATAGACAAGGGTGAATGACTGGTGCCAAGCACGTAACTTTGACAAAAGAATCCTATTCTAGAACAACCCCTCTTCCAACCACGGACGGGGTACGGACTAGTCATATTCTCCCGCGGAAACCTACCCTATACCCAAAGTTTCCCTGCCGAAGCAGGCCAGGATGCATGCCCCCTGGGTTCCAGTCATATCCTCCCGGATTACTCGCGCTCATCAGGAGGACGGACCGTGGGTTGAGACACCTCTTGCATGAATAGACCATTTAGGGATGGCACATGACTATTTGCGATGTGTGATCCAGGAAACGAAAGTTGGTCCACGACATGGAAAATTTTAGGGGCTAATGTTCGCCCAGTGGGCTAATTTTCCATGATTTTTCCACAAAAAAGATTCGCCAATTTCCAATTTTATAAAAGACGATTCGCCCAAATTTTAGAATATAAAATTATTTTACCTTAAAAATCGCCAACATTATATAGAGACTATATATAAAATAATTATAAATTTGATTAATTTTACAAATATATCAATAAACATTTATAATTTGCATATTAGGGATTAGTGAGATTCGCCAATGTTTTAAACTTCAAGAAAATTTTCCATCCTTAAAATTTTCCTTGGTCCACGAGCTTGACCATTCTTCCTTCATGCGGAAAACACATTACTCTAAAGAGTGAGGAGACTACAGCTCCCATGCAATATATATAGTCTCGTCCAAGGAGTAGGTTATAATCCAAGGGTCCTTGAACGACCATCACGTTCATTTGAACGGTCTTCCCTTTCAATGTTGTAGGCACATTGGGGAGGATCCCTAAAGGTCGATTGGTTCCTTTATCAAAACCTGATAGATTTCTCATCTCAGGTAAAAGCGCCGGCGAACCAAGCGCTTTCCAAGCAATAGAGGAAAGGATACTCACAGATGCCCCCTCATCAATGATAGTGCCAACCATTACCATTCTGTATATTTGACAAATAATTCTGAATGGCACACTGGCTGGCAACCGGGGTCTGCCTAGTTGGTTCCAATCAAAGGACACAACCAGGTTGCTTGGTGGTGGGACCGAATATACAGCCGGATAGCGCTCTGATGAACTTCCTTCCTGCGATAAAGGAATGGTGGCATTGCCGCCTTGATCATCAGAGTCAGTGCTGATGAAGAGAACTTGGACGGTGTCGTCTGTATTCTCCTCTGTGATGGTGTCATTCGAAGATGGAGCCTCTGAAGGCAAAACCTGGTCAACTGCCGTATCAACCTTTTGACTTTCGTCAGGCATGGATCCAGACGGTTCTTCTTCAATGACAGGTGCTTCGGCTGACCATCTAAGTGGCTCAGCCGGATTCTCAACTAGTGAGGGACTTGGCAGGAGTCTTTGATATCCAGGAGGAAGATTCGCTCGTAAAATCGGGCGATCTTCCAGGACTCTTTTTGCCTCGTCTAAGAAGGGACAACGGTGGATGGCGTGATCGCCTTCACACAGTCTGCAGGGAAATTTAACTTTCCCATTCTGTCCTGGAGCTTCACTCCCACTAGTTGATGGTGAGTAGTCGACATGGCTATCAGAGGTCGATGCTCCCGAATTGTGCAAACGGGGGGACCAGTCTCTTAGTATCCGTGGGATACAGGGACAATCTCTATGGAAGTGGTCTCCCCTGCATATGATGCATGGCGATTTAGGCCTTACGAGTGCGGTGTGTGGATTTTTGTTAGATGACACTTGTTTGCCCCCAGTCGCCTTAGGCTCCTTCTTCTTCTTTTCTTTTTTCTTCTTCTCCTTCTTCTCCTTAGGAACCCGATTTTTTGATCAACCAGTTCCGTCAAGCGAAGAGGAAGGAGGGGAGGAAGATGAAGTGGAAGGCTGGGAGGCAACCCTTGTCTGATCTAACTGTTGACTCGACTGTTCAGGAGTGGTGGTATTCTGAACGACATTGGTCGAAAAGAGCCAAACTGGTAGGCCAATTGTCAGTCCTGGAAGCAACAATGTGGCCATGTGGGGCGCACCAACATCTCCCCAAGAGGAGAAGGGACTAGGATTTCCACCCAAGGGAACTCCTTGGTTGGTGTGCTCCATCTTTTCAACCTAAAGATCAACGCAGGATTAAAAAGGTGATTGTTCCGTTTAAAATAAATTGTTAACGACGCTTTTAGACACAACTTGCTTTTTCAGTTTTAAAGAGTCGAGAAAAAGCTAAAGATGACTCTAGTCTCCTTCGATGTTTTAACGAGCCCGAAGTGACAAATGCTCGGATGGACTTTTTCTGTTATAGAGTCTGAAAAAGGCCAAAAGAAACTGCTCTGGAGATCTAGGCAGAGGGTGTGCCAAACTTTTCGCAAAACCACAGAATACTTTTTACGGTACGGGTGGTCGATCTTCGTGAATGCTGTGTTCACTGCATTGTGATCAGTAGGGCGGTCGACACGGCTTCCTAAGGATAAAAGATATATGCCTATAGGGGTCTCCCAATATATACGCGACGATACGTGGGAGCACAGTCTGTATTAGCGCCACCGACTCTCAGGAGGAATCACCCACCTTCTTTGAGATCGACAATCACTATGTTTAACGACGCCGGAACACGTCTCTAGCCTAGACCTCTATGTTGTGCATTATGTTACAAAGCGTTGTTAGATTCATTCAGTTTATTTTAGGTTGATCTTTTTAAAGTTTGCCTTTCAAGGTCCACCACGAGATGTATGATACAAATTCCTGAATGCAGTCTAAGATGATAAGCAAGCTTTACAATCTTTCAACTTTGAAAATCCTAGCTACTAAGGGAAAAGAGAGCGACTATCTTTTCTCAAAGAGCAATCAGCACACTCTAATGCACTTTCCCTAAATCCAACATGCAAACTATCAAATGCAAAATGCACAATGCAGGTGTTTGTTTTCAACTTTCTTAGTATAAATGCCTACAAAGAAAGCTTTTTGCACAAATTTGAATTTGCTTTTACAATGATCAAAATAAACAAGTTCACTTTCTCCGAAATCAACAAGGGTAGAAGAGATTACAATCACTTTGCGATTTTTGAAATAAAGACTTGTTTTGACACTTTGAAAGAGACAAATTCAAACCAATAAGCACAAGTAAAACTATAATCAATCTGAACAAACAGCGAATGAACTCTCTTCTAAGATCACTCTCAATCAGATCTAAATCAAAGGCTACAGAAAGATTACTTCACTCATGCAAAGGAAGACTGTAAATGACGCCACAAACACATAAAAACATTCACAATCTTTTTGTACAAAAATGGGGCGGAATTCAAGCAAAGAAAAGGGTTATCAAACTAGTAACTACTTGGTTAAAGGCTGCAAAAAACAGAGATCAAAACAGGGCAAAAAAGGACAAAGAACCCCAGCTGCACAAGGCCACACTGGTTCAGCGCAGGTCCAACACTGTCAGTTTGACATTCAGCGCAGGTAGCCCCTTCGGGACCTGCGTTGAAATGCAGACTGCCTTCACAGTGCCTGCGCTGAAGAGAGAAACTCTCGTTTCCCTTGGTTTCTGGGTCACAAAATGCTCAAAAATCAACTGTTTCAGGCCAAATCAGAAACACAAGCAAGGTATAAACAGAGGGATGCTTTGATAGGGTACTAAAGACTATCACAAGGATCAATCAAATCATTTGTGGATCTAGTTTAGATCATAGACAAGTCCAACACACTGGATCAAAGCAGCAACTTTTACTTTGCATCCGGGAAAGATGCAGTTCAATAGTAGCTGTCAAGTCTATGAAGTAAACAAATGACGGAAACACAAATGAAATGAATAAACAAGTTCTTCCCCAGCGGAGTCACCAATTTGTTGTGGGGAAAAATGCCTATGCAGGACGATCCTATCCACCTAAGGTGTGACAGCGCCTTAGCAACAAACGAATACAGCTATTATGATTTCTTCCTTTATGAAATGTGAAAGAGGGGAGATTGGCAGACTTACCTTTGTCTTCCGGTTGTCCCTCGATCTAGATCCTCTTCCCTTTGTGTGTCTACAGCTACTCGTCTCCTCGCTTGCTCAAGAGAACAGCTACTCGAATCCCGCGAGGTCACAAGAGAACAGCTACCTGTGACAAGAGAACAACTACTTGCGACAAGAGAAGAACACAATGCAAAGGCAAATATACATATTCATAAATGATTCAGGATTAGAAGTAAATCAAATACACTAATGCAATCATACAAAATACACCAACATATAGGAAAGAATCAAGATAGCTTTATTGAAAGTAACAGGGTTCAGGAAGGGATACAACCCATAGGGCTCCAATCCAGCATCTCCTTCCCAGCAAAATGGAATTCCTTCTTCAGCTCCCTTCAAAGCATTACACACCCAATGTTCCAGCCACAAACCAACAGCATTCTTTGCAAATACCAAATTCCAGCCCCTCTTGACCTCATGGAGAGAGATCTATATATAGGAGTTTTGGAGAGAGGATGAGTCAGCTTGAGGCTGGTATGAAACTGACTAGTGTCCTCTCCCACTTCAGTTCTTGAGTCCACTTGGAGGTTCTTGCTTCCACTTGGAGATTTGGAACCTCTTACTCATCACCAATCGAATTCCCTGATCCAAGTGTCATTTTGGAAGCTTCCTGGGCATTGACACCTTGAGGAATGACTCTGCCACTTGTCCAAACTCGCTCAGCGCAGGTAGCCTTCTTTGCAGTTGACATTCAACGCAGGTAGACAGTGGAGCAGTTGACATTCAGTGCAGATGCTCAGTGGAGCAGTTGACATGATCCAGAATTGCCTTGTTTTTGAGTGTTTTCAGGTGGAGAACTTCTGTGAATTGCTGTGGTTTGCTGGCCTTGTTCTTCTAGGGGTAGGAACAACATGTTTAGGGACTTTGGATCCCTTGATTATTGACATTTCATGCTCAGTGATGCAAGGCACAAAAATGTCTATAACAGTTGTGGCCACAACTACCACCCTATTAAAACATGCTCTGATAGCAAATTTTAAATGGGCCCCCTATAAGTCTGATCTATCATCCCTCTGAATGATCGTTTTATCCCAGTAATTTTAACTCTATGGAGGGCCCAATCTTCCATTAACAAATGGGTAAATCCCTTTAACAAATCCCCCACTTAAGCCCTTCATTTCTATGTTTATTGGGATCTTTTTAACCCGTCAAAACCCTCATCGCATTATTCCTCCCACCACAATGCCTTATAGCAGAAATCCTTCACAAAGCATGCATAAACCCTTTTTGGGGCCTATCGCAATAACACAAGGCATTCATGGCTTCTGGACCCGATGGGTTTTATTAACTCAAATGTATGCATTTTGGATCCGAAGCCCCATTGCAAATCGCTCTCAGTCTAGCCCCAAAGTCATGTGTATAAACAATGCACCCCTGGTCTCCGGACCTATCGGCACTATGAACCGCATTATATACATTATCGGGTCTTGCCCCAATCGCATATCACATATCGGCGGAGCCTAGGGCCTTATATATATTACGTGCAACGATATAGCAGACCTACCAATCTATCAAATACAGTACATATATTTTCGGGTCCGAAAGCCCCATCGCACATCGCAATCAGCCTAAGTCCAAGGTTTAGGGATATATATATGGTGCGTCATTGGCCCCCAGACCCAACAACATTATTAACTGCATTATTTACATTGTCGGGTCCAGGGCCGCATCGCATATCACATATCAGGGGAGCACGGGCCTTATACACAGTGTGTGCGGCAATGTGGCGAATCCGCTAATTTCAATGAACTTGAGCATATAACATTTCAAGTCCAGCATTATTGCTGGTCATGGTTTTCCCTGTATATTCCCTTGTTTCTCAAAAATATTAAAATCTCGATTTTCAAAGGCAAGCCTGTATTGCAGACCCGCGAGCAGTGTTAATGTGTGTGTGTGTGTATATATATATATATATATATATATATATATATATATATATATATATATATATATATATATATATATATATATAGATATATATATATATGTTTTTGGGTCCGGGGCCATATCGCATATCGCCTATCGGTAGAGCCCCAGGCTCATGCATATTGTGATATGCAATATGCTGGACCCAACGATATTTATAAGCACCAATATATAACCTTTGAGGTCGAGTTTGAGTGATCAGGGTGGGGTTTCTCTTGTTTTCCTGTGTTTTCCAAATTTTTCGAAATAACAAAGGGATTGGATTTTCAATGTAGAAGGCACTGCTTGTGTTTTATATGAATATTTCAATTATGTTGTTCATAATCATGAAGCTAATGATGGCTATCTTCGCAGGTGAGAAGCAAAAGACGCAGGAGTGGATTTGAAGAGCCATATGTACAGAAGTGTTGGGTATGAAGGTCTGGTCTCAAGCGTTCTCAGTCGGAGCCCCACACGTTGGTTGTACAGTCCGAGAGAAAAGTTGGCCTAGTTTTCATCATGAGGAAGTGACACACAGCCATCCCTTTTGCCCGCATCTGTTCACTTATTCATGAAACTAATCACTCCAACAGATATGCTTCCTACACGACAGCAGTTACACTGACAGTTTTATCATTGTATACTTGATCTACATATCGAAAGCAGTAGGGAAGATGAAGAGGTAGGGTAGAGCTAGAGTCAAGAGCTTTTGCGTAAATATTGCCTCTGAAGAGGAAACAAAAGGCTTTTGATTTTCGAGAAGAAAAGTGCTGCTTTATTGTGAATGAGGAGGACTGTTTTTGAGGGAAGAAGGAGCCATTAGTTTCAGACTCATTGTATTGTTTTGGATCAGAGTATTGTTACTAGCATGAATGTAAATGTGATTTATATTTATGCATATTGATGACTTACAGTTCGTTATTAGTCTTGTTAAATTTTGAATGTGATTTAGTTTCATCGTTAACTTGTGAATGGTCTCTTATTTGAAACTAAATTAAACATGAGTTGCAGTTTTAATTCCATAGAAGAATGTGGATTCCTATATGAGTGATTGGATTGCAATTTAACTTTAATATAGTCTTGTCCAGCTGTGAATTCAGTGATTGATTCATTTGGACTTGAATCTATGCATGATGTTTAACCTTCTTTATCATGCTCCTGCTGAACATATATATGATGTTTAAACCTCTGTATCATGCTCTTGCAGGATATATTAGAGTAGCTAGGACTAGATTAAAGTAGTTAGAAGTAGTATAGATAGGATTTACTACATAGAGGTTAGTTGTTTCATTTTGTTGATTTAATTGAAGTCTTCCTCCTGGAAGCAATCTTTCAACATGTTCAAGCGGTTTACGGGGTCCCTTGAAACCTGTCGGAGCTAGCCAATCCAAACGAAAGTAGGTCTAATTGGGGCTTGTGATTGGGTTAGTTCCCCTTGTTGGCACAGTGCACTTTAGCCATGTCAATAGGTCCCTATGGTAAGATGGACTTGTATGGTTGTTTCCTTGTGTCTCACAACTGTTGGTCAGGCCTGAGATGTTAAATTAAACATGTTGGAAGAAATTGGTGAGATAAGGCGCTCCAGGAAGGCGTATAAATGGGAAAAATATGTTGTGGATCTGATCAAAAGTAATTGTTAGGAGTGCCAAACTTCGGGTAAATATATTCACTTTCCATATTTTCTCATTTGGTTAGCCATGAAGTCTAGTCCACTAATTGGAGAGACTAACTTTACTAGGAAGGATATGTCTCTCATGAATAACTTTAATATTTTCTCACATCATTGGTCAAGTCAACCATAGCCTCTAGGCTCCCATTAGTTATTTAGAAATTTTTTATTGAATATCAAATCATCTTATAACAAACAGAGTGTTCCACAACATGTATGTCAGGCATTGCCACCATGTTCCCATATATAGTTATGTTTGAATGCTACCAAAGTTGGTATAACAATTCTACTGAGGTGGATCCTCAGGAATTGCCTTATCAACCCTTTGTTCACCAAATGTTTAATGAATTGCTCCGAGAGTCTAATACAAACTATCCCATTCATCCCGGAGTCTTAGATTTGTTTGTAGACATTATCACCCTGTTCTCTGATGTGGAGTTGGAAGAGGAGGAAAAATTTACACTATACCTGCATCCCTTCAAAGTTGATTTGTCAGTTCCTAGCAGAGCCATCACAAAAGTCCAACGAGGAAGAGTCACATAGTCCCAAGTCTACTCTGACTTCCTCTAAAGGAGTTCAGTGGGAAGAGGTACTAACAGAAATTTGTATAGAAACCTCAGCAGCAAAAAAAACTTGATGAAGTTGTCCAACAAGTGATTGAATCTACTAAGGCGAAAGGTAAAGTAGTTAAAAAGCCACAAAAAAACAGAAAAAACAGTTTCATCCATTAAAGAGACATTGAGCAAGAAGTAGGAAATGTTAAGGACACTTTTGTGGAGAATATCCAACAAAAGATGGAAGAAATTGATCAAGCTTCATTAGGACATAATCTTGTGTAGATTGACACTTCTAGTAATGAGGAGAATGACGGTGTTACTCATAAACAAAATGATACTTCCAATCAGGGACATGACTAGATGGAGTAGGTTGCAGACACACATTCCACGTAGGGAATATTTTAAGGATGGAAACTTATCTTAAAATTTAGAAACTTTGGCGAATCTTAATAGTTCTCATTATGTAAACCATAAGTTTTTTAGTGATATATTTGGAAAAATACTCAAATTTATAATGATCTTATATATAGTCTTTGTAAAAATTTGACAATTTTTAAAGAAAAATATTTTACACTATAAAATTTTGGGCGAATAACATTAAAAAAAAAAAAGACATTCCGGAATCTATTTTTTCGAAAAATCATGAAAAAATAACCCACTTGCGAATATTAGCCCCTAAAATTTTCCATGATTCCAAGACTCAAGAGATTGAAATTGATATAACCAAAGATACACCTCCTAACTCTCCCATACATATTGAAGAGGAGAAACATCAATCAGATCAAAATTTATCAGATCAACAGAATTAACAAAATAATTTATCGGAACATACTCAATTGGACAACATAGTTAGAACCCACAATCCGCACACTCAACATATGACAATTGTGCCTACAAAGCAAAAATAACTAAAGTACCATCAAATAATCCATTAGTCACTCAGTCTATGTTGAATGGCATGATGATCCAACATCAAGAAGTACGTCTGGAACTCAAGTTAAAAGAGAACTTATCGACATTTGTACCAAGTTTGTCGACTTAAAGCTTGCTAGTGATAAGCAAATTTTTTAAGTTTTAGAGCATTCTTTAGAAACATCCAAATTGCAAATGAAAAAGCAGAAAAAGGACACGAATAAGCTTGAACAAAGACAGGAACAAGAAAGGGATATTTGGTTGGATTCTCAACACCAGGCAGGCAGCAGAAAAATTTAATGTCAGCATTCTAGTTGAAGTTGATGATCATCTCATCGCCTTCCAATAGTTGGTGTATCAGTTGATTGATAGAAATGAGTAGCTTATGATAGAGATAACCAAGTTACAAACTAGATTAGCGGTCCCAAGAATTGAACAGTTAATAGAGATTCTCCAAAGGATCATCATAAATTATTGGCTACCAAACAAACATTAGAACGCATAATCGACAAAGGTTGTGCTTTAACGATTACACTAAATAATTAGTCACCCTACTTGGCATCGACTCACAGTCACATCAGAGCATCGGACATGGTGATTCATGAATTGGCCTCGAGGGAAGTTGCATATCCGAGAGCTAAGAAAGCACTAGTCGATAAGGTAGAACAAGAATGGGAAATCTATGCACAATTGATGCAAAATGAGTGCCACTGGCTCAGAGAAGGAAACAAAGCACAGATGGAAGCCAATAATGCCTCAGAATTTTTGGAAGGAATGCTTAATCATGTTTTGTAGCTTGAACAGGCCAAACCTTTCCACCAAAGGGTATCAAAGGAGACATTGTTGGAGAAAGAGTTGAATTTCTGGCGTACCTTAAGGAATCAAGTGCTTAAGAAAGGCTAGTGGTTCATTAATGGTCAATCTTCAACAAGCACCTGCATATTTTTCCATCAATCATCTATCAGACTGTTTTCATGAATATGCCACCACCACCACCAATCTATTCTTCATTGCCACAATCGCCACGGACCACCCATCAGTTTTATGCACCCTGTATCTCAACATGTGCTACAACCTCATAACAGCAATCACATGAAGTCGAAGTGGACCAAGTAGTAAATTAGTCCATAGAACTAGTTCACGAAGATCCAACCGAGCCTTCAAAATCACTTATCAAAGAATAAGTTATGCCTTAATTTATCTTTGATTTCTTATTGTAATCTATTTTGTACTAAAATTTTGTTGAATCTTCAGCTCTCAAAGATCCAACGACACAAATTGTATAAGTTCTAATGATTTTCTTATATCAAACTTTGTAAATTTTTAGGATAAAGAAGGCTTTGAGGGTGGGGAGATGTTGAAAGGGCTAGTTTACTAGTTCTATTAGCCTAGTCTAGTGAGAACGTATACAATGTAAATACAACTATTGAGATGATACCTAAACTTAGATTGGTTAAAGTTTGGTAGAAAATTAGACTATTGTATCTTTCTTGACTTGGTATAAATATTTGTCTATGCATCATTATATCGGTTTTGATTGGCTTTTAAGAGATATAATATACTGCATCAATATATCGGTTTTGATTGGCTTTTAAGAGATATAATATACAGTGCTTCAGTTGTTTCTCCACTACTTGTGTCTCTTCTCTTTCTCTGTAATTATGTGCTATGTTGTGTGAATGCTTGATGTCTTTGCTACTCGTAACTATGTACACTTTTCCCTAGATTGCAACAAGGACCAATCTCTTCTTCTAGTTTCATCCCACTAATATATCTTGTATTATTTATGTTTATTTGTTCGAATGAAAGGTATACATACAAGGGCGTCACTCTCTAGAGTTTTTTAAACTATAGGATGGATGGACAAAGCTTAGATGAAGGGTTGATATATATTTTTTGAAACTTTTTGACATTTTGTGATAGCAGTGATGACTTGATAAAAATATGATAAAATGAGATAGACCATATATATATTTACTCATTAATATATACAATTATTTTATTTAAAAAATATATATTGTAGCTTCCAAGTGAACATTATCCCATGTTTTTAACTTAATTAAGAAAAACAACATTGGTATTTGATGTCCTTGTGGGATGGAAATCAAAGGTCTACAAACAAGAAATAATGAAAATACATTGCATGGTTTTGTAAAAAAAAAAAAATTGAAAACCATAGCCGTAGGTACAATCCATATTCTCCTAGGCATCACAGATTATACTAGGTGTCTCCAAATTGCTTTTAACACATACCTACCATCATGAAATATTACACTAATGACTCCAACTTGGTCTTAGAACACTACACATTTTAAGAGAAATACTTCCCACTAGATTTTAATGCTTACATATTAAATATTTTTCTTTTCTCTTCGAAAAAATGTTTAGAGTTTTTTTAAATAGTCTTTTAAGGTTAAATTAGTAGAAGATTATTAAGCTTAACAATAAAACTTATGATATAAATATTACAAATATATCTAGAAATTATGGTAGAATATTAGTTATCAACATGGCATTTTATTATGCAAAGGTTGCAATAAAACCTTCAATTTATGGTCCAATCAAATGTTTGAAAAATAATTTTTTAATGATATTGAAAAACAAATATTTATTTTTCAAAGTTAAACATTATAATTTGCCTTGATCAATGTTAAACTAAATGTGTCCACTAATAACATATACCTAAACAAATAAAATAACCATACCCACCTAAAGACATTAAGTCCCCTCCTCAAAATTAATTGGGTCAGATTGATAATTTGTTTGTTGACTCTCCTTCCTTCCCATACTTTGCTTCTTTACTTATATGACTAAAATCTAACCTTACAAATTTAACAATTCCAAAATATTTTAGAATCTGCAGTTAATATAAAAATACATTTCTTAAAAAACAATATAAGCACCCTCTTATATATTATTTCAAATTCTCCCTCTAAATTAGATATATCCTTCACTATCCATCTTAATTTCTATCTTTTCCACTCATCTAAACCCCATATATATAATTTATTTATTTATTGATTTATTTTTAATAATAAATTATTTATTAATTCTATGAATGTGTTAAGTATTTAAAAAAAATTATAAAATTTACTATGATTTCAAATATATTTGTTTCTCATAATATTTATTCCTATGTGCAGAGAGGAATATGAAAAAGGATCCATTCCTATCAATGAATCAGGTTAAGACACAGAGTTTAGAAGGACCAGATCATTGCTTCCTCGGCTCTTCTTTATACTATGGAGGCCCAGATGAAAATTATATATCTCCAGAAACAGAAAAGATCAGCCAAGATGAGGTGAACTTTAATCATAAATTGAGTCATTTTTTAAAATTATTCATGATTTTAAATACATACAACACTTTGATGTGAGATATAATAATATGATTTTTATTTTCCAAAAAATAATAGATTAAAACGAAAGTGAAGCAGTTAGAGGAGGCTATGGACCCTTTCAATCCTGAATATGCAACAAGAGGAAATTGGTGGGAAGGTAAAAT
The DNA here is from genome assembly GCA_031772625.1 of Pinus tabuliformis. Lineage (NCBI taxonomy): Eukaryota > Viridiplantae > Streptophyta > Pinopsida > Pinales > Pinaceae > Pinus > Pinus tabuliformis. Next base: position 5,368,545 of record CM062817.1, on the reverse strand, counting down.
GTCAATAACAACCATTCAGACGTATAAGAAATTTTAAGTTATATTTTTTTTGTTATTATTATAGAATAATAATGGATTATATTTATATAAAAAATAAGGAAAATTAGATTATATTTTGTTTTTTCTTTAGATTTCGTTATATTATAAATCAGGTTTAAATTTTGTTATATTATAAATCATGTTTATTAATAGTAAACCATTCGTTTTGGCTTGTTTGGCTTGTTGCAGGTTCTTTGTATTATTGAGATTTTACATCTTACAAAATCTTGTCTTTTCTTCTAAGTAAGTTTCAATTGATTTATAAATTTTCTCATATATCTTTTTATTTTTATTTATATTAATAAGTATTAAGTTTAATAAGTATTAAGTTTAATAAGTATTTGAAAATAATTGTGATAATAAATTTTGATTTGATTTATGTAGGTACAAGTTATGTCTACTTAATTCTGCAAAGTGGGAAAGATGCTAAACTCTACAAAGTGGAGTATTACACATGTTAAAGATTTTCGGTGATAAATATAAACTATTTAAATAACTATTTTAAGTTTTTTATTTTGTGTAATATGAGCACCTCACAATTAGTGTGGTGCTCAATATTTTCCTAATATGTAATAGGTATTGTTGTGTTTATTATTTTGATAAAAAAAGTTGTTGTGATAATTAGTGTTATATATTTTTTATATGTATGAGTAGAATATGTAATTTTTTGCTTTAAAAAAATTATGGAAATTGGTAATTTAAAAAAGTGATTTAAGTTAAATTTTAGATTAAATTTATAGATTATTACTCTAAAATAAAATTTTATCTACCACCATAATTCAAAAATATATTTAAAAACCCACAAATTAAATATTTAAAATATTTGTCACTTTGCAAAGGTAACACACTAAAGTAACCATATATACACCTTTCTATCCTTATTATGAGAAACCAACTTTATATCTTTAAAAATATAAAGGCTTTTTAAAAATTAATATATAAGAAAATATTTACATTTCTATAATTTGTACCTCTCATCACAATTAATATGTGTTAAGATAAATTTAAATAGTTATTTTCATTTTTTATTCAAATTATTTTAAAAACAATTATTTTTCAAAATAAATAATAAAAATAAACCAAAAAATATTAAAGAGAAAGATCATAACTCTTAGAACAGCAACTTCATTCATATATTTTTTTTATTGGAATATGAAAATGTAAATATTTCATTTTCTAATACTATTTACTTAACATGAATTTTACAAGGTTTTTTAAATATTATTTTTTATAATTGAATATGTTTACATGTCTAAAGGTTTTTTAATTGATGAGTTTGCATGTCTAGAGTTTTTTAACCACCGCTCTATGCTTATGGCAACAAAAATAATGCGGTAGCCTTCATTGTTGTGCAACTAGCTATGTTTAGAGATGTAAAAAAGTTCTCGAAGAGTGTTACAAAGTTAGAAAGGGTTGCTCTTACACCATATGGGATAGTATATATCCATCTCTACCTTTATTAATGTACAAATGACGACGAGACTTTTACGGCATGAATATTTTCTTACAGTTATAATGCATTATAGCATTTAATGTGTTTGTTTGGTAATGTATTTGAATAGAGTGAAAGTACAATAATAAAATGATTATGAAATATGAAGTTGTATTTTTTTAAATTGCCAAATGAGCCCATGCCCATTCATTGAACTAAACATTGTAGGACATGGGCATTATGTAGTTCATTGAACTAAACATTGTGTGACATAGTATAAAGTTCTTGTGTCATAATTTATATAATATATATTAATCTTTACAAGGTTAAAAATAGTTTGTAGGATTATTATCCTTTCTGTTTTTAGCTTTGAGCTCCCCCAACTCTCTAAGAGTCTTCTTGCTAAAAAGACAATATTATGGGATCGATGCTAACATATTGTCAAAATTGTCCTTGATATCTCTAAAAGCATCACATTCCAAAATGAAATGTTTTTTTCGGTTCCATTGCCCGAGACGTACAAAACTTACACACCCCTCTTCATTCTTCCCCAACTTCTTTAGGTATTTTCCACCGTTCCGTTTCACACCAAAGTTGATGCAAGTTAGTTCTTAATTGAGCAATAAGAATATTTTCCCTCCAAGGAATGCTACCTCCAATGTACTCTTTTTGTTGGAGATCACAAGTGGAGTTAAATTCCTCATCATAGTACTTTTTCTTTCCACCCAAGTCTTTTCTCATATATACGAAACTTCTCCATAACAAAATTTTTTAGCTCCTTGCTATTTGTGGGGGACAGATATTCCATTTTTGCATCCATTTGTAGTTTTGTCTCATCCATTTTTTCTTTCTTTCACTCATTCCTTCATTGAACATAACTTTAGGTCATCTACTTACTCCCATTTGCTCAATTCTTTTTTAGATATCTTATGAGACGCACCATAGAAATTGCTTTGATGGGAGTTGTTTTTGTTTCACTCAACATTATCTCATAAGGAACCCAACTTTTTATTTTGAATTTTCTCATGGTCAAATGTTTTCGTATTTTCTCAATTTGTTCCATTTTGAGACGAGGTGTTGTTAGCCCACAGTTCACACAAATATAGCATCTACATTTGTTTTGAAGATCATATAATGCTTGTTGGGCCTCGAATATGCCTATTTTTCCATCGTATAACACCATTATTCATAGCCTAAATTTCTATATTTTACACTCATTTCAGATTGTAATTCGACAACTTGCTACCAATTCATATTCTACACTTCATGGTTAATTATCATTAGTTTTCTTAGCTTTTCTATGATTAGAGATGATTCTGTCATGATTTACTAATGATGGTTTTTGCTAAGTTCATTTGTCGCAAGGTTCCATTTTTGAAATTCTTTATGATCCAATTAAATTAAGTTGCTACAAGTTAAAATCTCAATTTGTGATCAAACAAGGGAAAATATTAAGATTCTGACACACAAGTTTTGTTCAAAGTACCCTCATTTAGGTAACCTAGAAATTGTTCGGCAAAATTCATCATTATGAGGAAGTTATGATCAGGGGAATCTTAAGTACAGAATCAATGCCAGAATTCTCTTTGTAATTACTGAATCGCTGAACGGTTTTGGTCAGTCATGGTTTCAGCTCAGCCAAGCAGGTCAGCCACGATTGGGCCAGTTGGTTGCACATTCTAGAAGACTCTAATTTGGCATGTTCTTCATCTCTACATAGCTTTGATCCATTCCATTCCTTAGTTAGTGATTTGTTGAAACTATCCTCTCCAATTTGTTATCGGCTGAACTCTTTAAAATCCCGATGGAGGATACACATAGGGATGATTTTATGTACAGAGGAACTGAGGGGAGGTAGCAATCAGAAGGATTGTATGTAATCTTGTTTACGCTATGAATACAACGGAATCTTTGATGGAGTTTGTTTAAATGCATGATTGCTGAACCATAACACAGAACTCTGATTCTGCACTCAATTTGTTGTAAGTATTAATGTGTTTTTTATTTTTAAAAGATACTGCATTAATTTAAACTTGTTACGGGAGTGGCAAGGGTCCAACACCACCTAGAAGCAAGTTTTGTAAACATCATAGGATAGATCTAGATGCACGGATTTTATTTTGAAATCATTTGTTAATTAGATCTCCTAATTTTGATTCTGTACTCAAGGTTGTTATTTGTTTTCTTGAAATTAAATAGACATATCATCTCCAATTCATTGCAAGCTAATGAATGGTGTTCATCAATGATTTTATTGCATGGATAATCCCTTTGTTATAGGTTTACGATTGGAATACTTTAAAGATAAAAGAAAGGAGAAAGCACTCTCCAAGGAAGTCAAGAAAAAGTATGGCACATGTAGGGGTGTGTGTGGATTAGACATTCCAAATATAAATGATCACATGGTCATATTTTCAACATAGGTAATGGCATGCCAATTATTATGCAAATGATAGAAGGACCAGGTCCAAGCAAGAGTAATAATAATGACAACTAAGTGCGCAACACGGGTCTAAATGAAATGGGCCATGTTTCTGCTCAACTGGTTTTTAATCAATTTCTAGGAAGTGCAAGATAATAATGCAGAGTTCCACTACACGTGGTTTGTAATATTGATCACACTCGTCACTTGGATGGAACTAGAGGAGACATAGTTCCCAACTACAGAAGATAAGTTGTTCATGGCACCTCAGTATAGCTCCTTATGGAATACCACAAACAAGGGTTAGCAACAACATAATAATGTTATATTTTATGTGTTTAAGGAAATCGTCCAGGAAATAATAGGATTCATCTCACACATACCACCCTGAATCATTGAAATATATAGTTCAATAGTGCGCTTCAAAAGAAATCCACACTTCATGTGTATACAACCGAAGAAGGACCTGACAAAGAAATGGTCATCAAGTTGTTACAAGCTAACACAACACAAATTCAACAATATTATTAATGATTAGGAGGCATACTAGAGGGTCCCAGTGGAAGAGGAACCCAAAAATATTGAAAGTAGCAAGTACCAGTCAATTCATGAGTTTGTGCAACATATTGAGCAAGGGGGTGGCACAACGAATACATAGGATGAGGATAGTGTGTATGTCAAGGAAAAGAGGAAATAGAAGTAGAATACGAACAAAGGGACCTATTGCACATGTCCAAAGTGAAAATACACAAAGCTAGCAGACACTCAAGGCCAATCATTAACTAATGATGACTTAGAAACAATTGGGGACCAAGAAAAGGAAATCACTAACGAAGAATTAACACCAGAGTAGTTGGAGCATCTACAATAGTTATTTACAACAAGTAGATAAATTCGAGTGCAATCGGGAGGAAAAAACTAGAATACCTAGAGCATAATTGAGCCACATTCAGTGAAGTCACAATTGTAAACAACACTAGGAGAGCAACATGTCCTGCAGATATCACCACATGTGTTGAGATTTCTTTTTGAAGAGATGCAGATACAAGCATACTTGAGCTAAGCCATTTATATTTGACTTTGTCATAATTAACATAGGATATTCTATATCAATTCTAGTATAATATTGGCCAATAGATATAGATCCACATAGTAACAACAAATAAGAATTGGTACAATTGTCCACCACACATGATGCATTGAAGATAGAAAAATGTTGTTGTTGGTAGAGAAAGAATATGCATAATGATGAGAGTACAAGCTAAGGAAAGTAGTTGAGAAGGTCTATATAAACCTCCTAGAAGCACCAATGGAATTAGACACACCAATAGAGGGGGAAATAATAGAGAATAGAAAGTACATAGAAAAACTCATGAAAAAAATTGTAGAGATGGAGTCACAATACAAAAAGAGCAGGAGCACCATGAAAAGGAACAAATAGTCTCAATGACTATAAAATGACTAAAAGGATTGGATGAAGAATGCTTCAAACTAAATGAGAAAGGATAGAAGATATGGACAACCTCAATGGAGATTTTATAACTTAACGACATAGTACAAAAAATCCCAATTGCACAGGAAGAATCTCAGAAGCTCTAGGATAATTTTAGCACCTTACAACCCGCTAAGCACAAGGAAGCCATGAAAGAAAGAATTCCATTGGAAAAATGGCTAAATAACATGAGAATTAAGTAGCAATATCTAGCAGAGAAGTTTTAAAACTTACAGAAAGAAGCATTCATAGTCAATGATGATATCATGATTGTGCACCAAAAATTCATACAAGAAATATAAGACAATGTAGATATGTTGAATACCTCCATGATATTGAGATAATAGATCATATCCAAGGAACAGTGTAGCAAATCCAAACAAAGGTCACTATAGTGAACCATCATTTTAAGGCACTCATCCTAAATAAAGGGCACATTTCCCTCGTTAGTGCAACACAAGGACTAATTGGTTTTGAACAAGCCATAGGTGAGTGTTAGGGGCCTATTGGAGCAATATTTTTAGGAAATATTTTGAGGATCTGCACAGAGGAGCACTGTGCAGAAGGATATCGTGCAAGAAATTCAGCTAACAGTTAGTGTGCGAAATGAATAAATTTGGGAAAGTCGTTAAGTTTAAATTAAGGGTTTTTTCCCATCTTAATAATGATTGCCCATAGTAAAAATAGGTTTCTTATCGGCTTTGTGCCCTAATGTAAATCTATTAATAGTTAAATTCATGATGTAAAAGAGAGATGCATATGTATGGAAAGGCACTGTAAACTTGATGGATTAGGTTAGTGAGTCATGACAGTTGCAATGTAATGAAGAACTTTCAAGAGTAAAAAAGATGTATTTTTGGGTTCATTGTCTATTATTTTGCATTATGGCATGGACGATTTGATTTATTTTTTATGATCTATTAATGATTAAATTATTCTGCGAATATAGGGTATACCTCAATTTATTTTTATGTTGATAAAAAGAGTGATAGCATAGTATTTTTCTCCTTCATCACTAGAAAATTATCTAGGTTCTCGCATTCCTCATATATGCCTCAAGTGGGACTTCACTTGCTTGTAGGTCAATCTAGAAGGGCTAGTGTCTAAGGGGTTTTGTTGGTTGTTTCACTCTAAACTCGGGTCTACCCTCTGTGCACAGACAAGGTCCTCACCCTCTTGTTTCACTCCTCCACTAGAGAGATTTATAAAAATGAACTCTAATGGTGCCTCTCAAAGAAATCCTAGCCCAGTAGGATATGGAGGAATGTTTAGAGATTAGAATAATAAGACTTTGATGATATATGCAGCTAACTGTGACACAACTAGTAATAGTGTTGTAGAATTTGTGCCTTTAGAAAAAGGACTTCAGTTGGACTCGATGTAATCTATTTTAAACTCCAACTAGATGGGGAATCACAATTGGCCATTTTGACTGCTCAAAAAGTAATCAATGGCACCCCCTTATCCAAATTGTCTAAGAGTTTGTGACTAGAATACCACATCTCCTACATTCAGACTATGATTTTTTTGATGCATTATATTATAACTCCCACTCAAGAAGAGAACGTAATAAAGTAGATGATTTTTTAGCCAATCTGGGATGCTACGAAAACAAACCTCAATCTCACTGCACCTTTTCTTATGGTGGATTTTCTAAGTTGTTCAGTGTCTATGCAAGCCATTATGGGTGAGGATAATCGCTTCCTGATGGGGGTGGAAAATAAGGTGAATCGGGAGGTAAGGGGATGAGCCCACCACCCTACTATAGAGCATAACATTAATAAAAGGGGTGGCATGGCTAAGCCCCTAGATGCATAGGCATGTTAGTGACCTTAATTCATTTAATCATGGTAAGAGGTATCTTGTATCGATACTTCAGTTTTCAATCCAAGTCATTGAATATTTTAACTAGGGATTTTTCCCATGCCCCCACTAAAAGTGGGATCCTTCTAGGGTTCGAATAACATTAAGGGACCATTCCATGCCAGATCTACAATTTCTATAGTAATCTCAATTATGATCCCTTTTATAGCGACTCTATTTATGTCTCTTCCCAAATTTATGGTGAATTCTATCTGTCTAAGTGAGGACCTGATTATGTGGAGACGGATGGCTTGTGACTTGCGACAAGCAAGGAAAGATAGGTTACGAAGGAAATGCAATGATATGGACAATGAAATTTGTAGTGTAGAAAGAATTCCTTGGAAAATTTCAGTTTTTCCACCTCATTACACCTTTCAATACTCCAGCTCTAGCTTGCGGACATAATTCCAATTAGGGGTAACTCTAGATTCTTTAGTCTGTAATATTATTCCTTCATGCGCTGATGTATTTGGTCCATATAACACCATTAGTAGTGAGTACTAGATTACGGTGGCATGGTTGGTAGTCGAGGGCTAGAAGCTTGATTCATTTCCATGAAAAGGTTTCATTTTGTGATGCTTTACTTTTAAAATCTTCTGCCGTGTGTTGAATTCTATATTCTAGTATTCGACCTTGTTTTTCCTAGCTTTTCACTATCTCTTCAAGGTGTGGATTCCTACTCTTGATAGATCTTGTATAGACTCTTGTAATCTTTCTCACTTGAGAATAATGCCTTGGGAGTTTGTGAAAATTCACCAAGGAGGTAGAGGTGAGAAGAATGCCTTGGGAGTGTGTGAAAATTCACCAAGGAGGTAGATTTTTCAACCCCCAAGGTCGCAGTCGAGCCAATAGTAGGCATAGGAAGTAGCTGACACTTTTCACTGTACTTTTCCTCTCAAATTCCATAATGAAATTTGTCATCTTGAATCCCGTGTTGTAGAGGACCAACAAGTGTTTTAAAACTCGGAAATTCTGGAAGAGGTTTCACAATGGGTTCCTAGCCATGGTCATACCAAGGGAAGGAACAAATACCTCAATTCCATCTCTTTACACTAGCAGATCAAAACTCTCCTAGGTAGGGTCTTAAAAGGAAAAAATAAAGAAATATATGGCATCTTTGTTGCATTGAATGACATAAAGTGTTCTCAGTGGAATTGGTGATCCTACTTGGAAAGAATGGAGGCCAAGATTTCTAACTTAGAGAGCCAATTCCTGTGTGATGTTAATACCCCAGTATCTCCACGATACAATGCCAAAGATCTTCACCTATTACATGTTCTCACTTGTAAACGTTTGTAGTGATGGATATCATCTTTTTGTTAGGTAATATTGTAGCAGATAAACTTGTTTTGTTAAAAACATTTATATTTTGAAAAAATTGCTTATATTGTATGTGGTTAAAATTATCTAGTTTCCCACGAAACATATTGAAGCTACCTAAAAAATTACTATTTCTAAGCTATAATGATGTATTTTTTTATTATGTTCTTTTGAAGTAATAGTAATAGTAATAGTAATATATATATATATATATATATATATATATATGAAGATTACCAACTCATAAGTGGATTAGTGTTTAGACATTAATATCTGCAAATAACACTGAGGGACTGTGGCTGCGCCTGAGCGCCCTACAAACCTGCTCGAGCTAGCTCCAGCGGATCGGCTCTGGCCTGATCCTACATGCAGAGAATAGGCCAATCTTGGAAACCTCGATTTATTAAGCTCCTTAGAAGCTCTAGCATCTGGAGGATTGTCTACGCCTGAGGGACTGCGACTGTGCCTGAGTCCTGCAATCGACCTGCGCGAGCCAGCTTCAGCGGATCGGCCCTGGTCCTCAGCCTCCTGATCCTGTGACTTGCATGCAGAGAACAGGCCGCCATATGGACCCTGCCGGGTGCTGATCCTCCAGCCCCTGGGGTTTGATTCAATGGAGGGGTTGGGATCTCCTCCGCCCCCCCCGCCTCCTCCTCCGAGATCGCCTGCTGAGGCCTTCTCCCAGCTCCTGGCTAGCCTTCCAAAGAAGAGAACATCCGATGCAGCGAAGTTCGTCAAAAAACTAGATGAAATCCCGGAGATTTCTCTTCCTCCAGAAACCCCGATCCAAGTTGCACTGTCGTTAGCTGAACGGGCCCTCATCGGCCAGTTTACAGGGCTATGGCCGTCTCCAAAGTCCACCGAGAGCTGGGTCAATAAGAACTGGGCGCCGCTAATCAAAGAAAATGTCACCTCATACTTTCTGGGGAGAGGATTTTTCCTCTTTGAATTTACATCAAAGGAAGATAAGGAACTGATCTTCCAAAACGGACCCTACTTCATGGGTCCTCAGGGTCTATACCTAAACAACTGGACCCCGGACTTTGATCCGACAGTTGATGTACCAAAAGCAGTCCCGGTATGGGTCAGGCTCCCAAACCTCCTGGTTCACTGTTGGAACTGGGACTCATTGAGTCACATCGGAAATGCCCTGGGGAAATTCATAGACCGAGCAAATAACAAGGATCAATATGACTGTGCCAGGATCTGCGTTGAGGTTGACCTGGAAGTGGGATTACCAGAGGCCATCACACTAAAGGTCGGAAGCTGGACGCATCTTCAGAAACTAGATTATGAACAACTACCTTTCAAATGCTAGAAATGTCATGTTTATGGACATTTCGCCAGAGACTGCCCGATCAACAAAGAAACGGTGCAAGGGAGGGAGGAAGGATGGAGCCAGGTCAAGAGATCCAAAGTTCAATCCAAAAACCAGAAATCGGGAGGCCCTACCGGCAAAGCGACTCACCAACCTACTGCCCATCAGATGCCGATTAAGACTGTGCATGCAAATAAATTTGACCCTCTGAGCTCGCAAACAGAGGGCACCCAGGAGATCGAGCTCCAAAAAGAGACAGAAATGGTTCAGGAGACCGAGGTCCACAAATCAGCTCCACCAGAAAAAGGTACCCCCTCAACCTCCTATAAAGGAGTTGTAGACCCCAACGACAAGAATCCAGAAGCGACGGAAGAAGAACATGAATCTGAAGAGTCAGAAGAGGAAGGAGAAATAGGAGAATCCCAATCCTGAGTAAGAAGATCTACAAGAGGACGGAAAACGGATAGAGAAAAAAGGGAGCAGGAGACATACAAAGAAAAGCTATAGGGCAGCCAACCAACCTTGGAAAAACTACTGGAGCCAAAGTCAAAGATGATGAAAAATCAGACCCAAGGCTCCAAGGGAGCCCACCAGAAACACAAATAATGAAGATCATCTCCTGGAACTGTAGAGGTATGGGGAGCAAAGCTAAGGAAGAAGCTATCAGAAGCCTAATCAGAGCCGAAGGCCCAGACATACTTCTTGTCCAGGAGACAAAGCTGGAAGACACTGTCTTCCTCAAGTCAAGCAAGAAAATCTGGTATAAAAGTGAAGCAAGAGCCATCTCTGCCCGGGGGCCTCGGGAGGAGTTGGCACTATTTGGAATATGAGTAGATTTTCAGTTCAATTTGAGGCTAGAAACACCCATTGGTTATTGCTGAAAATGCAGAATCTAGCCACCAAGGAAACCTTCTGTCTATTCAATGTTTACTCTCCAATTAATATTGGGGAAAAAAACAACTGTTGGGACTCCATAAGGCAGCAAGCAGAGCTAGAAAACATGGAGAATATAATAATAGCTGGAGATCTCAACCTCATCCTTCACTCCTCTTAAAAAGGGGAGGCAGCATAGTGCGAGATCCAGCTAGGGAATGGGTGGAGGACATCATGCAAGACTGGGACATGCTAGATATCAAGCCCTCTTCCGGTAAGTACTCTTGGTCTAACAAAAGATTAGACCCTGGCCATATAGCTGCCAGGCTAGATAGATTTCTCATTCAAAGCTCCTTTTTGCTGCTAGGACTAGAACCAAGAATGCACATCCTGCCTAATAGCACTTTGGACCATAAGCCAATTAAGCTTGAGCTTTTAGCTCAGCGGGATCTGGGCCCTATCCCGTTTCGCTTTAGCCTGATTTGGATTAAGGAGCTAGGCTTTATGCAAATTGTCAAAGATAGTTGGAACCAGTCGGTCAAAGGCTCGCCTTTCTATGCATGGGAAGAAAAGCTCAGGAGGGTAAAAGGAGCTCTTAAAAGATGGGTCAAGACTCTGTCCAATCCGGCCACTGATAGAAAATCCTTGAAAACCCTGCTCGACTCTCACCAAAAGAGCATGGAGAAGGATGCAATCACTAAGGAAGCGATGGATCAGGAATCTCAACTGCAGCAGTGATACCACAAGGCTTGCCTTGCTGAAGAAGAATACTGGAGGCTGAAATCCCGCAATCTCTGGCTCAAAGCTGGGGATAGGAACACTGCCTTTTTTCACAAACAAACCCACATGAGGAAATGTTTCAATATTATCTCAGAGATCAAAGAAGAGAATGACATCTATAAAGATTTTGAACACATAAAGAAATCTGCCTTTTCACACTTCCAAAGTTTGTATACTGAGGACAAGGATCAGAATGAAAATACAAATCTGCTAGATGTGGTACCCTCAGTAATATCTCAGCAAACAAAGGAAAAGCTTGAGGCTAAAATCACCAAAGAGGAAGTGGAAAAAGCTCTCTTTGACATGGATCCAGATAAGGCCCCGGGACTGGATGGCTTCTCAGCTAGATTTCTCCAAATATGTTGGCCGATCATAGAAAAGGACTTGCTCAGAATGGTTCAAAAATCTCAGAATACCCAGAAAATAGGAGGTAGCACAAATTCTGCCTTCTTAGCCCTCATCCCAAAGGAAAAAGGGGCCAACACCTTCAACAGATTTCGCCCGATCTCCCTATGTAACACCGGATACAAAATAATCACCAGAATAATTGCTAACAGATTGAAGCCGATCCTCCCTAAAATAATCCTTGAGAATCAAGGAGGCTTCATCCAAGGAAGGCAGATCATGGATAACTACTTTCTCGTCTAAGAGGCTATTCACTCCAGTCTGCTTCGAAAATAGCAAGGTATGGCCATTAAACTTGATTTAGCCAATGCATTTGATAGAGTAAATCATAGTTTTCTGTTGAATGTTATGGGCAAATTTGGGTTTGGAGAAAAGTTCATTAAATGGATTCGGGCATGCATCTCGGAGCCGTGGATCGCCCCTCTAGTGAATGGAAGAGCCACAGATTTCTTCAAAGCATCGAGAGGTCTTAGGCAGGGGTGCCCTCTCTCCCCGCTGCTATTTGTCATTCAAGCATCCGTCCTCAGCTTCCTGTTAAACAAAAGAATGCAAGATTAGGACATTATAGGATTGTGCATCGCAAGAGGGGCAAAGAACATAAATCATGCTCTGTTTGCGGATGACACACTGCTCCTGGGACCTGCCACACCTTCCTCTGCTTCAAAATTCAATGTGGTTTTGGATGACTTCAGCAAAGCCATAGGCAGCGCTGTCAACAAGAGCAAATGTCACATATACAGCTGGAACATTACCCCAAGAGTGCTTGCTGATATCTCAAGATGCCTGGGTTACGCAGCCTCCTCCTCCTGGTCTTCATTTAAGTACTTGGGACTACCTGTACATCACAAGAAACTCACAAGTAAAGATTGGCTACCTCTGCTAGATAAATTCAAAACAAAAACTCAAGCCTGGGGTTACTCTTGGCTAAATAGTGCTGGTAAATCTGTGTTGATCAAATCAGTGCTGCAAAGTCTCCCTCTTTTTCAATTTGCTGGCCTCCTTGCTCCAACAAACATCATTAAAAATATGGAAGAACACCTCCGGAAGTTTTTCTGGAAGGGAGGAAAGAAAAATGAGAAAAAAATCCCACTCATTAGCTGGGAAACCATAACCAAGTCGCTCTGGGAGGGGGGCTTAAAGATCAAGAACCTATGCCATCAGAACATGGCTCTGGCAGCAAAGAACCTCTGGAAAATCACTTCCCCCAATCCGGGCTGGGCCCAAGTCGCCCTCTGGAAGAAATACTTCAGGGGCCCCCGCACCAGGTGTCTTACAAATGCCATCCACAGGCCCAATTCAACATTTCTGAAAGTCCATGCTAAAGCTGCATAGTTAATAACAGAGCATTCATTTTGGAACCCAGGCAACGGTAAAAAGGTCTGAATATGGAGCGATCGAATCATGAACTAGGAGCCGATAGACAGCAGAGCCTCCCTTATCGATCTGCACAGCTGGATGGACAGTGAACGCCTGCGCACACTGTATGACATTTCGCAGTGGAAAGACGGCTCCTGGGCAGGATGGAAGCAGTTGGACGTGCCGGATCACCTGCAAAAAGACTGCGCCACGCTCATGGATTGTCTTCACGGTTTGGTGCCCATCATACGAGGCACAAAGATCAGAAAGGGTGGAGCACAAGTGTAAAAGGATACACAGTCGCGCAGGGTTACAAAAAACTAATCGAATGCCCATACGTTCCTCCCAACCCGGCTCCATGGAGAGGCGTATGGCGTATCCCATCACTGTCGAAGGTGGATTTCTTCGCCTGGCAGCTTTGTCATGGCAAAATCCTCACCTATGAAACCCTCCAGAAAAAAGGCTATTATTTCCATCTGCGCATTGTGCAGAGATAATGCTGAGACTGTTATTCATCTATTCCTTGAGTGCAGATTTTCCAAGCAGATTTGGTCTTCACTCATATCAAGGCCGAATTTCAAGCTGCCAGGCACCATGGCGGATCTCTTTGCAACCTGGGCACTCATTTACCCTGGCCCAGCTTCTAAAAATCAGGTAATCAGAACAGCGTGGGCAATACTCCCTAAGATCTTAAGCTGGCAGATATGGCTTGAAAGAAACAGAAGAATATTCAGGAACACTGATCATAGTCACAGGATCTTAGAAAATAAAATTAAGTGTCAAATTAAGGAATGTTTGGCAGATATCAAAGATGACTCAAATCTGAGCCAGCATGACATCGATTGGGGATCGACTCTAGGCCTTCGATTCCAGCCAACTGCCAACTCCAGCCCAATCATTAAAGACTGACAGATAAGGAAATCTGAAGATGAAATGCAAGGCTGGATCAAAATGCATGTAAGGCATACTCTCTTTTTTGATGGGGCAGCAAAGGGTAATCCGGGCAAAGCTGGGGCAGGAGGAGTCGTTCTAAATCAGATAGGAGAAAAAATTCACTCCTATGCCTGGGGGCTCGGACATGCTTCCAGCGTTCAAGCGGAGGCCTTAGCCCTCCTTCAAGGTCTCCAGACCCTCAAGGATCTAAACATAAAAGAAGCAATCGTCATAGGAGACTCCCAGATCATCATCAGCGCAATGGCTGTCAAATCCTCAGCTTCGGATCTTAATCTAGCAAGATTGATAACCAGAATCAAAGGCTTGGAAAGCCATTTCCAGAACTTAAGATACTACCATGTGTTGAGAAATCATAATAAAGAGGCGAACAAAGAAGCCAACAAAGCTGTCCTCCTCCCTGCTGGAGTCAAGATGAAAGACAGAATAGAAACATGGGAACCCATCCCATCGCCAGGCCATCGTCATGTTTTATTGCTGGTTGTTAAATAAATTCGTTTGCATCTTCAAGGGGGGGAAATTACTCATTTGGATTTTATGGACCCAATTGTACTCAGGAATTCTGCAAACCCCAGCTGCACACTCAGTCACTTCAGAGTGTGGCATCAGGGCAATGAGTTCCCCAATGTAACAAGCTTTTCGGCATTTAGGCCAAGATGAATATAATCGACCCATAACCGTTATTGTTAATATATATATATATATATATAACCAAACAAAACAAAATGGTTCACAAAATGATAATGGGGTTTATCATATTTATTTATACTTTAAATGTAACTAGATGTCATTATATTTAAAATAATGATATATTAAGATTATTTTATTATGGAGAGAGAATTTAAGGAAAGAGAAATGGTGATAATATTAGTTTTATATTAATATTAAAAACTAAAAATTAAGCTATAGGGAGTTTATACTAAATTACTAGTTTGTGATTATTAAGCATGTGTATTTTATTTAAGTTTAAGAGAATATATATATATTTTTTGTAATTTAAGTCTTTTTTTTTATGATTTATAAATGGTAAACAAGAACAACCTAGATTTATTTTATTTCTAGATCTATAAAAAGCTGAGAGAGATTAAATTTCTTCAGATACAAACCTTTTTTAAAGTGAAAAGAGATTATCCAAAATTAAAATTGATATAAAATTGTTTAATTATTAATTATAAATAATTATAATTATAATTATAATTATAATGATTAATTTTATGTTTTTTTTTTTTTTTTTTACCAAGTCAAAATGTTAAACATTACATCTCTACGGTAATGGGATCAAATGTTTACATAGGAGTTAAGTTTATATATGAACCATAAATATAAGTATATTTTTTAATAAAAAATGAATTGAGTGAGGGGAAATCTTGGATAAAAGGTAATATTACAATATTTATAGTTGATTTTGTCTACTTTGGAACCTCAAATATAAAGACAAATTACAATAAGAAACGGCAGACGGCAAAGATTGGGTACAATATAATATTATATTATATTTTACCCCATATAACCTTGTAAAAGTAGATGGAAGTAGGAAAAATAATTAGATAAAATGTAATAATTACATTTTTAGTAATTTTTCTTCCACCTCTTAACATATTAACATATTAAGACAAATGCTTGAATATATCAATAAAAAAGTTTTACTTTTAAAGGCTATGGCGGATTCAATGTCATCATTTTCTACAACTAATTATGCATCTAAATATAACATCAAACTAAATGGATCTAGGCTAGTTTAATTTCCCTTAGAAATAGGTTATATTCCACATGAATACCATAGGCCAATACCATGATTTCTTAAAACCACAAGTCAATACCATGGGTCATTTTTAATTTTTTTTATTATTTAATTTTTATAAAGTTATTTTTTTCACCTAATTAAAATATTTACATTAAATTATGTTACACATTTATAACATACGACAAGCATTAGATCTTTATTCCATGAAAAAACTTACATATATCCTCACACTAAAAAATAGTTTTTTTTTTTTTCCAATTATTTTATCTTATTATATAAAATCTAATATAAAATAACCGTTCCCATCCCATCATTATAATAAGTTATAATATTAAAAATAAAAAAAACAAACATATAATCTCCAAACTTTACATCTATAATCTCCCAACTTCACATCTATATTCTCTTGGACTCTCTTGAACTACTCACCATTTCTTATTGTTTCAAACACATCTAAAAGAAAATATACAAATACAAATAATATAGGATAAGAAAGTATCGTTTTGTTACAGAAGAACGCATGAAAAGGGAAGCGTGGATGAAATAGCACCAGCGTGAAATGGTGGTGTAGCATTGTGTTTTATTAATTTAGCAGGAAATATGTGACAATCGAGGATACACAAATAACATCGACATCGATCATGTTGAGAACATGTACACATGTGATAAAAGTGTTTTTAAGAATGTGATGTCGGATAAGTTTGGCTAGGACTGAAAGTATAGTGACAAAAGTGATGTGATGTCGGATGGATATGTTTGACTAGGATTGAAAGTATACCTATAAAGGTGAGAGGAACAATAATATTGAAAAATGTATAGGTTAATAATTAGTATATTAGTATAATGATATTAAAAATAATAATGTGGTTAATATAGTTTAAAGTTTTATAAACATAATAAAATAAATTATTGTAACATAAAATGTTTTACTAATGCATATATTTATTTATAAAAAGATTATCGGTCAATTTTAATTTAAGAAAAAAAGGAATTACACATTTCATTATAAAATATTTTATTTTGCTAAATAAAACTTTCTTATATAAATGAATGTTATAAAAAATAATGAGTAATTTATTATGTTATCAGAATTGGAATAATCTCAAATATCTAGGAAATTGGTGGGTGGGGAGCCCCGTATGAATATAAATTTTTAAATTTATTAAAAGTAATGGACCATTTAGTTAAATAAAATTTGCTTAAATTTTGGCAATGTTCATTATCTTTTTAGCACTAATCAAGCAAAGAAATCATTTTGGTTTATGATATTCGAAGTTTTTCCCGTGGGGTTTTCCACTATAATTTCTCTAAAATTTATTGAAAACACAAGCTTGATGAGTAACCCATGCACATTGGAAGTGCTCTAGGGGTTTTTCAGAGTGTTGAATTTGCTCTAGCCGTTTTTCAGAGTGCATGCAATCAAAAACCCAATTTAAATAACACAAATCAAGATTTCACCTCAAAATTTTCCCCCACAATCAGACACCGAAAAGTCCAAAAAAATTCACTAAAAATAACTCCAAATTTGATTTAATTATAAATATTAAATTAATAAATGTTGATATTTTCTGAAGGGAAAAAAAAATCCATCAATTTACTTGAAAAATTCTCACTTAATTAAATGAAATATAGTTGAATTTGTATTTGTTTTTATATTTTTATTTGTTGAATTGAGGCTTCTCTAATCCATCAAGTTAACCAGAGATTTTTTAGCATAAATCACATGACATTTCATTTGTGAAATCACATGATATTTCATTTGTGAACGCGTTTCAAACCAACAAGTGTGGTTCATTGTGAAGACAAGTTGAAGAATCATATCAAGCTATGCATGTTAAAAAGTCATGCAACGGCTATATTGACCAATGGCTAAATTTGACTAGGGATGAGTTAGCATGACCATTGAGAGGGACGCATAATATCACCTTTTATATATATATATATATATATATATATATATATATATATATATAATTATAATAATAATAATAATAAAGTAAATTTTAAATGGTTATTAAGTTATTATTATTGGTATTATATATATTTATAATAACAAGAAACTAATGGTATTTTATATATATATATATATATATATATATAATATAATAAAATAAAATAAAATAAAATAAAATAAAGTAAATTAAAGTGGATTTTAATGGTTATTAAGTTAATAGATAGCTATAAAAGGTATGACCTATAAAAAAAAAAAAAATATATATATAATAATAATAATTTTCAATATTCATATTGAAATTAATTGTTTAACTAATTGTTAAATAAATTATCCAGATTAAATTAATTGTTTATATATACTTATAGGTTTCAACTACTTTATAATTTTTTTATATATAATAGAATAAAATTAATTCTATTAAGATAAAAGTTAGTTATAAAAATATTAATAGTTTAAAAATAATAATATTAGAATATCTAGTTAAATATTTTTAATTAGATTTCGTGTCAAATTTTATTTCCAAAAAATAATGATTTTTGATAAGTTAAGATAAACTTGTTTCAAATTAGGTATTTGTGTTGAATATGTTCTAGGGTTTTTTAGTGCTCAATCCATATATGTAGTGAAAAACTAGTTTAAATAACACAAATCAAGATTTCAACTCAAAATTTTCCACGAGATTCCGACATCGGACATGGAAAGTCCAAAAAATCTCACTAAAAACAACTCCAAATTTGATATTAATGACAAATATTAAATTAATAAATGTTGATATTCTCCCAAGGGAAAAAAATTCATCAACATACTTGAAAAAAATCTCATTTAATTAAATGAAATATTAGTTGGACTTGTATTTGTTTAAATATTTTTAATTAGATTTCGTTTCAAAATTTATTTCCAAAAAATAATTATTTTAGATAAGTTAAGATAAATTTGTTTCAAATTTTGCATTTTGTGTTGAATCTCCTCGAGAGGTTTATAAGAATGTTGAATCCATATATGGAGTCAAAAAACCAGTTTAAATAACACAAATCAAGGTTTCACCTCAAAATTTCAGCCAAATTACAACACGAGAAAGTCAAAAAATTACATTAAAAACAACTCCAAATTTCATATTAATTATAAATATTAAGAGAAAATAAATCCATCAACTTACTTGAAAAATTCTCATTCAATTAAATGAAATATTAGCTGGATTTGTATTTGTTTAAATATTTTTAATTAGATTTCCTTTCAAAATTTATTTCCAAAACATAATGATTTTCAATAAATTAAGATAAAGCATTTTCTTATATATTTTAAATTGCATTTTTTATATTTTATATCTAGGTTTGAATGAGAATTCATATTTTATATTGCATTTTCAATGAGAATTGCATGGAGTACTGCAATTTGGCTTGAAAATACAAACATAATTCTAGGAAACATCATAATGGCTGATAATTTCTAATAAATATATGATTTCAAAAAGTATCTTAAAATTTTTTTTATAATGATGATGATGGTGGTTAACATTCATTGTGAGACCAAATTTTGGTCTATCCTACGAACATTTAATAAAATATAAATTTATTTTATAAAATTTAATAAAATAACCAAAAAAAAATTATTAAAATCATATTTAGAAAATAAAAATTTACTAATTCACCTCAAAAAAATCTTTAAAAGAAATACAAAAATATAACTTCACTCAGTATTTTGCCACTAAAATGATTTGAAAAAACAAAATAAAATGTAATCTATTTTTTTAAATAAAAAAACCTTAAAAATTAATAAAAATGTAACTTAACTCTCTAATTTCCGTCCAAAATGATCTGAAAAAATGAAAACAAAATATAATTTATGTATTTTAAAGTCAAATATCAACATTAAGGTCTCCAAAGAGGATAACTATTACCATGCATGTGCCATTAAAACTTTTTGGAAATCACGTAAATTTTCCGTTCACGACACCAGTTGTGTTACAACCAAATCGATTTTACTCTATAAATAGGTTGTAGGGTCATCTGTCTGATTCCTTACAAACATCGGTGAGCCATATGCGTTGGAGGGAAGCTGGAAGGAAGCTATTCGGTTGCGAGAAGATAAAATGACGAGGTAGATATATCGATTGCATCTCTGTCAATACAATTATCAAAGGATATCAATCTCAATGAGTTAACCAGTTTTTGCATTTCATGAATCATGAAAATATGTTGTAAAAAACTATCTATAGTTTTTGAAGTTGGAAAGTTTTCATACATTTTGATAACAGAATATTAATGAAAATTTAAAGAACAAATATACATAGTTATCTGTTTTTTTTATTAGTGATAGCAGAATATTAATGAAAAATTGAACATAGAGGCAGAGTTATTTGGTTATTCTTTTAATATGCAAATTTCCATGATTTGTTTTTGTGTGAGAATCTTGCTTTGGATAATGATAATACAATGTTTATGTAGCAATATCAGTTTACAGTGAAATCCAAAAACCATGATGTTTTGAGATCAACCAAAAAGCATGAATCTTAAAAATCAACAATCCTGCGTTCAACATAGTTTTGGAGAATAGTAGGGAATTAGAGGAACACGAGTGAAGTTAATTTTTTTTATTTTTAAAGTATCCATAAGATTTCATAATTCAATATTGATAATCCAGACAAGAATGTCAACAATTTTGTGTTACATAATTGTAGTCACTATTCTTTAGAATGCGGTTTAGAATATGTGTATTCTGATATAATAATCCAGACAAGAATGTCAACAATTTTGTGTTACATAATTGTAGTCACTATTCTTTAGAATGCGGTTTAGAATATGTGTATTCTGATATATATTGAATCTGTATATTCAGATATATATATATCTAATTTATCTTATTAAATTAAAAAATTAAAAAATTATTTTTATTTTAATTATAGATTTTAAAATATTTCAAGAATCTATTTTTGAAATGACTTAGTCTTAAACCTTATCCTATCCAGTTTCATATATACTTAAAACGCATCCATCCTTTAAGATTATCTTGATTGTAAATTTTAAAATATTTCAGAAATCTATTTCTAAAACTACTTAACCTTAAAACCCTTTCCCATCCAGTTTAGCATATACTTGAAATGCATGGTTCCTTTAGCGTTTCAGATCCTTTCCTTAACTCTCAAGGCGAAGTGATGCCCCATATGGTGCGCTTCCATCTTGCATGAATGAACAACAGCCACTTTCATCTTTCCTCAACTCATCGATGAGATTCATACATTTCCCATTGTCTTGGAATTCCTTTAAACTGCCACCTCCAAAATAAATTTAATGAGACCCACGAGCCCGTGACCTTATATTGAAGGTCGTTTTCTGCCCGTGACCTTAAATCTTCTACATGGAATATTGCTTCCTGTATTCATTGCCCCGCAGTGCAACCCAGACCTGGGGCTGTGGTTTCCATGAATCGGGTCGTGTGTGGACTACGTTTTCCTATTGTGTAGCGCAAACCCGAGCTTGAGCTTGGGCTATGGCTTCCAAATCGCAATGCGGA
Organism: Pinus tabuliformis; assembly: GCA_031772625.1. Lineage (NCBI taxonomy): Eukaryota > Viridiplantae > Streptophyta > Pinopsida > Pinales > Pinaceae > Pinus > Pinus tabuliformis. The sequence goes on along the minus strand of CM062817.1, from coordinate 5,347,086 downwards.
CTTGAGCTTAGAACATGGCTTCCATGGTTTGGTTGCACACCTGAACTTGGTACATGATTTGGGTAAACAGACTCTGCATGGTCTGGTTATTTGGGCTTTGGTTTTTGTTTTTATCGGATTGGGTAGCGCAAACCCGAGCTTGGGCTATGGCTCCCAAATCGCAATGCAGACTTGAGCTTAGAACATGGCTTCTATGGTTTGGTTGCACACCTGAACTTGGTACATGGTCTTCATGATTTGGACAAACAGATTCTGCATCGTCTGGTTATTTGGGCTTTGGTTTTGTTTTTTGGGAGGAAAAAAAAAACTTCATCTTTCTATGAAAAAAAGAGGTAGTACATATTTTATATTTTTCAGTTCGGCCTGTAAATATTCATTTCTTTTCTTTTTATGATAATACAGGATTTTCCTACAGATAACAGGGTTTTCGGAGCGTATGCGAGATGAGGGTTTCGCAGGCGAGGGTCCAGCCAAAGGAAGAAAGAACGGTGGTTAAGGGTGGATACAGCCCACCAAGACAAACCCTGGGTGCGGACCTCAAAAACACAGGAATTTGGAGAAGAAAAGACCGCTGGATAATCAAAGGGCAAATTCTGAGGGAACGGAGCAGGGGAGGGGAGAGATCCCCTCCTACAAGGCAGTAATAACAGGGGAAGCGAGAAAGGAGCGGTAGAAGGAAGGAGATAGAACAAATGAAGGAGAAACTTCAGCAGCTGGAGCGCAAAGGAGAACGGGAGTAACAAGCAAATGTATGCGAGGGCGACGAACAAACCCAGGTTTGTAATTTCGCCCAATAGATTAGAGAAATATAGAAGCTACATGAGAGATTATGCTTTGATCTGTAAGTTCGTAGGATATTGGCCAGCAGAGAAAGATCTACTTAGATGGATCCAGCAGAGGTGGAAACCAAAAGGACATGTGGAAGTAAAGTTGGGAGCGAAAGGATTTTTTACAGTAATATTCTCCAATCTAGAAGACAGGGAAAGGATCTTTGAGGAAGGACCCTACTTCATGAACAATGCTGGACTATTTATGAGGGAGTGGGTAGATTGCTACAACCCAGAGAAGGAAAGAATGTTAGCTGCCCCGATATGGATCAGACTCTTTGGCCTACCAACAGAATTTTGGGACCCAGAGATCCTTAAGGGCATAGGAAATGCAATAGGATCGTTTGTGAAAGTGGCAGAGTCGACAAAGAGGGGAAGATATACAACATATGCTAGAATATGCGCGTACATGAACATCACAGAGCCACTTCCAGACACAATAGAATTGGAATATCATGACGAGATCTGGCACCAACCAATTGACTACGAACATATCCCATTTCGTTGCAGAAGATGCCATGAGTATGGCCATTTATATCGAGAATGTCCCATTACGCTAACAGAAAAGGAAAGGGAAGCGGAAAATGAGAGGAGAAATGCAACAAGGAAAACAGGAGAAGAGGAAGAGGATTTCAGAGAAGTGCAAAGGAAGAAAAAGAGAGGAAACAGCAAGACACAGACGGGCAAGCAAAAAGGAACCCATAGTACAGAATCCCAAAATAAGTTTCAAATTCTGCAGGATGAAGAAGCAGAAACAGAGGCAAACGAGGAGGAGGAATCAGAAGGAATGGAAGTAATAAAAGAAAATGCAGACAAAGAGATAGATCAAATGAATAAGGATCAAGAGAGGGCAGAAAGCCCAAGAGAAAACCAAGAGGACCAAAGAGAAATGGAAATAGACCCACAGAAAACAAAAGGAGAAGAAGAAGAACAAGTAATGGCAAAGCTTCTGCAGGAATGGAAGAGGCTCGATGAAAGATTTATCCCAGAGGATCAGAAACAGATGTACAAAGAAGCTTTCCAAAGATATAAAGAGAAAAAAGGAATAATGGAAGATAGAGAAGACGGGAAAATGGCGAAGCAGGAAACACAAAATCTAGGAATGAGCAGCATTGGCAAGGGAGGTAAAAAAAGAGGTAGAAGAACAATGAGTGAAACAATTCAAGAAGTTGGAGAGATGCTAGTTAATTCAGGAAGAGTGATACCTCTTTCAGAGGTATTCCAATCCCCTCCGAAACTGTTACGATGATCATTACAAGCTGGAACATAAGAGGCCTCAACAGCAGAGGCAAACAGAGGTATTTGAATGACAGACTGAAAAAAGAAAAACCTAGCATAATGATAGTACAAGAAACAAAAATAAGTACTGAGAAAATGAGAGAAATCCTGAATAGAAACAAGAACAGATATGAAATGATGGGACAGGATGCGATCGGGAGCGCAGGAGGTCTGGTAATAATTTGGAACCCTGAAGAAATTCAATTAAGTAACTGGATAAGCTTCCCAAGAATACTAACAGGGACAGCAAGGATAATAGGAACTATGGAGGAGGTTATTATAACAGGGGTGTATGGGCCACATATCCAAGGAGAAAAGGAAAACTTTCTACAAAATTTAAAAGCACTGAGAAGCCTAATCCCTAGAAAACAATGGATCGTAGGAGGGGACTTCAATCTGATTAAAACCTCAGAGGAAAAAAGAGGAGGGCTAAGGAGAATGGATAAAGCAATGGAACAGTTCGGAGACTTGATAAGGGAGCAGAGACTGATCGATATTCAAACCATAAATGGAAACCACACTTGGAATAACCGCAGAGGGGGAGCTAATCAAATTGCATCTCGACTTGACAGATTCTTAATCTCCGAACAAATAATGATGAAGGATGTATTCATAGAAGCCACTATTCTCCCGGTAACAGGATCGGACCATTGGCCGATTAAAATGGAAATAGATCTAAAGCAAAGACCACCCAACAAACCCTTTAGATTCGAAGCTTTTTGGCTAAGAAATGAAGGACTAGTAGAGAAACTTGAAGAATGGTGGAGGAAGAGTGACCAAAGAGGAAGAAATAAGATGCACACCTTTCAACTCAAACTGAAGGAGATGAAGGATAAATTAAAAAAGTGGAATAAAGAAGAATTTGGTAATATTCTAGAAGAAAAAAAGCGCCTGGAGCAGAGAATGGAAGAGCTGCAGCAGATAGATATCCTAGAAGGCATACAGGAAGAAAGAACAAAGGAAGAAGGAATTATATTGAACCAGCTAGAAGAAAGAAGGAAACAAGAAGAGATTTTATGGAGACAGAAGTCAAGGGTTCAATGGCTTAGAGAAGGGGAAAAGAATACTAAGTTCTTCCATAAAGCGATGGTACAGCATAGACAAAGAAACCGAATCTTCTCAATAAAAAATCAAGAAGGTCAGAGAGTCCTCTAACATGAAGAAATAGAAAAAGTGTTGGTCAATCATTTCAAAAACTTATTAATGGAAACTCAGGATAATAGATCAGAAGCCATAACAAAGATAAGCAGGGAGATCCCAAAACTGGTAACCAGAGATCAGAATCTGGCCTTAATGAGGAAAGTTACGATGGAAGAAGTGGAGGATATAGTCAGGAACATGAAAAGGAATAAAGCTCCCGGGCCGGATGGGTATACGGTAGAATTCTTTCAAGCAGGGTGGCATTTTCTTGCTGAAGAAGTTTTAGAAGTGGTGGAGGAAGCTAGAATCAACCAAAGAATATGGCCAGGAATTAACTCAACCCTGCTGACACTTATTCCTAAAACTAATCAAGCGGATCAAGCTGAAGGCTTTCGCCCTATAGCTTTATGTAACGTTATCTACAAGATAGTGGCATCAGTGGTGGCACAAAGGCTGAAATCGATTCTACCAAGCATAATTTCCCCAGAGCAAACTGGGTTTGTAGAAGGAAGACAGATCTTGGATGGGTTAGTGGTGGCCCAGGAAGTAATCCACACTCTGAAAACGAAGAAAGAAAAAGGAATGCTGATAAAATTAGACCTGTCAAAAGCCTATGATAGGTTAAGCTGGAATTATCTAGAAACTATCCTTAAAGCCTTTGGATTCTGTGACAGATGGGTGAAATGGGTCTTAAGCATGATCTCCACACCGAATTTCTCTATCTTGCTAAATGGGGCGCCATCAGCGACGTTCAATGCTACAAGAGGACTTCGACAAGGGGACCCCTTATCCCCCTTTCTCTTCATAATAGCAGCAGAAGGATTAGGTAGATACTTCAAAAAAGAATTAAGAGAAAGGAAAATTCAAGGCCTGAGACTATGGGGCAATCAAACTACATTCACCCATCAACAGTTCGTGGACGACATCATGATATATTGCAAAGCCTCCATGAAGGAGGTGAGAAGGATAAAGAAAATTTTAGAGGTATTCATGGAAGGCTCAGGAATGGAAGTAAACAAAGAGAAATCAAGAACATTTTTCTTTAACACAGTAGAGCCCATTAAAAACCATTTAACCAGGATATTAGGTTATAGGAAAGGGGATCTCCCAACTAAGTACTTAGGAACTATGCTAGATTCCTCATCCCTCAAAATTGGAAACTCGAAGAACATCCTGGAAAAGATCATGAAAAGACTGGAAAATTGGACTTTTCGCACTCTGAACTTGGCAGCAAGGGTTGTTCTGCTTAAATCCACCATTCAGGCGATTCTGATATATCCCTTATCAGTGATGGTAGCACCAAAAGGAATATGCAATAAGTTGGTAGAGATTTACAGAAAATTTCTTTGGGGAGGACCCAAGCAACAAAAGAAATGGGCCCTCTGTTCATGGGACAGCCTAACCAAACCAAAAGAAAAAGGAGGTCTTGGCCTAAGAGACCCATGGACCCTAAATCAAGTTCTAGCAGCTAAGTTAAGATGGAGATGGATGCAAGGGGGGAAGGACCTGTGGAAAGAAATCTGGACAACAAAATATAATATGCCATCCACCCCGGAAGAAATATTAAGGAAACAAGAAGCTCCCCGGGGATCAGACATATGGAACCTAACCATTCAAAGCAGGGAATTAATTGATGGGCATATTTTTTGGGAAATCAGAGGGGGCCAGAATGCGAGATTTTGGGAGGAAGCATGGCAACAAAGGGAGAAAATGTTGGACCTACAAGGAATGCAAGAAATCTACAGAACAGGTATGGACAGAGACCTCATTAGGGTTAAAGATTATTGGATAGAAGAAAGAGGAAATGAAGAATGGAGGGAATGGAAATCTATGGATGAATGGAATAGGAATGCAACAGAGGATCAAAAAACTATATTTGGCAAGGAATTAGATTCCAAGAAAATAAAAAAGAGAGGAGGCAGGGACATCCTTCGATGGGGCAAAGAAACGAAAGGAGCGTTCACCATAAAGGAAGCTTATAAAGTAAAGATACAGCAAGAGCAGGGGGAGGAAGAGCAGAAGTGGAGGAAGATATGGAGAAATAAATGGTGGCCGAAGATCAAAATGTTCGTATGGCTGGTAGGAAGGAAACGCATTTTAACTTGGGATCGAATACAAAAAAGAGGTTTCTCAGGTCCATCAAGATGTTGCCTTTGTTATCTAGACGAAGAAGACCAGGAACACCTTCTCAATGGATGCAACGCGGCCCAATTCCAAACGGAAAAGACTAGAAACTTATTCTCGACCACTGAACGAAATCCAGAGGATATAATTCAAACCCTTAGTGATTGGGGAGAAGGAAAGTTTAAAAGCAAGGTAGTAAGAAGAGCTTGGAGCATGACAGCAGGCTTCAACGTGTGGAATCTTTGGAAAGAGAGAAATGGTCGAATCTTTAAGGGGAAATCTTCAGATCCGGAAGAAGTTTGGAAAAGAACCCTAAGACAAATCAGAGAATCAATCCTAGCGGAAAATTGGGCAGAAGAAGATTGGAAGACCTCTGAGGCAGAAACAGAAATCCTAAAAAGGCTGAACTTGGAACAAGGGATGATCTACCATCAAAAAGCAAAGCAGCACCAACCTATAGCAGGCCAAAGTCATGCAGTTTATCGTAAGCCACCGGAAGGGTTTATCAAGCTCAACTTCGACGGGGCAGCAAAGGGGAACCCAGGTCCAGCAGGATTTGGAGGAGTCTTCAGAAACAGACAAGGAGAGGTAGAATGGATCTATGCAGAACACGGAGGAACAATGAGTAATAACGAAGCAGAATTTATGGCAGTGTATCAGGGTCTCAAAATTGCCATAAGAAATGGATATAGGAAGATAGAAATCGAAGGAGATTCAGCCCTGGTAATTAGTACCATAAGGAAATTAATCCAAGGGAAACAGTGAGAGAAGGTAGTTAAAAGCTGGAGAACAGCGAGTATAGTCCAAGAAATCGAGGAAACCCTGAAAGGGATCGAATACAAGATCACCTCTCATGTCAGAAGAGAAGGAAATAAACCCGCAGATTGCTTGGCTAATTGGGGAAGTAAAGAATCGTTGGCGAAAGTGGATGACAGCTGGACTAATCAAGCAGCGATGACAAGATGGGACGGCTTAAAACAGCTCATAAACAACGATAACCATGAAACATCATAATGGTAATCAAAAATTCACGTGGAGCGGGAGAAGGAGAATAAGGCAGGTTCATGCGGTAGCAAAGACAGGACAGAAGGACGACGGCCTTAACTCCCTGACATCAGCATTTAATGATAATTCAGATCAGCAGGGACGCGGCCCAAAACGAAAACCGGAAATCACCGAAGAAACCATCATTAAAGGCGTAAGGGAGATAAGAAGTGGAGAGCAAACCCATCATAAGCGAAAAGGTGGCGAGAATTTTATAAGGCGGAACAGGAGAAGAATGACAGGCAACAAGAATTCGAAGAAGGTGGCGAGAGAAGGGGAGACCTGGCAGAGGAACCATAACCAACGCCTCAATCGCACCAAAATGGCTGAGAGAAGGGATAAGATAGTCCAGGCAGAGAGGGAGGCAGTAGGCGACAGGCATTTCGAACGGGGCCGCGTAAAAATCGAAATAGAAAGCTCAGATGAAATGGAGTATAGCCAGGGGGAAGGTTTCAGGAGCAAGCATTTCGAAACAGGGCAGAGCAGCAAAGGAACTAAGCGAGGCAGAAAGTGCGGAAGATGGAAGACGCATGATCAGAGAGGCAGAGGTAGACCCCGACAAACAACCATCAATGAGGAGGATAATCAGGCGCAGAGAAGATGGAAAAGGGGGAAGAAATCGATCAGCATGGTAGTGCATGAAGCTGAACAGGCTTACAATTTGGAGACAAATGTAGACATAAGGAAAATTATTGATGTAATGGAGGACAGAGTATTAGAGGAACCGTCAGACTCGGAGATGGATGAATGGACCTCGCAGCTGCCGGACCTAGGCAACATGCGAGGCAGATTAACCCTGTATCGCCGCGCTCTTCACACTTACTGGGTGCTGAAGCACCTCTTGGCAAAGGCCATGGAGCAAGTCGTGGCTGAGATGGTGGAAATGGCACAGGAAACGGCGGCAGTGAAAAAGGAGGTGGCGAACGTGGAAGGGCTGCTCCGTCAACAGAACGAGCAACTCAAGGAAATCCAAGAGATGTTGAAGGAGCTGGGGAAGACCAACGACAGCAATAAATCCGGAAGAGGAAATGCGGCGAATTGAAAGGCCTGTTAACTGTCTTCTTTTTGAATTTAGAATGAAACTGCTCTGGTTTTTTAATCTTAGTTTGTATGCCATAGCAGTAGTAGTAAAATTGGGTCTGTTAGTAGTACTTGGCAAGAATAGTTTTATGGAAAAACCTGGCGAGATAGGGCTTAATGTCCTGCAAAGTTTTTTGACATTTTTCAGCATGAAAAACTTTATTGACTGTCTGATGAATAGGAGCCAACAGATCCGGTTTCCCAGTTGGGCGGATTGAGGTTCCTAAGTTTGTACTTTCAAATTTGATGTAGATAATAGAAATGCCGTAGCTTACAAAAAAAAAAAAAAAAAAGATAATACAGGATTTTCCTACTTCTGTTATAACATATATTCAAAAATTGTCACATCTATTTGTTTCTTTTAGTTCATCATACGATAAAAAAAAAAACTTTTACATATAGATCTGTCTACAGATTCAGATTTCTTTATGGTCTTTGGATAGTTTGTAAGAATAGTTAATGCTACTGCCGTTAACTATAATTTCCTTTTCAAATTTGTTGAATAGAACTTACTTGAATCTTTTGTTATCCTTAGTTTAGATAGTAGATCAACTGTTTGATTTTGTTCTCCATAGAGATATTGGAATTGTATGTTTTAAAAAGTGCTTACCAATATTCTGATTCTCTTCATCCAATTGTTGTTTAATATATGAGGAAGTTTGTATAATGGTTCACCCCATCAATGATACTTTAGCATCTCCTAATTTGGGCTTTAGTTATAGTTATGGTGTGTGATTTGGGTAATAAGGTTATAGTTAAAAATAATTAATATTATTTTTATATTAATGGAGAAAATGGTTACATTGTTGTAACGTTCTCCCTAGTTTAGGATTAGTTCCTAAAGTTTAGTGGTTTGGGTGCAACTTCCTAATTCCTAGTATTGTATTTAATGATGTAATCTTTCATTGATGAAGATATAGAGTGTACGAGAGTGATCTCTCTGTTTTTGGTGAGTGTAGTCTCCAGGTGCAGGCCACACCTGAGAGCTACATCTCTTTATTTCATTTATGTTCACATTTTATCTTGGTATTAGAGCTCAGATTGGGTGAGCCTGATCTTTTGTCACCTTGTGGCTGAAGTGCCTTTGTAGCTAGCTTACCTGTGTGGTAGAATTGCCTGTGTGGCTTGAAGTGCCTTTGTGGCCACTTGTACACAGGAGCTTTGTGCTCAATTGAGCAGGTGGACTGCAGAACACCTGGTTCGGACTCAGATTTTTTTTCTGAGTGGAGAGGAGATTGGCGCATTTTTTGCACTGACAGATGCGCCAGAAAAGAAATTAGCGCGGATTATGTGAGATTAATCGAGCCAGAGCAGAAATTAGCGCGGAATTTAAGAAGAAAATCGCGCTAGAGCTCCAGAACTCCCAATTGGCGCAAAATTTTCGCTTGGGATCGCGCCAGCAAAGAACACTCGCACCGATTTTTAATTAGCGCAGATTTTTCGCTCGAGATCGCGCCAGCACTACGAGGATTTTTCGCACGCTGATTGAGGATACGCCAATCTTCCTTCAAGGGGATCTGCGGGAAGGCTCAACTTCGTTTGGCGGTTTGCAAAGGGTGCAGATCGGCGAAGTTGCAGATCTATCCGGGAGAGGCAAATTGGATCAAGTTTTTGATCATATTGGATCTTCGGCTGTATTGGAGACGCCAAATTTGCTCATTGGAGCGGGATTGCCAGACACTGTAGATCGGATCCAGAGGTGACAGATCGATCTGACAGGTATTGTTTTTTTTTGTTGTTGGGTAGATTCAGAATGAGTAATACGATGGAATCTTACCTTAACGAGTCTGGTAAACTTAATGGATCTAACTTCACGAATTGGAAGTTTAAGATCCAGACCTTGCTCGAGGGTGCGAATGCATGGTCCATAGTTACAGGCGATGAGCAGAAGCCGAATGGAGGGCCACAGGAGCAAGATTGGGAAAAACGAGAGAACAAGGCCAAATTCTTGTTGAAGATGTCTGTGAAAGACAATGTTATTGCGCACATCAGAGACTGTAAAACGTCTGCGGACATCTGGACGAAAATCAAAAATCTGTATGAGACCCATAATCTGAGCAGAGTCTTGGCACTTAAAAGCAAGCTATTTTCAATGAGGATGGACAAGAGGTTGACTGCTACTGCATTTGTCGCAAGAATTAAAGATGTGAAAGACGCATTGGTGGCCATCGGAGTGGCGGTGGCTGATGAAGATCTGGTTGCAATCACAATGAACGGCATGCGTGATGATTTTCAAACGTTCATCACTGGAGTGTCGGCAAGGGAGAAAACGCCCTCATTTGATGATCTCACTGGGATCTTGCAGCAAGAAGAGGAGCGGCGAAAGAACTTGAACCCCCAGAGTGATGATCTTGCGTTGATGGCAAAATGACGATCATCCAAAGGAAGGCAGTCACAGCAGCAATCAAAGCAGAAAGGAGGGACATCACAGAAGAATCTGCATTCTCATAAAGGTATGCTTGCAAAACATTCTGAAAAGAAATGTTATTATTGTGGAAAGACGGGTCATATACAGAGAGAATGTTATAAGAAGCAGGCTGATGATGCAAAGAGGAGGCAGGCAAATGTAAAGCACAGAGGATACTTTGCTGAAGAAGAAGACTTCAGTCATGAATTTCGACTGTTCACAGTCGACTGTGCCCTTTCAACATCTAATGAAGATGACATTTGGTATGTCGATTCCAGAGCATCCTCTCACATGACAGGTAAAAAGGAATTTTTTGATAGCCTTGAAGAAAGTATAAATGGATCAAAAATATATTTAGGAGATGATAGTGGATACGAGATTAAAGGTCATGGGGTGATTTCAGTTAAGTTACCAAATGGAAAAATTAGTCACCTTACAAATGTCTTATATGTACCTGGAATTAAGAAAAATCTGATATATGTATCCATGATGGCTAATAAAGATATGCAAGTTGAGTTCTTCAAGACTCACTGTATGATAAAGGATTGCAGGAATGAAATAGTTGCAACAGGCATGCGAGTTGGAAATCTATACAAACTTGATGCAAAAAGCATACCAAAGCAAGCCATGGTTGCAGGAGGATCGACAGCCGAAAAACTCTGGCATCAGAGGTTCGGTCATTTGAATTTGCAGGACCTCATGTTATTGCAGAAGAAAGGTATCGTCGAGGGACTCTATCTTTCGTAATATTCAGTTAAATTGTGATGGTTGTGCCTTAGGCAAAATGCATAGAGAACAGTTTCCTGTGCATGATAGGAGGAAGGAAACAGACATTTTAGAACTAGTGCACACTGATGTATGCGGACCTATGCAGACAAGGTCGCTAGGGGGAGCATATTATTTTTTGTTATTTACTGATGACTGCACTAGATATTCATGGGTTTATTTTTTGAACAAGAAAAGTCAGACTTTCCAGTGCTTTATAGAATTTAAAACTTTGGTGGAAAAGCAGTTTGGTAAGAGCATAAAAATTCTCCGATCTGACCAAGGGGGAGAATACAAGCTAAAAGAATTCATGAAATTCTGCAAATCTCATGGGATTGTTCAGCAATATACAGTGCCACACACACCACAGCAGAATGGAGTTGCAGAGCGCAAAAACAGAACCTTGGTAGAGTGCGCAAGGAGCATGTTACAAGGTAAGGGTCTGTCTAATAGCTTTTGGGCAGAGGCTATTAACACTGCTGTATATTTGAAGAACAGAAGTCCTACCAGGTATCTTGGCTTCAAAACCCCTTTTGAAGCTCTATATGGATTTAAACCAGCAGTAAACCATCTAAGAGTATTTGGGTCAAAAGCATTTGCCTATATACCCAAAGCTGATAGGAAGAAATTAGATCCTAAAGCTGTGAAGTGCATCTTTGTTGGTTATGGCACAGAATTTAAAGCATATAAATTATTCAATCCTGAGTCTCGTAAGACATTTGCAAGTAGGGATGTAGTGTTTCATGAATAGGTACAGGAAGGGAAAGATGACGTTGGTGATGACTGGCACATTCCATTGTTGTTGGAGGAAAGCAGCGAGGACGAAAGAGAGCAGGAGCAAAAAGAAGAGCAGAAAGAAGAATAGAAAGAAGAACATCAAGAAGGTGATAATGCAAGCCCAGTTATAACAGAAGAAAACAAATTTGAGGTAAGTCCCCTACCAAGGAGGTCACGTAGGAAGACACAACTACCATTAAAATTGAGAAACTATGTTTTGATGTCAAAAGTTTTGAACATTGTAGAACCCTCTAATTACAAAGAAGCTAGTCAATTTAAGGAATGGAGAGCTGCAATGAATGAAGAAATGGAATCAATTCTTAGAAATGATACTTGGGATTTAGTTGAACTGCCTAAGAATAAAACACCCATAGGATGCAAATGGTTGTTTAAACCAAAAATGAATGCAAACGGAAGTATAGATAAGTTAAAAGCTAGGCTGGTTGCAAAAGGATATTCACAGCAGGAAGGTATAGATTTTGATGATACTTTTGCACCTGTAGCAAAGCTAAATACAATCAGAATGCTTATTGCTTTAGCTACTAAATGTAATTGGGAATTACACCAGCTTGATGTTAAATCTGCATTTTTAAATGGTGATTTAAAAGAGGAAATTTACTTAGTACAGCCAGAAGGATATGTAAAGCAGGGGCAGGAACATCTTGTTTGCAGATTGAAAAAGGCTTTATATGGTTTAAAGCAAGCACCTAGGTCTTGGTACGAAAAGGTTGATTCTTTCTTTATAGAGTATGGTTTCCATAGAAGTTTAAATGACCCAAATTTGTATACCAAGTACAATAACCAGGGGCAGATTATTTTGATTTCTTTGTATGTGGACGACATGATTATAACAGGAAATGCAGATGATTTAATCAAAGGAATTAAAGGCTTATGGCACAAGTTTTTGAGATGAAGGATCTTGGAAGCCTTCACTACTGTCTGGGATTAGAAGTATTCAGGGATACTGGGCAAACTTTTCTTACCCAAGGGAAGTATGCCAGAAATCTGTTGGAAAAGTTTGGTATGGATCAGTGTAGAGAAGCGGCGACACCTTTGCAGCAGAATCTGAAATTGAACAGTGATGATGGCACTAAGGAGGTTGATGCCACAATGTACAGACAGCTGGTTGGCAGTCTGATATATCTTACAACAACTAGACCTGACTTGGCATACTCTATTAGTGTGTTGAGCCAATTTATGTCGAAACCGCTTGAAAGTCACTGGATAGCGTCAAAGAGCGTGTTGAGGTATCTTTGTGGTACTGTTAATTATGGTATTTTATACACTGATGTATCTGATGTTACTCTAGCAGGTTTTTCAGATTCAGACTCGGCAGGTAACTTGGATGATCGGAGGTCCATCACAGGTTATGCATTCAACATAGGTTCTGGGGTCATAGCTTGGAGTAGCAAGAAGCAGAGTACTGTAGCCTTGTCTTCATGTGAAGCTGAGTATCAAGCATTGTGTGCAGGAACGTGTGAAGCGATCTGGTTGAGGAGGCTTCTCAAAGATGCAGGAAAAGAACAGAAGAATCCCACTTCCATCAAAAGCGACAACCATAGCACCGTTAAATTAGCATACAATTCAGTGTTTCATAAAAACACCAAACATATAGACACTTAGTTCCATTTTGTTAGAGAGAAAATACAGTCTAAAGAAATTGCTGTTGTATATTGTAAAACTTGTGACAATGTGGCTGATATTTTCACAAAGCCTCTTGCACGAGTGAAATTTGAATTGTTTAGAAAGTTGCTAGGAGTCCAGGAGAACCCTTTCTCCATTAAGGGGGGGAGTTAAAAATAATTAATATTATTTTTATATTAATGGAGAAAATGGTTACATTGTTGTAACGTTCTCCCTAGTTTAGGATTAGTTCCTAAAGTTTAGGGGTTTGGGTGCAACTTCCTAATTCCTAGTATTGTATTTAATGATGTAATCTTTCATTGTTGAAGATATAGAGTGTACGAGAGTGATCTCTCTATTTTTGGTGAGTGTAGTCTCCAGGTGCAGGCCACACCTGAGAGCTACATCTCTTTATTTCAATTCTGTTCACATTTTATCTGTTATTAGGGTTTTGGATGATATCAGTATTTTAACTATCTTTTTCCATTTACTTAGTATGATTTGGGTATTTATTATGTTATGACTTGTAATTTAGGTATTCTTATATGGTAGGGTTATTTTGGGTTTGGGCTTGGGTTATGGTTGGTGATTTGAGTAGTATGGTTTTTTGAGATAGGGTTTGTGATTTGTATGAGAATTTATATTATGGATACTATTTTTGTTTGGTTATTTAAGTTGGGGATGATATTTTTGTTTCGTTTTGTGGTTTAGATGTTTATTATGATTTAGGTTTATGAAATAATTATTTATGGTATTATTTTTAATTTTGGAATTTGGATTATGGTAATTTTTGTATTGGGATTATGGATGGTATGGTTATTTGGATTATGGTTTGTGATTTAGATATTTGAATCATGAATTATATAGTTATTTGGGTTATAAATTGAGACATGGATGTTTGGATTATGAACAATATAGGATTTGGAGTATGGATGATATGGTTATTTATTTAGGTGTTTGGATTACAGATGCTATGGTGATTTGATGTTATGGTTTATGATTTGGGTATTTAGATATTAGATGATATGGTTATTTGGGTTATGGGCTATGGTTTGTGCTTGGGTATCTGGTTTATGATTTGGATACATGGTATTTGGATTAGAGTTTATGATTTGGGTGTATGGAGCTTAATTTGGATATATGGTATTTGGACTGTGGATGATTTGGGTATTTTTTTGGATAGTATGGCTATTTAAGTTAAGGTTTGTGATTTGGATATTTAGATTATGGTAGCATGCTTATTTGGGTTATGGTTTGTAGCTTGAGTATTTAGATTATGGATTGGATGGTGATTTGATGTATGGATTCTATGATTATTTAGATTGTGACTTGTGATTTGGGCATTTAGTTTATGGATAGTATGGGTATCTAGGTTATAGTTTGTGACTTAGATATTTATTTGAACTATGCATAGTACAATATGATTATTTTTATTTGAAGTTGAGGATTAAATAATATGTGATTATAAAATAGGTACAGTTTGAGCAGGTCTAATGGTTAAGAGCATATGTTTCCTCTTAACAGGCCACGAGTTCAAATCTTGTGGGGTTAGAGTATGGGACTTAGAGTATGTACAACTCCATAGATTTTAAAGGTCTCTTTCCCGCAAACAAGGGATTCTCATACTTTCCCACAAACAACTATGTCCAAAAGGTATTTTTCCCACAAACAAAGGAGTCACAAACAAGGGAGAAGGTATCTTTCTAGTAAATAATGGATTCTAGTACTTTCCCACAAACTAGGAGGTCCAAAAGGTGTTTTCCCACAAAAAAGGGAGCCATAAAAAAGAGTCTCATAGGTCCAAAAGGTATCTTTCTCACAAAAAAAGAGAGTTCCATATAAACAATTGCCTACAAACAACCAAAAGGTATCTTTCCTACAAACACGGGAGTCTCATACTTTCTTCCTACAAATAAGGGAGTCTAATACTTTCCCACAAAGAAGGAGATCCAAAATATCTCTTTTCCACAAATAAAAGAGTAAAAACTCATACCAAATTAATGTCCACCTTAACCATGACTTTCAAATTAAATTATTAAGAACTCATACACCAAATTAATGTCCACCTTAACTATGATTTTCAAATTAAATTATTATTCTATATTATGAAAATAAGTAATTTACTATTTAAAATAATATATAAATTATTTATTTCAAATTAAATTTACATATAATCTATTTTATATAAAATCTTATTATTTAAAATAATATAGTAAAATTTTATTTCAAAATAAATGTATTTTGGGTAGTAACTCCTTTATATTGCAAGATCTTGAGAGAGGTGGTATCTAGTCAATCTGTGTCTTTAATGAAATATACCTCTGTGTCCTTAATGAAATATACCTCATAATATGAGGGTGCATTTGGAATGGACTCCTCATTAGGTAGAGAAGATCTGATCCTAGTGTGATATGTTGTCTTATTCCAACAGCATTAGCTTGTAGGTAATCCTCATACCTAGTATCAACATAATTATCATATTTATTTAAAAATAATTTAGAAATTACATAATAGCTAGATAATTAAGATTTTTTAAAATTTTTATTTTAATAAATACATATTATTTTTAAAAATTAATGTTTTGGGGTAGCTCAACCAATAATCAGAGATATGTGAGTAAATAGCAACAGTGATTGGGAACCGGAGGAAACGACGGCGAGTGCTAGGGTTTGTGTTTGCAGAGAGCTGTTAGCGGCCGCAGCCGGTCCAAAGTCTGGTGCAGGTGCTGACGGCGGGCCAGGGCACGGAGCTACGGGGAGAGCTGCTCGTTACGACGCCGAAAGGTTCTGCCCTGTGAAATGGCGCAGACAATCGACACAAAACAGCCCAGATCATCGCGGCAGTGCATATGTGGAATTTGTTGCCTCAAGGGATCATGCGTTTCGCCATCCTGGCATAATGCCCTTAGAGACAAGGACGCGCCAGACTCAGATCGTTCGGAGCAAAGGCAGAAGGGGTCTGCGTGCTGTAGGAATGCGCCCTCCTTCAATCCATTGGCCAGAACGTTACAGACCCGGCCTAAATCGATCTGATCCAGCCAGCATTCGAGTTCCCAGGTTGCAGATCGGCGGCTGGGAGGCGCGGGCATCATCAGAAGCCCGCATCTCTGAGTGGATACTCGAGGAGGGCTCTCTATGGCGGAAGATCGAAGCCCCAAATCGCGATCCTGAACAAGGGAACCGTCGAGCCAAATGGCATATAGGGGTCAGGGCTCGTAAAAACCAGAACGTATGGAGAAGCGGCAGAGGGGGACTGCATGCTGCAGATCCGGTTTCCCCTTCAACGCATGAACCCAAACTTTGTGTTTCCGGCTTGGATCTACACGATCCAGCTTTTATCCGAGTACAGCTTGATCCCAGACGGCAGAACGAAGACACCAATCCTAGATCGGGCAGAGTTTCTGCAGATCTAGTCATGCAAAAGGAAAAACGAACCAAAATGGAGCCAGATCTGGAACTTCGACAACAGCCAGAGCAGGTAACAAATACTTGTTTTCAGATTCTGATTAAACCCCCTCAGGGGAAAACTTGTTTAGTATGGGTTCATGCAGGAGACACCTCCATGCAGCTGAAACAACAAATATGGGCAGAAATGGGATACCCAATTCAGGCCCAGCATCTGGTCAGTGGAAGGCGGTCCCTCCAGGACTGTAGATCGTTGGAAAGTTATGAGATTGGGCCAGGATCAATCATTATTTTAAATCTCAGATTGAGAGGAGGGGCTCTGCCTCAGGGACAGACAAGCTCCTCAGGGGGAGACAAGGGGAAAAGAGCTGCAGCCCAGCACCAACCAAAGGGATCCTATAAAAACATTTTACAGGGCAGCAGAAATTCAGGTTTCTCCCCAGATCAAGGCGGACACATGCCCAGGCCATACATAGTAGATCAGTCAGAGCAAACCCCAGCTTTAAACTTAGATTCCTCAGGGCTCGATGATTTCGTCCAGTCCTATGAAACGCAAGCTTTAATTTGTCGTTTCAACAGCTTTTGGCCTAAACCTATGGATCTTTTCCATTGGATCTTCACCAGCTGGACCATGGAGTGTGACATTCATTTATGTGCAAAAGGTTTTTTCATAGTAAGATTTACATCCAAGGAAGTCAGAGATACAGTCATCAGTGCCGGGCCATGGTTTTGGGGAACAACAGGGCTGTTTGTGACCCCATGGTTCCCAGATTTTGATCCAAATAAAATGACGGTAACCAGAATGCCAGTCTGGGTTAGACTACACAATCTTCCTTTGCACTTTTGGGATGAACGAGTGCTGGAAGGCATTGGGAACAACATAGGGAAATATATCAAAACAGACCTGGAAAGGATCGATGAAAGGATCTACACCTTCGCACGTATATGTGTGGAAGTAGATTTAAGTAAAGGGCTGCCGGAAAATATAAGGTTGATCTACAAACAACAGAACTGGTTGCAGGTACTAGATTATGAAAACACCGCTTTCAGATGTAGGATCTGCAGGCAGACAGGACACTTACAAAGCACATGTCCAGAAGTCAAGAATAAAAAGAAGCAGAAAGGGAAGCAGAGGAAAGGATGGCATTTTTCTCCCCCAGATTCAGAGGACGAAGAATCAGAAGCAGCAGAGGAAGAACCCCCAGCAGAGAAAAATGAGGCATCTCAAGAAATGGAGAAACAGAAAGGAATCTCATCAGACAACAAGGCAGTGGAGACAAGCATGGATCCTAGTACGGGAGGCATCAAACGGCACCACCACTCCGATACTTCAGATTCAGACAAAGAACTTGGCCCACAGAATACAGAGACACAGTTAGTCATTGCTTCGATCGAGCCCACTCAAGGAGAGTGGCGTAAGGTCGAAAAGAAAAAGGGGAGAAAAACTTGAAGCGTGAGTCCTACTCACTGCCGGATTCCAGTTTTTGCCCCTTTCATACTCTCTCCTCTCTTCTCTTTTCTTATTCTTTTCACACGTTAGTCCTCTAACGTTGCGTGGGGTGCGAAAGCACTCGGACCCTTGTGGCAGCATACGGAATGCTTCAATGCATCTGCTAGTGTAACTTTTCATTATTTTTTTAATAAAAAGTTACCGTTTTTTTCCTTGGAAAAAAAATAATCAGAGATATGTAGTTTAAATCCCTTATTTGTGACCTGGTAACAAGTGGTACACCCCCAAGGTTTATAGTTACCTGTCATGTTGGTTGGTGGGTTCCTCTAGGTCACAAAAAAAAAATTAAAAAAAAAATTAACCATCATTAAAGGAAATAACTAATGCATTAAAAAATAACCCCTGCCGAGTAGACCCCCAAGGTTTATAATTACTTGTCAAGTTGGTCGATGGGTTCCTCTAGGTCACAAAAATAAAAAACTTAAAAAAATAAATTAACCATCATTAAAAGAAATAACTAATTCATTAAAAAATAACTAAAACAAGAATAAAAAATTAGAAAATAATAAAATAATTGAAGAAAATACTTGAAATGAGAATAAAACTATTGGTTAAAAATACAAATACAGAAATCTAATATTAAAAAGAAAATCTAGTAAGATGTACTTTTTAAAATAATTTTAAAAATGTTAAGTACAATGAATGAAAGCAACACAATGAGGGTAAAGATTCATAGAAGATGATGGTTAGAGGAATTATTTTTAAATTTAAAACTAGATTTAACATTTATTTAAAATAATTAAAAATGGTAAATAGGGAACATGGAAAATAAAATAGGTAAAGCTTAAGGGCTATATGGAAATAATGGTTTTAAGTGGAAATGTATCTATGTATTTTTAAAGATATATATTATATTTTTTGGGAATAAAAAATAAAAAATATAGGAATTCATAAGCATATTCACTATTTTTTAATATTTAATGATTAAATAATAAATATATAAAAATTAAGGGAAAAAAATTAAGTAATGATGTATTTTAAGTTAGATTTTTTTACTACAATATAAAACTTATTATAATTTAGTTGTTGTGGTTTTTTATGGGTCGTATATTAAGCTGGATCCCTAGTGACATTGATATTCATTTTTAGTCGGAATGTGGGAGTATGATGAGTCTAAGGTCCCTCATATAGATGGATTCAATATGTGGTCAACATGGAACAACAAATCATTTTGCAAAGGAATTGTAGGAATGACTAGTTAAATAAAAAAGAATGTGTCTCCTCACACTTGCTTTCATAAGATAGACCCCCTGAATCAGTACATCCAGATTCAAATATCTAATTTTAATTATAAGAAGATTTATATCATGATTTTTTTGTTTTACACCTATCAACTCTACTTTTTATAAGACAAAAATCTAGATAAGGATTTTCCTTATAATACATTAGATTAGGATATTCATAGCCTAAGCAATGAAGGTAATATCCTCATGTTAAGAGACTTAAATGGTAGAACCACAACTAAACAAGTTATTATTCTAAGTAATATTTCAAACCCCAATCCTCTTTGGTTAGATAACAACCTCAATTTAGCTAGTAGATTCAAAAGAAACTATGAAAGCATGACCGAGAACTTATTTACTACCGAGTTAGTTAAAATTTATAGTTTTCAAGATCTTATAATTTGCAATGGAGAAACCAAGTGGCCAAATTCCAATTAGATGACTTGTATTCATGGGCTTAGGAATAGCATTATGGATTATGAGATATTTGATACCCCTACTTCCAACCAAATGTAAATTTTGACCTCTTAAATGATCATGAGTCTAACTTTGATCATATACCTTTAACCTTAACTCTAAACTTTCTTATGCACATATCCAGAGACTTGAATTTTATAACCACAACTAATCAAGTTATTCATTCAAGTAATTATTCAAAACCAAAAGCATCTAAAGCCAACATTCATCATGAACCTACAGAAACCTTATCAACTTTCCATAGTTAGTGTTGATCCCTACACTTACATATCACATATCATACATTATTAACAATCCATAGCACAAATGGATATAAGTAATTACACTTATTTGTTTAACTTAAATGGTGGGAAACTAAAGGAGGGATTGGCACTCTCCACCCAACCATAGGCCAGCTACATTGCAATATTTCTTATAGTTGACAACTCCCGAGGTGGATTCAAATTATGAGGAGTGATTTGCACAAGGGAATTTCACACTAAGATTCAATTAAACAAATAAACAATAGGAGTCCATTTTCCAAGTGGTTTATCAACTACCCTTTGGTTGTAAGCACCAAAATGACTCTTTGCCTCACTTAAATTAATCACAGGGATTCACCTAAGGCTCAATTAAAGTATTACTCGGTTCTAGGAGAATGAATACACTATATAGGTGGCTTATCAGCTAAATTTTCAAGGCAAGGACTACAAGAGTATAGATCCCACTATCCATGTGGTTTATTAGCTTACTTCACAAGCAATAAGTGATTTATTAGCTTCGCAACAAACACTTAGTGGTTTATCAACCCTTTTCAGCAAGCACCATAGTGATTCAACTTCCCTACCTAGTGGTTTATCAACCTTCAAAAAAGCACCCAAGTGTTTTATCTGCTCATTCAACAAGCTCTAAGTGGTTTATCAACTTTCCAACAAGCACTTAGAGGTTTATCTACTATTCAACAAGCACTAAGTGAATCAAATCTCCACCAAACCTTCATTGGCCAACCAACACAGGAACACAACATTAGCCTCGATAAAATCATAGGGAATGATTTCCCAATCACAGAGCATTGACTTGAGACTTTTTCTTCTCATTTTGATATTTCTTAAGCACTTCATTTTCTGCGCATCCTCCTCACATTCCATTTCCCTTCATCGCTTATTTTCTTATCTTGTGTTCTTTAGGTTATTCCCCTTGTATTATCTTATGCGTGTTGACTTCTTTCCATCACGTCCCACAAGGAAGGGAGCATTTGGGCATTTTCCTCCACTTAGGTGGCCCATACTAAACTTCACTGCCTATTTATACAGACCATTAATTTTTGTTGGGGTAAAATGGGGTCTCTGAATATGTGTCCTTTCCTTCAACTCCTTCATCAATTGCATTTTTCATAAATTAGATAATAAAAAGTTACATAGTGGCATTTACATGGGGTGTAGCAAGAATTTTTGTTACAAGGGGCTTATGTCAACTTCCTAAGAGATAAAGGGGTATCCATGGGAGAGAAAACTCTTCCCCAATTTCAACTCAAGAACTCCTACATTTCCTATCAGGGCTCATAAATGAAACTCACCAAATGCCTTTGACATAGAAATTCAAGTATGATGCAAGAAATGTTTGGTGAAGAAGTCTACCTAATGTAAAAAAATATCATGGGAAAGGTATTGTATAAGTAAGAGTGAAACTATTTTGGAAAATGAATAGTATTTCATTCCAAACTCTTACCTCATTATATAATTTTTCATTATCCATTCACATGCTACATTCACATAGGGTAATAGATATTAAGTTTATAATTACCAATAAGTAGCATTATATTAATAATTTTACATTATTTATTCCCATGATATATTCACCTAGGGTACTAAATATTAAGTTTATAATTATCAATAACTACCATTACATTGATATGCTAGAAATGGGTAGACTTTATGAGCAGACATATTGGGGTAAAATGGGAACTATTTCCTACATGCTTATATCATCATTAGGAGTTTCATGGCTAATTGAAGATTATATGAGGTGCCTACAGTGTTCTTAGATGAGATGATTGGTAGAGTCATGAATATTGTAGGTTTTAGTTAGAGTGTTGTAAGGTCACAGTTGGTTTTTTTTCAACCTTGTGGCATCATAGCCTAGATTGAGGGTGGAATATAAAATAGTTTAGGTGGTAACGTAATGGTATTTTGGTTCCATGTAACTAGTTTCTTTATCACTTTTCATTAAAAAATAAGTATTAAACCCTTGATTTACACATCCATAATTTAATTCTTTAGATTTTGTTATGACGAACAAATTTTGTAGAAATCAATGCATGGACCTTAAAACATAGTCATCTTTTCCATGTTTATCACAATTTTAAGTTATATATTTACAACAATAATTAATGTTTTGCCTGCCTTAGTAATTAGTTGGGTATCTTTTGGAATTCAAAAATATTGTTCAATTAGTGAACCAAAATAGTTAGTATTTGATCCTTGAGCTTCTAATAGGTATCTAAGAAAAGTCGACTCAAAGGACATGGATGGATATGCCAAATGACATGGATGGATATGCCACATATGTTTGGCCTCATATGAAATTTTTGAGTTTGATTAATATATTAGGAAACAAAAGTAGGAGGTTGAGGGCATGTATTGATTCAATTAGAATTGATTTAATTAACTTTTATACAATGTCAGTAATGAGTAGGGTTGATTAGATATTTGGGCCTACAGCTAAAACTCTATAATTCTTAGTCTATTTACTATGAATGTTAATATATGAGTAGGTGGTTTCCTTGTGATTACGTCTCAATTATCTATTACATTAGTTAATTGAATGCATGTTTATTGTGTTATCATTATCATAATATGGCTCCACAAGTGAAACCCATAAGTGACATGGGTGAAATTTGCAATAAACCATTAAATTATCATTGTTTTCATTTTTTTTGGTAGTTAGAATGTGAAGAGAGTAGAATTGGGTAATGATCCACAGTTTCCATTTTGAAAATCGATGTTTCGAGTAAAAAACAAGACTTGTGATCATGATAATTTGTCAAGAAAAAAGCAGAGAGAACCACATATAAATACAGTAGAATAAGGGGAAGAAAAGAGGGTATTAAAAGGTAGGTCACAAATGTTGGAAGCAAGGAAAATACTGAGAAGGGGGTGAATCAATATTGTATGAATTCTTACCAATTGAAAACTTTCTTTTACTTTGTGAAAGAATATTGGGACACCATTAAATACTTCAACAATTAATTTAAATAAGCATAATAGGAATCAATATCATCAATCTCAATGGAACACACAAAGAACAAGTAAATTTTCAAAATTTCTTTGCAATTCATTCATAGGGAAAGCTACAAGTTGTTGTTACAATTCACGGGCTATAATGAGTAGGAAGCTACAACTCCCTGATTTATCAGCTACAACTCAATGGAGCTACAACCTAAACTATTTACCAAAAATAACTTGAAGGAGAACCAACCCCTAATCTACAAGCTACAACTTGCTAGACACTCAATGGTTAATCTTTCATCCATTTTAACACTAGATTCATGAATGCCTTCTCTTCCTTCAAAAATAATTTTACTTCAATCACCTACAGTAACACCACCATACCAACACCTCACTACTCCAGAAGCTTTGTCTAATACATATTGTCACATGATTATGCTTGTTTAGGCCTGTGTTTAAAGGTTTTCCTTTGATAATTTTGGCCTCTCGCTATTTTCTTGAATTTTTGCATGAATCATTATTTTTGTCTTTCTCCAATTCAATTCAGTCCTCTAAGACTAGTGTTCATTTTTTCTTGAGGTGCTCTGCCAGTCCCAACCTTTTCCATGAGTTTTTATGTTAAATTTAGTCAATTCTGGAATTTTGTAGAGTTAGTTGAGGTTTTCTAAAGTTGGCGAGTTTCCAAACTTGGACAAAACTACCAAAATTTCCTCTTAACAAGTAGTTCTGCCAAGAACAACCTCCCAAAATAGTTGTCGACCCATCCATGCTTATATCGAGATCATCCTGCTAAATAGTTTCCAACTCATCCTTCAATGACAGGTCTCAAGACCCTTCAACATGTCGTTGCCACCAAAAAAAAGTAGTCGTGCTACCAAATTCAACTTCCCTTTGCATTTTTTTTTTATAATCGTGAACCCTTTGCGAAAATCTACCAAATTAAGCTTTAGCCCCTTTCTCCTTAAGTGTTGAAGGTTTTATCCAAGTGATTGTGTCCCATGAACCGTGGTTGGGAACTTAGGTGCTAAGCCCTTCAGGGTCGTTTCGAGGGCATATTTCCCTATGTAAATGGTTCTCCACGCCCTTTTTTCTTTTTATAACATAAAGCGAGCAAGTTCCAATCTAATGCCTGAAGCCCCTAATCCCAACACTTTTCAAAATTCATTTATAAACAAGTTACGGGATCTAGGATTTTCGAGGTGTGGCCCCACCTTACTACACCATCATTATGATATGTGCCCTCCCAGGTCCCCTCGTGCTTGACACCTTCGTTAAATTATTTTTAGAAAGAGTTTACAAGATTCTGGCCTTTCAGGGTCTTCTCCGCTATTGTTGTTTTCTCCCTGCAATCTCGATTCTCTACTTTATTTAATAAATTCTTACAAGTTTTTGACCCTCCTTGGTATATCCCATTACTCATTTTTTCACCTATTGACTTGATTTAACTTATTTCCACCTATTTCCTCCTTTGGGTATGGATTCTTATCACTTTCGATGCACTGAGCTAGAGCCTAGATGCCCTGGTGCCTGGATCTTAAATTTCAAAAATTCAATTTTAGAAAAGTTACAGGATTTCGGGGCTCCGAGGTTATAGGTATTCCGAGTCTGCTCCTGCTCCTGGAATAATGATAATAAGGTTCTGAGATTTTGGGCATTCTAGGGTTCTAGGGATCTGGGCCATCAAGGATTCCTAGGTTCTGGGATTCTTTTGTGCCACACTCATTCGACATTGTTCCGAGGTTCCAGGATTCTTCTCTTCTTTTACTTTTGCAGGCCCAACTTTGACTGGCTCTATCTCTCGATCCAGGAAGTGATTTTAAGACTTCTATATATAGTTGGAAATCTCATTCAGATAAATTTCCAACTAAGTGGGTCCAATGTTGCCTTTGAGCTCATCTGCTTCCTAAAAAATGGCTTCAAAGACTCTGCATCATTTTGCATCTTGACCCTTCTTATTGTGCCTGGAACCTGCTCTCTGAGACATCTTTTTTGACACCTATGCCACCCACTGCAACCTGTTGACATCAATGACAACATATTTCCAACATTCTTCCCCTTTGGCATTGATAGCAACACCAAAATCAAATAAAACATTCTTAGCAAAACATGTCAACTTGTCATCCTTTGAGTGTTGCTCCCCCTTAGATGAACTTCTCTTAATTTTTTGTTGTTGTTGTTATGTTGTTATCACTGACACCTCTCCTTTTACTATGGATCTCTCCTTTTACCTTTTTTCTATCTCTATGGATCTCTCCTTTTACCTTTTTTCTATCTCTATGGATCTCTCCCCCTTTGACATCAATGCAACGACACCAACAATCTCCCCCTGTCACCATACTACTTCTATCAATAATATTTCTCTGTCGTGTTGATCATGCGGGCCTATTAGCTTCAAATTTGTATGCTGAAAATACAAAATCTCCCTTTCTTCCTCTTAAAGGAAGAGCTAGTGTAGGGAGGAAAGAGGAACAACTCCCAATATTTGCCTCAAATACTCAAACTATTCTCTAGAAAGTGGCTTAGTGAAAATATCAACAACTTGTTCTTTTGTAGGAACATACTCCAGCTTCACAACCTGATTTACAACTTTCTCTCGCAAGAAGTGATAGTGGAGTAAGATTATGCTTTGTCTTGGAGCGAAAAATTGGATTCTTTGACAAGTTGATTGCACTTGTGTTGTCATAAATAATGGGAATTGTTTGATCATAAAACAGTTGTCCATCTTGCAAGGTCTATTTCATCTATAGTAATTGAGTATAACAAGAAATGTTTGCAATAAATTTTTCTTTGGTTTTATAAAACGAAATGGAAGCTTTCTTCTTGCTCAACCACGAGATTAGGCATTATCCAAGAAAGAAAGCACCACCACTTTTTCTCTTTCAATCATCTACATCACCTGCCCAATCAACATCATTATAAATATTTAATTGAAAATATTTACCTTTGGGGTACCATAGCCCATAGTCCTTTGTTGCTCTGAGATGTCTAAGAATCCTCTTGGTTATTAATATATGCCTTTGTCTGGGAGTTGATTGAAATCTTCCAACCGTAGCAATGGCTTGAATGATGTCTGGTCTTGATTTTGTCAAATATAAGATATTGCCAATGATGGATTTATATAAAGTCTAGTCTATTGCTGGAGATTCATCCATCTTGTTAAGTTTACAACCTATCACCATTGGATTTCTCACTAAGGAGAATTCTTCCATTCCAAATTTCTTTATCACTTCTTTGAGATACTTTCTTTGAGAGATAACAATTCCTTTGGGTGTCTGTGTAATCTGAAATCCAAGGAAGTAGGAAATCTTTCCAAGCATTTACATCTCATACTCAGCCTTCATATCAGTTATAAATTCATTGGTCAACAAATTTGAATCACTAGAAAAGGTGATATCATCAACATATACAATCATCACAATGAGTTTTCTCTCTTTTTCTTTGACATATAATTTTTTGTCAGTTGCACCTATTTTGAATCCACGCTTGAGAAGGTAGTAGTCTAGCTTGGAATCCCAATATCTAGGTGCTTGCTAGAGACCATACAAATCCTTCTTAAGTTTGCAAACATAATATGGTTTCTCGATCAGCTAAAAACCTTCTAGTTTCTCTATGTAGACTTCCTCCTATAGCTCTCTATTGAGAAAAGCATATTTGACATACATTTGAAAAATTTTGAATTTCTTAAAGCAAGAAAATTCCAAGAACATTCTTATTGCTTCTAATCTAGAAACAGGAGCAAAAGTTTCATTAAAATTCAAGCCTTCTATTTGAGCATAGCCTTTTCATACCAACCTAGCCCTATTTCTTACCACTTCTCCACAGTCATTTAATTTATTCCTAAAAACTCACTTTATGCCAATGACATTCTTGTTAGCAGGCCTTAGAACAGGTTCCCAAGTTTGATTTTTCTGTATTTTATCCAATTCTTCATTCATTTCCTTTAACTAATGTTTATCTTGACTAGCTTTAACACCACCTTTTGGTTCCTTCATGGACATCAGGGCAACGTGTGCCTGCGTGAGGGAATCTTGCAACTTCCTTCTTGTCTGCACTCTAGAATTTAATTCACCAATGATCTAATCAACTAGGTGGTGTTTTTGTACATATATTGGAGGATCTTTAGCTTGAGTACTAGAGGGTTCTTCATCACTTTCTTCTGCATATGCCTCATCATGCTCCTCACTAATCCTCACTTGTTCATAAACGTTGGTTTTTGTGGGTTATTTCTCTTTTTGATCGACATGCTTATCCACCTTTACATTGATACATTTGATGATCCTCTTGGTGACTACCAGATTGATTTTTCATTATGTTTCTTTCAATGTTACAATACATATATATACATGTCGAAGCATGCATAAACCCCATTCCATTAACCCTGGGTTAGAACATAACCATATTTCCTTTGACCAAATCTACAAAATACAATGGACAGAAAACCATCACGCTCAAAACCATGTGTGAAATCCATGCACAAAACCATAGGTAGGTCTAACCACCTAATATAAGGTCCAAAAAAAAATCTCGGGGCACTGCCCTAGACCCAGTGCATGGGGGCTACCGCCCCCATGCTTAACCCCCGACACGGGGGTTGTCGGGGGTTAAGCCGCCCCCCTGTGACCCCCTGGTCTCGACGCAACCTACAAGAGGAGCTACCACAAACCCCATACGTAGGGTAGTCATGGAAAGAATATAACACAACCCAACAACTACTTTGTGGCCATATTTGGTGCATGTGAAACAATACCCTGGTAAAATATTAGTGTACCTTGAAAATTGTCATCTACATTGGACTAAATTCTAGGTAGTTTGATCAGCTTAACCAACGTTCTTCCTTTGTTGTTGCTGATTTTTATGGATATGATATTTGGGTTGCATGTCTCCCTCTTGCTACTACATGGATCTTTATTTAGCTGCTAGAAAAAAGGTAAATTGTTTCTTTCCTTTTAACTCAGTTGTTGTGTTGGAGTCAGCTTCAAAGCGAAGACCACTACGATCTTTAGAGACACATTGAGCCTTCAATATCTCATTTAAATCCTCAATTCCTTTAATGGATTTTTGATTAAAACTGAGTTGTGTTTTCCTTCTTCAACTCCTTTATTAGCAACATGACTTCTCCTTCCATCTTCTCACATGCCTGAACCTTTTCATTCAACTATTTATTCAAGGATTCTTGATTTTTATTATCTTCATCTATTTGCAAGAGAAATGGCCCAACAGCATCAACTTTTTCTTTTGTCAAAGACTCCTTCAAGACTTTATTTTTCTTCGTCGACCTTTCTATTTCATCAAGAGCACTTACCATTTCTCCTTCAAGATCTACTTCTCCTTCTTCATACTTAGAATTGATAGCCTCAACATGCTAGTTTTTTGGCCATCAACATGAATTATTTTGGGCTCTCATCATCTTTATCCTCATCCGAGGATTGACTGAATTCACTTTCTGAGCAGATTTCTTCTTGAACATAAAAACCTTTCTTCTTAGTCTTTTTCTGTCATTTTGAACCTCTTTAATTTTTCTGTAGGATCGTAATCCTTTTTCTTATTTTTAGGACACTTCGATGCATAATGACCAAATTTTCCACAATTAAAACATTTTAATGGTAACTTACCTTTATACTTGCCTAATCCTCACTTGAGATTCCTCACAAAGTTGGCTTCTTCTTCATCTAATTCACAGCATGAGTCATCATGACCATCCTTGCACTTATTTTCTACTTTGAAGGTTGATTATTTAGCTACAGTCTTGCGTTAAGAAATCCTCATCCCATAGGTAGTGAGTATTCCAAGGAGTTGATCTAAAGTAAGATTACTTAGATTGGTCATTTATTTAATGCTTGACACCTTGGGATTAAACCTCTCAGGAAGAGATCTTAACACTTTTTTAACTACCATGGCTTCATCAAGCTTCTCATCAAGCCCTCTTATGGTGTTCACAATGTCATCAACTCTCAAAAATTACTTTGTAATATCTTCATGATCATGCATGATTAAATATTCAAATGTTATCCTATAACCTTGGATTTTAGCTTTCTTTACGTTGTTGTATTCCTCATAGCAGTTTCTCATCTTGTCCTAGATAGCGTTGGTAGATATGCAATCCATTACCTTGACAAGCTTTGATTCTGGTATACTAGCAAGCAGAGCATTCATTGCCTTACCATTACATGTGAATTCCAACTTTTGATCTTTGGTAACCACTGTTGGAGGCCTTTGATATGATTCTTCCACAAAATCCCATACATCATCTTCAATTAATTGAATGTAGGTCTTCATCCTCACTTTCCAAAACACATAGTTTGTTCCATTAAACATTGGTGCCCTATTGGTAAAACCTCATTCCTAGTTTCTCATTTTCCTTGATCTTTCTTCCAGCTATTAAATTGATTTTAAGTAACTTGGCTCTCATACCAATTTTTGGGAGTCATGACAATAATGAGAAGGTGGGGGGGGGGGGGGGATGAATCAGTATTGTAGGAATTTTTACCAATTGAAAACTTTATTTTAATTTGTGCAAGAATATTGGGACACCATTAAATACTTCAACAATTAATTTAAATAAGCTTGACAGGAATCAATAGAATCAATCTCAATGGAACACAGAAAGAAAAAGTAAATTTTCAATACTGCTTTTTAATTCATTCACTGGGAAAGCTACAACTTGTTCTTACAATTCTCTGGCTACAACCAGTGGGAAGCTACAACTCTCTGATTTATCAGATACAACTAAATGAAGCCACAACCCCAACTATTTACCAGCAACCACTAGAAGGAGAACCAAATCCTAATCTGCAAGCTAGAACTTGTTAGACACACAATGGTTCATCCTTCATCCATTTTCACACTAAATCCATGAGTGCCTTCTCTTCCTTCAAAAATAATTCTACTTCAATCACCACTCAAAAATCACTTATAGAGACACAATCATACAAACACCTCACTGCTCCAAAACCTTTGTCTAATACATATTGTCACATGATTATGCTTGTTAAAGCCTACATTTAAAGGTTTCTTTTTGTTAATTTTGGCCTCTTGCTATTTTCTTACATTTTTGCATGAATTAGTATTTAATGGTGAATCATTATTGTAGGAATTTTTACCAATTGAAAACTTTATTTTAGTTTGTGCAAGAATACTGGGACACCATTAAATACTTCAACATTTAGTTTAAATAAGCCTGGCAGGAATCAATCTCAATGGAACACAAAAAGAATAAGTAAATTTTCAAAATTGCTTTTTAATTCATTCATTGGGAAAGCTACAACTTGTTCTTACAATTCTCTTGCTACAACCATTAGGAAGCTACAACTCCCTGATTTATCAAATACAACTAAATGAAGCCAAAACCC
Source organism: Pinus tabuliformis (assembly GCA_031772625.1). NCBI lineage: Eukaryota > Viridiplantae > Streptophyta > Pinopsida > Pinales > Pinaceae > Pinus > Pinus tabuliformis. Next base: position 5,316,852 of record CM062817.1, on the reverse strand, counting down.
CAACTATTTACCAGCAACCACTAGAAGGAAAACCAAATCCTAATCTGCAAGCTAGAACTTGTTAGACACACAATGGTTCATCTTTCATCCATTTTCACACTAAATCCATGAATGTCTTCTCTTCCTTCAAAAATAATTTTACTTCAATCACCACTTGAAAATCACTTATAGAAACATGACCATACCAACATCTTACTGCTCCAAAACCTTTGTCTAATGCATATTGTCACATGATTATGCTTGTTCAGGCCTACATTTAAAGGTTTTCTTTTTGCTAATTTTGGCCTCTTGCTATTTTCTTACATTTTTGCATGTATTATTATTATTTATGTCTTTGTCTAGTTCAAGTTAGTCCTCTAAGGCTAGTGTTCATGTTTTCTTGAGGTCCAATTCCACACCCAACCTTTTCTGTGAATTCTTGTAGTGAATTTAGTCAATTCTAGCATTTTGCAGAGTTAGTTGAGGTTTGCTAAAGTTGGTGACCCTCCATACTTGGCCAAAACTACCTCTTAACAAGTAGTTCTACAAAGAACAACCTCCAAAAATAGTTTTCGACCCATACATGCTGCTATTGGGATCATCACACTAAAATATTTTCCAACTCATCCTTCAATGCAAGGCCTTAAGGTCCTTCAACATCTCGCTACCACCAAAAAAAATAGTTACACTGCCAAATTCAACTTCCTTGAGCCTTTTCTTTTTATAATCATAAAAACTTTGCAGAAATATGCCAAATTAAGCTTTAGCCCTTTTTTCCTTAAGTGTTTAAGGTTCTCTCCACGTGACAGTGTCCCATGACCAATGGTTGGGTGCTTAGGTGCTAAGCCCTTTAGGGTTCTGTTGGGACTATTTCCTTGTGTAAATGTTTCTTTGTGCCCTTTTTTCTTTTTTTATGTAAATCAATTGAACAATAGACTAACTCTTGAAGCCCATCATCCCAACACTTTTTCAAAATTTATTTATAAAAAAGTTACAGGATCTTGGGTCTTTGGGGTGTGGCCCCACCTTACTACACCGTCACTGTGATATGTGCTCTCTCGGGTCCCCTGGTGCCTGACACCTTCATGAAATTCTTTTTAACAATACATTATGGGATTCTGACCTTTCAGGGTCTTCTCTGCTACTATTCCCTTCTCCCAACAACCTTGATGCTCTATTTTATTTAATAATCACTTGTGAGGTTCTGACCCTCTAGGGTATATCCCACTGCTCCTTATGTGCACTTATTAACTTTCTTTAACTTGTTTCCAAATGTTTTCTCCTCCATGTATGGATTTCCTATCACTTTCTTTGTGTTGAGCTAGAGCCTAAATGCCCTAGTTCCCAGAGCTTTTCAAAAATTCAATTTCGAAAAAGTTACAGGATTCGAGGGCTCTAGGGTTCTAGGTATTCCATGTATGCTTCTGCTCCAGGCATACTTCTTATGAGGTTATAGGATTCCAATCCTTTCAGGGTTTTGGGTATTCTAGCCTTCCAGGGTTCTAAGATTCTTCTGCGCCACACTCATTCAACACTACTACGAGGTTCCTTTACTTCCAAGGTTCTGAGATTCCTCTCTTCTTTGACTTTGTAGGCCCAACTTTGACTAGCTCTATCTCTCGATCCAAGAAGTCATTTGTAGACTTCTATATACCATTGGAAATATATTTCAAAGCACTTTCCAACTGAGTGGGTCTAATGTGGCCTTTGAGCTCATATGCTTCTTGAAAAATGTCTTCAAACACTCTACATCATTTTGCATCTTGGCCCTTCTTCTTGTGCCTAGAAACTGTTAGCTCTGCTATCAATTTTCAGCGTTTAAAGGTCAATTCGGGTCTAATGGTGGGTTTTTGGCTGAAATGAAAGCTTGCAGTAGGCTTTTCTACCTTCTCCTCCTTCATTCTCCTCATATTCTCCCAGCCCCGCCATTTTTATTGTTTCCTAAAGCCTTTCTGTTCTCGGTTTAAACACTCTACTTCACCTCCTTTCCGCCTATAAAACCCTGTTTAAACTCTGCATAACCTTTTCTTTAGCTCAGGTGTTTAAAACACAAACCGCGCCATTTTAACCCTTCATCATTTTCTAAATCTCCACCATTGATCGCCCTGATCTAACGGTCTCCACGTTCCTGCCCGACGTTAAACCCTGCGTATGTTCATCGCCATCTGGTCGTCCATCGCGTGATGGATGGTTTACGCTTTCCCTAATCACACAACCTGTGCACCTGTTAACCCACGAGGGTGGCGGTTTTTGGGGGCCACGTGTTATATTTCTATTGGATCGCGCCCTGCGTTACGGAAACCGCCCACCTGTGATAGGCGGTGCGGGGAAAACCACCCATCCCCGGCCATTAAATCCCTTGCAGCTTCAGCACCCGATCGCCGTTGGATCTGCTTGACTGCAATCCGATGGGTGACGATTGTCTCCACCCACTCCTCCCGATAGCCTCCATAAACTAATCTAGGCCATCCGTTTATGTGATCCGACGGCTCACCGCTCTCTCCCGCTTCTACTAAGTTTTCCCCTTCCGATAGATCCTCACCATTGATCCATGCGATCCAACGGCTGAGATCTATTCCTGGTCTGATCATTCTTCCACCATGAAACCTTAACTCCTGACTGCTCTTTGCTGCCCGAGGAAGGACAAAGCCAACAACTACCTGCTCTCTACACAATTAAAGCTTCAACTACTGTATTCAATGCAGTATACACCCGAAGGACAAATAGGACGACCTCGAGCAGTGAAGAGCATTTATTAGGCATGGAATTTCATCCATTGTTCACTCTAGTTGTTTAGGAAGGACTGCAGAGCACCAGAAAGATTAAATTCATCCATTAAAGTAGTCAAACTACAACAGAGACCCATATCTGATTATTAGTGTGGTTGGTGGTCCATTAAGACACCTCCACGCATAGCATAGTAGAGATTTTTTGTATTCAACCTACATATATACCCAGAAACAGAATGTAAGAGGTTGATGAGTGTTATTTTGTTGTAAGGTTCAACTTGTGAAGACTGTAACTACTGTGATACCTGCAGCGTCTGGTCTTTATTTTCAGCTAATGCAAGCTTCTTTTGCTATTAATTGCTCACTATCCACTTCTTCTTCTTTGTTCCAGGCTATGCCTGTTATGCATTTTTCATGTGCTGTTAATGTTTAGCATTAGATGGGTTGTCATCCCACCTCTGTGTTAGGATTTAGCATGTATCATTGAATATGTATGCAATTTTCTGTTGTTTTAATGCTAGAGAGTTGTCATCCTGTCTGTGCATTAAGAAATAGATTTACAGACCTTTTCACTGGTTGCAGCTGGCCATCACAGGGTCATGTGCATCTGCTGGTGTGATCAGTCTTCTCCATCTTCACATTTCTTTAAAATTGTGAGTAATTGGTGGTCTAAAGCCTTGTAGTCTGGGGGTGTTCACCCATGTCTGGGGTTAAGCATAGTAGAAGTGGTTATCTGGCTTGAATATGCAGAATTTCTTTCATTCATCCACCATTTTATCCAACTTTTTGTTGAGTTTGTAATGTTCCCGAGCATCTCTGATATACAACCTAGGAGAGTTTCTTGGGGTGATAACATTAATTGGCGCCATTACTGGGGAGAGGAGAATTGAAGCTCAGCTTCCCTGGGAGAACGACACAGCTTCAAGCTTTGATGACAGATAAGGTTTGAACACAGTTTCTGGTTGTAATCATCTGTCTGGCGACTCCATTGGAGGAAGACCAAGCTTTGGCGACTCCACATTGAAGTTCTGGCGCAGTTTGTGAGGTATGTTCAGAGATATCTGTAGAAATTTTGAATAATAAACACATATTCAACGGAGATTATCCTGATCATGTACTATTGTGGAATACATACACAATACATAAGCTTGTGCAAATCCTCATGCACAACTATAGTCACAACTGATAGCAATCTCATCCTCTAACACCTGTCCCTATTGAGCTGTACATGCACTGACATGCAACTTAGTTAACTGATGTATTCTTTAGTTGATTTATGAGTTAATAATTAGTTCAACAATTCATCATTAGTCTATTTGCAGTTAGACTAATTACAACTAGTTTAACCGAGTCAAACTGAACACAATTCCATCAACTCCACAATCAACTCCACCAAACTCAACTGCTTGAGTTCTAACTGAAGTCATGCATGCAACAACTCAACTGACCCACAAAGAAAGCGCATTTCCTTCTGACAGCTGCATGTGCCACATCTGTAGCTCAAACTGAAGTGCTCCAAGAGAATAAGATAAAGTTTATAGTCTAAATTTTATTATGAGACAATAATATTTGACTTTTATATTTTTGACTAGTAGTCTAAAAATAGACTCTGATCACTCCTACTGTGACCACTCCTGTTGTGATCACTCTTGCTGTGATCACTCCTGTTGTGATCCAAAAATAGACTTTGCGCCATAATTTGCCTGCGGGCCCACTTAGTGAAGGCGACTCCTTTCCACTAAGCTCCATCATCTTGTTGCATTCTCAACACTCCCTCTCAACAAGATATGGATTATCAGCAACCCCTATCCTGCCTAGGTGGTATTCGAATTTTCTCCTGGTGAGTTCCTTCGTCAAGATATCAGCATCTTGATCCTCCGTTGGAATGTATGAAAGTAACATGATTCTCCGCTGCACACAATCTCTGATATGATGGTACCTGATGTCAATAAGCTTAGATCTATCATGAAATACAGGATTAGCTAAGATTTTAATGAAACTCTAGTTATCACAGTAAATCACAGTAGGATCCAAGTGAGAACCGAACAAACTAACCAGAATCTTCCTCATCCATATAGCCTTGTATGCAGGCAAACTTGCTGCCATATACTCGGCCTCTGCTGAACTGAGTGCCACGGATCTCTGCTTCCTGCTGTACCAAGAAACTGTTGTCGACCCGATACTGAAGACCCCTCCTGATGTGCTCTTTCTGTCCGTTGGGCTCCCTGCCCAATCTGCATCGATGAAGCCACATAGCTTCACCTCATCCTCCTGTCTGTACCACAATCCATATCCCGATGTGCCTCTCAAATAACACAATACATGCTTGCCCGCCTTCCAGAAGAGCTTGGTAGGCTTAACCATAGCTTGTGAAAGCTAGTTAACTACATAGCATATATCGGGTCGTGCATTGACTAGATACATAAGCGACCCCACCAATTGTCGATAAATAGTGTCATCCACTTCTTCGGCCAAAGTGGCATCCTCCTTCCTCCAACCTCCAGGAAGAGGAGTATCAACAGGCTTGGAGCCTTGCATGTTGAACTTCTCCAGTATCTCCTGAGCATACTTACCCTGAGAAACAAACAGTCCACCACTGCACTGCCAAATTTCCAATCCCAAGAAATAGTGAAGGAGGCCCAAGTCCTTCATCTCAAACTCCTTAGCAAGATCATCCTTGCATGAAAGTATCAACAGCTCATCACTCGTCAGAATCAAATCATCTACATACAGTACAATGATAAGCAACTTACCCTCCACCAATATCTGGTATAGATTAGGATCCGCCTCATTCTTGGAGAATCCAAGTCCAGTGAAATAGTTGTCTATCCATGTGTACCAAGCACGTGGTGCTTGTTTCAAACCATACAACGCTCTCTTTAGCCTGCACACATGCGACTCGCTGCTGAAGATCTCAAAACCTTCGGGCTGCTCAATGTACACCTCCTCCTCAATGACTCCGTTGAGGAACGTAGTCTTCACATCCATCTGATGAATGTGCCATCCCATCTGTGCTGAGAGAGCAAGAATCATCCGTATGGAAGAATACCTTGCAACAGGTGCAAAGGTCTCCTCATAATCGATCCCCTCTATCTATGAAAAGCCTCAAGCAACAAATCTTGCCTTGTACTTCTCCACACTCCCGTCAGCTGCCTGCTTAACTTTGTAGATCTATCTCGAACCCACCACTGATTTCCCTTCCGGTCTAGGAACAATCTCCCATGCACTGTTTCTAACAATAGAATCATACTCTTCCAGCATGGCGTCTACCCATGCGGGATCATCCACAGCTTCCTCAAAAGAGGATGGCTCAATCACAACACACTTGCTCATAAGAGCCATGTATCCAGTGTACCGATCAGGTGACTGTCTCTGCCTGCGGTGGGCTGTAGGTGGTCCTACAACTTTCTTTGCATCTTGAGCCAGTCGCTCAGCTTTTGTCAAGCGCTTTCACCCTCTGATGGTTGGCGCTGCATGAGTGGTCTCTTCCACTCTGTGAACCTCGTCCTGTGGCTGATCCACATCCTGAAGCTCATCCTTAGGAACTAATAGCTCCTCATCTACATCCCGTCACACAATAGTTTTACCATTGTCTAGAAAATACACACGATAGTTGTGGGGCATATCAGTGTACCCCACAAGTATCCCAACCTCTGCGGTTGGCTCCAACTTCTTCCTGGCATCCTTCGTCACATTCATGTAAACGCTAGCACCAAAAATCCTCAAATGAGAAAGATCAGGCTTCTTACCAAAATAAGCCTCCTCGGGTGTACTCATGCCAAGTATCCTGTGAGGACAATAGTTCTGCACATAAACTGTTGTATTGCATGCTTCCGCCCACAAGTGAAGGGGTAGGCCCTGATCATGCAACATTGCCCATGCAGCACCCACGATCATTCTGTTCTTCCGCTCAGCAACCCCATTCTGCTGTGGGTTATGAGGAGCTATGAGCTCTCTTCAAATCCCTTCTGCCTTGTAGAAATCCTTGAACTCGTCAGAGATGTATTCACCTTCATTATCACTCCTAAGAGCCTTCACCTTCTTCCCTGACTCCTTCTCGACCAGTGCTTTGAATTCACAGAACTTTGAATATGTCTCGTTCTTCTTCTGCATGAAGAAGATACAGCACTTATGAGAGAAATCATCAACAAAAATCACATAATACCTGTGTTTTGTTGTCGAGGAAACTGAGAAAGGTCCACACACGTCTATGTGAATTCTCTCAAGGATCGTCGTGGCGTAGCTATCATTCTCATGAAAGGTGGCTTTCACAAACTTTCCCAAAGTACATCCCTTTCGCTGATCTGACTGCGCAAGAGTGCCTTTAGGAAGCCCTGTAGTGATCCGCTGCAGTATCTTCAAGGCTCCATGGTGAAGGTGACCCAATCTCCTGTGCCACAACTCGCCATCATCCCGGCTCACCAATCCTTCTGCCTTGCATGCCATTACTGCACATCCATCTACATGCAACTGATAAAGGTTCCTCACTCGAACCCCTATCTTCCGGGTTTCACCCGTTGTCTTGCTGCACAAGAAAGCCTTTCCCTCATTGAAAACAACATCATACCCCTTGTCTTCTAACATCGCCATAGAGATAAGATTATTCTTCAATCCTGCAACATGCATGACTTCCTTCAATACAAAGGGTTTACCAGACTCCCTCTCAAAGGAAATGGTACCAATACCGGTCGCACTGTATCTACCATCATCGCCCATCTCGATGTGCACTCCAAGATCTTTGTCCTCCAGATCAGAAAACAAATCTCTATCTCCCATCATGTGAAAAGACGCAACACTGTCCAAGAACCACACCGATCCCATCACACTTGAAACCAAGCATGCGATCAATGAAAAATCAAGCTCAAACTGTGAGGCTAGAGCCTCTCCTGCTGCAAATCCAGCAGCTTTCTTGTTCTTCTTCTTCTGTAGACAATTAGTGGCATAGTGTCCATGCTGGTGACAGTCAAAACACTTCACCTTGGACATGTCCTGCTTCTTGCCTTTCGCACCAGACTAAGAAGCTTTTTTGCTCTTCCCCTTCTTTGCTTTGGCAGCCAAAGCGCAATTTTCTTCATCAGCTCCCTTTGATGAAGATCTGTCCCTGGTACTCCGCTTCATCTCCTCCTACACAAGATCTGACCACATTCTTTCCCACCCTGGCAATTTCTCTCGACCATTAACAGAGTCCTGATAGGAATGTCAACTCTTCGGAAGACCAAGGAGAGCTAAGCTCACCAAGTCCTCATCATTGACAGTAACCCCCACACTTCCCAGCTCATCTCGACACTGAGTGAACTTCGTGAGATACTTGGGCATACTATCACCCTTCTCGCATTTGATGTTTCTGAGTTTATCTTTGAGCGCCAGCTTCCTTTGATCGCTCTTGCTTTGGAATAGATCTGCTAAAGCCTTCGACATCAAGTATGGAGAAGTCTTTCCATGCATGCTGGACACAATGTGATCCTTCACGCCCTCCAACAGAATCCTTCGACACTTTGCTGTCTTCTTTTGCCAAGCATCAGCATGAGTAGCATCAGTGGGCTTTGGGACATCAGTCTCTATGAACTCCTTCAGCCCGTTATCATCCAATACTGCCTCCATCATGTCCTTCCATGCAATATAGTTTGAGCTGCCCTCAAGAGCATACTCCAATCATAATCCGTTGAAAGACATTGCTTCTTTGACACCAAGAAAATACTGCTGCAAATTCGAATTCCACCAGCTCCAAACTCAACCGCCTTAGATCTAAGATTCATGAGAATAAAATATTTCTCGTACATAGATTTACTGTATGGGCTTTTACCGGATATCTCACCTTCCCAAGGAAGGATGAATCCAGAGGCTACCTGGCCCGATTACAGACTCTGCCTGAAGAAATAGAATGTAAACACTTCCTGAATAGTAGATCTGATGATCAATAGCTCCTGTACCATGTAGAAATTTTGAATAATAAACACATATTCAACGGAGATTATCCTGATCATGTACTATTGCGGAATACATACACAATACATAAGCTTGTGCAAATCCTCATGCACAACTATAGTCAAAACTGATAGCAATATCATCCTCTAACACATGTCCCTGTTGAACTATACATGCAATGACATGCAACTGAGTTAACTGATGTATTCTTTAGTTGCTTTATGAGTTAATAATTAGTTTAACAACTCATCATTAGTCTATTTGCAGTTAGACTAATTACAACTAGTTTAACCAAGTCAAACTGAACACAACTCCATCAACTCCACAATCAACTCCACCAAAATCAATTGCTTGAGTTCTAACTGAAGTCATGCATGCAACAACTCAACTGACCCACAAAGTAAGCGTATTTCCTTATGACAGTTGCATGTGCCACATTTGTAGCTCAAACTGAAGTGCTCCAAGAGAATAAGATAAAGTTTATAGTCTAAATATTATTATGAGACAATAATATTTGACTTTTCTATTTTTGACTAGCAGTCTAAAAATAGACTCTGATCACTCCTGCTGTGATCACTCCTGCTATGATCACTCCTCCTACTGTGATCACTCCTGTTGTGATCCAAAAATAGACTTTGCGCCATAATTTGCCTGTGGGCCCACTTAGTGAAGGCAACTCCTTTCCACTAAGCTCCATCATCTTGTTGCATTCTCAACAATATCTTCAGAAATCACGAGCTGAACCATTGCCTGATCATGAGAATATCATTCAGCAGAAGAAAAATCGTAGTAAGGAGCATCAGGATCAGGTAAGCCTTAAAAGTTCCATGTATCTCTGTTAGTGACAGTCACCTTCAAAGATTCAGTCAGCTCCTTGTTATTCATTTCCCTTCGGATTCCAGTTCAAAGAAAAAGAGTCCATGTTGTCCATCATATTCCTATTTTTCTGTCATTCTTTTCATTGATTCATTCCACTCAGTCCACCAGTATCCTTTCATATGCCCTAGTCATGGCAGGTCAACAATGTTATAGACATTTTTGTGCCTTACAGCATGAAGCATGAAATGTCGATAATCCAAGGGATCCAAAGTCCCTAAACATGTTGTTCCTACCCCTAGAGGAACAAGGTCAGCAAACCACAGCACTAAAAATCAGTTCTCCACCTGAAAACACTCAAAAACAAGCTAATTCTGGATCATGTCAACTGCTCCACTGAGCATCTGCGCTGAATTTCAACTTCTCCACTCTGTACCTGCGCTGAATGTCAACTCTAATGAAGGCTACCTGCGCTGGGCGAGATTGGGCAAGTGGCACAGTCATTCTGCAAGGTGTTAAATGCCCAGGAAGCTTCCAAAATGACACTTGGATCAGGGAATTCGCCTTGTGATGAGTAAGAGGATCTGGATCTCCAAGTGGAAGCAAGAAACTCCAAGTGGACTCAAGAACTGAAGTATAACTGAAGTGGGAGAGGACACTAGTCAGCTTCATGCCAAACTCAAGCTGACTCATCCTTTCTCCAAATCTCCTATATATAGAGCTCTCTCATGAGGTCTAAGGAGGCGAGAATCTTGTGAATGTAAGGAAGTGTTGTTGGTTTGAGTATAGAACTATTGGGTGATTGCTTTGAAGGAGGTGAAGAGGAGATTTCTTTTTGCTGGGAGGTGTTGCTGGATTGGGCCTCTTATGGTTGTAACACTCTCAGAACTTTACTTCTTCCATTAATAAAGCATTTGAGGTTCTTCTATATGCATGTGTCTCTGTGGCGTATTGATACTTGTATATTTGATTTATTCTAATCCTTGAATCAATTATGGATGTATGCTTCTTGTAGTTTCCCTTTCTTGTGCTTTTGCAGGATCTTTGTGTAGCTGGGCCAGTGAAAGAGCAAGTAGCTGGGAGCAAGCAGCAAAGAGGGAAGATTGGATCAACCATTAGCGGAAGATAACGGTTAGTGGATCCCTTTCTCCTCTCTCTTACATCTCATAAAGAAGTAATCTTGAATAGCTTTGCATTCGGTTGTTGCTGAGGTACTATCACCCTTAGAGTGGGATAGGGTCATTCCGTATTGGATACTTTTCCCAACAACAAACAAGCCCTTACAAAGATAGAAAGAATAGTCGCTACTAGGTATGGACCTCTAGTCTTGCCTACCCCTTTGAATGCCATGCCTGCAAGATATTATCAAGAATTATTGCAAAGTTTACTGGTGCAGAAGAAATAACAGCTGAAGAGCACCTTGAGGCCTTTTATAGCTATGCTGATAACCTGGATATCAACGAAGAAGATATCTGGATGAGGGTTTTTGTCCAAAGCCTAGATGGGGAAGCTAGAAAATGGTTTAGAGAATTACCCCCTAGGTCTATTGTAGATATTGAGGCCTTAGAAGATGTGTTTCTAAAGCATTGGGGAAATAATAAAGATCTGCTCTTTTATCATGATGAATTTGGGAAATTGCAGAGAGAAGATGGTGAGCTGCTATCTGATTTCAATATCAGATTCAATCATATGTACAGCAAAATGCCAACTGAAATAAGACCTACCCCTTCTTCTGCTATGATTATTTATGCTAATGCTTTCGATTCTCAATTCTGCTTTCTGTTGAGAGAAAGGAGATGTGCTTCTTTGGCTGATATGCAAGATGCAGCCTTTGAAGTAAAAGCAAACATTATTGCTGCAGAGAGACTTGAAAGTGATGCCAAGAGGAGAAGTCAGGGAGGAGAATCCTCATCATCCTCAGAGCTTGAGATCGATGAATTAGCTAGGATGATTGAGTTCTTGGCCTCTGAAGTTTCCAAACTAAAGGTTGAGCAGTATTCTAAGGAAGCAACAGCTCCCTGTTGCTTTACTCTTTCAAGACCAAATCCATATAAAGGAGAAAATGAGCATTTGTAGATTTTGCAAGGAAAATGTCACAAACGAAGATCAAAGGGTGAAGACCCTTTGTCAAAATATAGTCATGGAAGAAGAGCTGTTTGAAGAAGAGGAGGAGGTCCATGGTTTGGAGGATTTCCCCTTCTTAACCAGAGCTACATATGAGAAAGCAATATCCAGAGGCACTGCTTGTCAGTTTGTTGTGCCTGCAGAACAACAAGCTTATCAGCAGCAGCAATCAGCAGAAGGCACCTTCATCCTCAAAGAATCTAAGCTTGAAACCTGCCCATCTTCCCATGATTATGCATATTTGCGAATCAGCCAACATGCTATTATTCCTAGCACAATGTTCAAGAAAGGAGAAGAAATCTCCCCATCATCTTTTTCTTCTCTGTCTGCTCAAATAACAATCCCTCAAAGTTGCCCTTGAACACTGAGGCAGGAAATAGCTCAATGCTCAAGGCTGAGACTGATCACCTCAGTTTTGATTTTCTGAAGCCTGCTCAGATGGCCTCCACATAGACTGAAAGGGAAGCTTTTCAGATGATAGAGGAAGAGGGTGCACAGTATTGGAATCCCTCCTTGGATGAGGACTGTTCTAAGAAAGATACAGGAGCAGAAAATGTCTCTGTGTCCCCTACACAAGAATACAATGGTGCATCTTTCATATTAGTTGTGCAGACTACCAAAGAAGACACGGATAAGTACACAGCAACAATGATTATTCAACAGGTGTACATAGGCTCCCATGAAGAACATCCAAGGAGGATAATACACAGAAGGGGAATGGAATTTGATTCCTATCTACTTATCAAGCTCAAATGTCCTAAACTATTTGAGGTAGAGGATGAAATCAATCCTATTTTGTGGGTCTATGATGAAGGGGCCGAGAACAGGAAACAATTTTGATGGCCCAGTAGATGGGCAGTTTTTGAAGTTTTGAGTTTCCCGGTCTTAGTGATTGTAATCATGTTCTTTTACAAGTTTCTATTGTAGGCTTAGTTGACTCCATGCCCAATGGATACTAGGCAAGTGTTTTTAAAGCTGGTTTTGTATGAAGGCATTGGTCTGCAGTTCTTGAGACCTCGCAGGGAGGATTTCTTCTCAAAGATCATCTTGTGCTTCTTCAGATTGATTACCCCATTCATGTCAGTGTCCCAGTCAATTCCTAAGAGCGCAAGGTAGGGATTTCTATCATGAACAATCTCTATCACTTCGAAATCCACCAATGCGCTTGATCCCTCAATTTCCATAGTTATTCCCTGCATTCGCCCCATGGGTATTATTTTCTACTAGTTCACCATCCTTAGCTGAATTGGAGACCATTGTAGTGTGGGTCTTCCCATTTGCTCCCATGTCTGTTTCAGCAGAATATTTGCATCCAATCCCAAATCCAGGATGACTTGATCCATTTCATACTCTCTGATATGTGTTGTAAGTCTCATTTCTTGTCTCGTTCGTGTCTTATGTTTTCTGATCTTCCGAACTACGTGTGGTTCTCCTGGCGTGGTCCCAGCACATCTGTTGATGAGTTCCTGTAACCCTTTTACAACCTTACTGTCGTGCAGTAACTTCATACATGTTTCAAGGAAAGTTGTCAGCATGGATGGGTCCATTTCCCGCTCTGGTTTATCTCTCCTTCCTGAATTGGAGGCATCAACGAAGCTCTTCTTAGCTTCCATGAAAGTTTACCGATACTCTCTGATATGTGTTGTAAGTCTCATTTCTCATCTCGTTCATGTCTTATGTTTTCCAATCTTCTGGATTATGCGTGGTTCTCCTGGCACGGTCCCAGCGCATCTGTTGATGAGTTCCTGTAACCATTTTACAACCTTACTATCACGCAGTAACTTCATACATGTTTCAAGGAAAGTTGTCAGCATGGATGGGTCCATTTCCCGCTCTCGTTTATCTCAGCTTCCTGAATTGGAGGCATCAACGAAGCTCTTCTTAGCTTCCATGAAATTTTACTGAAACTCTCTGATATGTGTTGTAAGTCTCATTTCTCATCTTGTTCGTTTCTTATGTTTTCCGATCTTCCGGACTACGCGTGGTTCTCCTGGCACGGTCCCAGAGCATCTATTGATGAGTTCCTGTAACCCTTTTACTCAGTAACTTCATACATGTTTCAAGAAAATTTGTCAGCATGGATGGGTCCATTTCCCGCTCTGGTTTATCTCTGCTTCCTGAATTGGAGGCATCAACGAAGCTCTTCTTAGCTTCCATGAAAGTTTACTGAGCGCGCTCCAAATCGAACTCAGCTTCTTTCGTCGGGGCTTTACGAACCCACGTACTATATTCTGGATATTTTCCTTTGTCATCTCCTATCACGATTCCACTTTGGAGCACAATGTTTACGTTCGAATCTTCCTCGCACAACTCATACCTCATCATCTGCAGGTTCTAAGTCGGGGGAGGCGGTAGCGCTCCTTTGTCGTGTATCCTAGCTATCAGTGTAGGACAATTTTATGTCTCATGGTAAAACAGAGTGCAGTATTTGCATGACAGGCACGTTGAATTAGTGTAATCGCGAGCATAGTGTCCTGGCCCTCCACAATTGTAGCAAATCAACTATCCGCGACCTCCACCAGGTCCTCCTCCACCTCGGCCTCATCTGTACCCATGAAATATTGTGCACGCCATTCCCGCATTCTGGTCAAGGGGCCGTGTTTCGGCCTGATCTCTGTAGGTGGGTGTTACAAAGTAATTTGTCACCATCCCTATTACTCCTCTTGTCGTACCTTGGAGGACTCATCCCAGGAGTTATAAGAAGTGACAAAGTCTAAAAACACTTGCATTATGTTCCCCTGAGTATGTACTTCATGTTCCCCGAAGACACCTCCTACAGATTATCCCTGAAAAGTGCTCTTTTTCCATTGGCGCAAGTCCACAGTATCTTAACCGCGCCAATCATGGAGATCCTCAAAAGAGAGCGCGACTTAAAGCAACAGTCGCGCCAACCAAGTTTGGTCATGCTTTTTGCCTTAACGCACGCCCGACTGTTGTTTCCTTCATTACATGGAGCTTTTTGAGGATAAAAAATCAGTCTTATGTCGAACTCTATCCTATCTCCATCTTTAATGGCTTTTGGGGATAATGTTAATCCACAATAGGTGTCCCGGTTCATCGTATCCTCCTCCCTTCTTCATCTATATAAGCTTGTCCTTATGCATTGGACAAGCTGAGTGATAGTCATTAGTCATGGAGTGCTAGATGTTGAGTTCTTGAGTTCTTGGAGGAATGCTAGTGAATGCTAGAGAGGTTATGCTGCCGGAGAGGAGATGCATTGCAAGACACATATAGTTACTCGCCCAGCCAGGAGAGGTTCAACGTCAGAACCATGGTTGTAAATTTTCCTGTTTATTATTAATTAATGAGCGACTGCTATTATAGTTCCAATCTCATTGTCTATTATGGTAATGTGTTGATTTATTTCCTTTCTGACTAAAATATAGTTGTGCCTTGGTAGATGTTATGTTGGTATCTGTCTCTTCCTTTGCATGTGCAGGTGTTCGTTTATGATCTGCTGGAGCGAGGGAGTGGGAATATCAACTCTGCTTCAATCATAGCGTTGGACTCCAGGTTGGTCTTCTTAATTCACCTTTGATGCATAACTAGGAACTTGCGTAGCAGCGTGGTTTGATTGTGGCTAGTTCTGTTTTAGGCTAGTGGGATCGCCTCTGTCCGCAGAGGGGATTTACCTGACCAACAATTTGGCGACTCCACTGGGGAGAAGCTATTTGGAATTTGTCTTGCATGTTAATTTTCTTCTGCTTGCTTGAGTGAATGAGCTTCCTGAGTCAGTTTTGAGTTTATTCTTTACTGTTTGACCCATCTGAGCACTGTCAACCCGACCTGAGGTCGTATCATTTATTTTTCTAGCCGGCAAGCTTAATTGGCGCGGTTATTACTCTGACAGTCGCGCCAGTTGGCGCATGTTGCTCAAAGGCAACTCGCGCCAATCCTGTGGTAGCGCAAGTTGCAGGCTGACAGTCGCGCCAACCCTGTAAATTTTGCCTGTGTGTGGGTGGAAAGCTCTTTCAGTCTCTTTTTATATCTCTTACAGCCTCTGGAAGTGTGTTGAACCTCTGCTTGACTGGTCTTAGCCTTTATCCTTCAGTTGTTTGCTTATTTCTATTGATTTTCGTCTCAGCCCTAGGATATCTAGTGACTTTGCATGTCTAGCCTTCTGTGGGAAGTTTTGATCTCTTGATTATCCAGTCAACTTGTTGGTTGTGTTCTACACCTATCCAGTGATTTGTTAAAGCTTGATCTTCTATACTCTGAGTGATTCACTTCTAACCTCTTTGGATTTCACTTGACTTCATTCGAACTTAGATTACATGGTTCAGTGAAAGTCTTTGTGTTTTTCCTTGCTTGCATAGTTCAATTTTGTGTTTCAGAATTGGTTCTATTTCATTGAGTGAACTTGGATTGTGCATATCTCTTAAGATTTGTTTAAATGCATCATGCCATCTTAAAGGAAAGAAAAACAAAAAAAATCTTTTGCATCATATTAGTTAGCATTTATTGTTATTTGTTGCTATTAAAAAGAAAAAGAAAAATTTCATTTCTTGTTATTAGCTGCATTAGGATCTTTGTTGTTTGTTGAGTGATCACTTCGTTTGTGTAAAGATCTCAACCCTCCTGTAGATAGAATTCATCGAATCAAATGATATAATTTTGGCATATAGTTTGCATTTAAGAAGTTTTTGAGATATCACATACGGTAGGACCAAAAAACTGAAACATAATCGAAGATAAACTTTAAAATAAACTCAATGAACATAACAACACAAATGAACATAACACAAATACTCTAGAGGTCTAGGTTAGAGACGTGTTCCGGCGTCTTTAAACCTGGTAGTTTATCGTCGAGTGGTTGGGTGATTCCTCCACGGTGAAACGATAGGTGCCAATACGGACTGTGCTCCCACGTACTGTCGCGTATATATTGGGAGACCCCTATAGGAATAAAGCCTTTATCCATAGGAAGCCGTGTCAGCCGCCCTACGATTCGCAATGCAGTGAACACAGCATTCACGAAGATCGACCACCCGTACCCTAAAAAGTATTCTGTGGTCTTGCGAAAAGTTTGGCACACCCTCTACCTAGAATTCCAGAGCAGTCACTTTTGATCCTTTTCGGACTCCTTAAACGAAAAGGTTCCTGTGAGCGTCTTGCCACTTCGTGCTCATTAAATATTCGAAGGAGACTAGAGTCATATTTTATCCTTTTCTCGACTCTTAAAAAATGAAAAGGTTAAGTTCAGTGTCTTAAAATTTATTGGCCACGATAACATCTACCCAATTAGATTTTGTTTGCGTTAGCTTGAGTAGGATTATTTCTCGTTCAATGGCAGCCTTCCTGGTGCCCACCGGCCAAGGTGTTCCTCCTAATGGGAACCCTCGTCCATTTCCTTCTGTTGGAAATGTCGGCGTTCAGTATATCGCAACATTGTCTTTGCCTGGGTTGACCATTGGTTTACCCGTATGGTTGTTTTCAAACTCGATGGTCTCAAGTGTGATGACTCCTGTTCCGCCACCACCTCCTCCACCTGAACAACACCATGTTGATTCTAAGGTGGACCCCTTCCCTTCTTCGCCCATTGCTGCGTCCTCATCTTCTACTTCGCCTGGTGAAACCGTGGATTTCAGTAACCAGGTGGCTAAGAAAAAGAAGAAGAAGACCAAAAAGAAGAAGTCTCCTAAGGGAAAGGTCGCATCTACCACGAAAATATCTGAAGTGGAACCACCTTCTGCTCCTCCGCGGAAGGCTAAGTCTCCTTGTCGATTATGCAAGGAGGACCACTTTCTTTCTAATTGTCCTGGTATTCCCAGGATCCTAGATATATGGTCCCGTGACCCGACTCACTCCTTGTCGCCGCCAATCGACGATATCTTGTTAGTTGGTAAGAGAAAAGGGAAGGTTCGTTTCCCTTGTCGACTTTGTGAAGGTAATCATCTCCTTCGCCTTTGTCCACTTATGGATGAAGCCTCTCGTCTTTTGGCAAGTCTGTCAGCTCCCTTACCCAAACTACCCGCTGGATATCAGCGTCTTTTTGCAACTGCAGATCATCTCTCCACTAACCAAGTGATCAAGCATGATTCCTCTTTGGTCCAGCCTTTTCTTCCTGAACCTAGCTGTGCTCCGCCTATTCCAGACCAGTCCCTAGTCGGAACGAGTGTTGATTTACATTCATCATCTACGCACCACTCTATCATCAAAGATGAACCACCTGAGTCCAAACCAAACGAAAGTCCACAGTTCCAGATTACAGTTGACCCGGTCTTTCAAAAGGTCCAGCTTACAGTTGACTCGGTTTTGCCTTCAGAAGTTCCATCCTCAGATGATATTATCACTGCAAGAAATGTCTCCACCCCCAGTCCTTCTTCCCGATGAGCGCAAGTAATTCAGAAGGATGTAACTAGAACCCAGGGGGCATGCATCCTGGTCTGCTTCGGGCAGGGAAAACTTTGGGTATAGAGTAGGTTTCCGCGGGAGAATATGACTAGTCCATACCCCGTCCATGATTGGAAGAGGGGTTGTTCTAGAATAAGATTCTTTTGTCAAAGTTATGTGTTTGACGGAACAGGGTCACTCACCTTTGTTTATCTCGGTAAACATCGCCAAAGAAGTGTGCTGTTTGCAACAGAACAATCTTTGGGTAACCTGTAAGAGGTAGTGCCTTTCCTGATAAAACAGATGTTTTGTCAGCTCGAATAAAAGGCAACCCTTCCTGATAAAACAAATGTTTTGTCAGCTCGAATAGAGGGAGACCTCGAAACTCTATTTTATGCCTGGGGGCATGCAAACCTTTTTGAGTGCAAGCAAGGGGCGACTATTTACTTTTTTTAAATTTTTAGGTCCTCCCTTTAAACCTGTAGGTCTAACCCTTTAAACTCGTAGGATTAGTCGTTTCCGAACTTGCATAAAGAAAGGATTCGGGGCATAGCTTTGTAAGGCGCAAGCTCCATAAAAAATGGAATCTTACGTGAGACATTCTTATCATATGACTGGATAATCGAGCAGTTTTAGCGCATAGTTCATGATCGTTAAAATAATGAAACGACTTGTGTCCGAGGATAGTTTTGATCTTGTGGCAACCTCGTTAAAGAATGAAACAAGGGTTATGAGGATAGTTCTTTTACAGCGTCAACCTCATTAAAAAATGAAACAACTCCCTTTCCAAATCGAGTCTTTTGATTAAGATCTCGTAAAATCCAAGTCGAGTCTTTCCTAGATCTCGAGAGTGAACCTTCATTCCATCCACTTTGTTGAATGCAATGAAGCTTGGGGGGCATGTACCTCGATTTGCATTAGTATAACAAGGGGGCATGCAAACTTATAACAAGCATAGTTTTTCGTTTCAAGCTTGTGTAAACATGAAACCGAATCCAAGCAAAGTTCTCCATGGTTCAAGCTTGTGTAAAAATGAACCCATACCTGATTTACATCCCGTGATTGCCTTTTATCTGCTAAATTCTGCTAGATGAGCCTTGGTTGTTTCATTCCATCGCCACCATCTCTTTGGCCGATCATATGCTTTCACCTGGTTGTTTCTCCTTTCCTAAGGAACCGCAGCAATGAGTGGTTTTATTAGCCAGCCTCTTAACCTTTACATGTTTCGAGCAAGTTCCATCATTACCAGAACCAGTTGCTACCCTTTATACCACTCGTTCCTTCAGGACGAGTCGCCTTTACGCTCTTTTCTGACTCGCAAAATATGAAAAGATTGCCGAGTATTTTTCCTTTTTGACTCGTTAAAGAAAATAAAAATGGAGGTCTGCTTTCAGCTCTTTTCTGACCATTTAAAGAGGAAAAGATTGCCGAGTCGCTCCTCTTGGCTCGTTAAATGTTAATAAGGGGCGGTCGTTTTAAGTTCTTTTTGTCGACCGTTAAAACATAAAAAGATTACCGGGTTTTTGTCGTTTCAAACTCGTTAATGGTTACGAAACGACGTGGTTTTGACCGCTTTTTTACTTTTTCAGGTCGAAATCACTAATTATGAAAAGTACTCCTCGATCGTCATGATTGGGCGGTTCTTTCGGGTATTATTTTATACTTTTTCGGGCCCGTGAGACACAACTTTACGAAAAAGGACATCCCTGGAGTTTCCTTTTCTGCTGTCTTTTCAAACTCTCTAAACATGAAAAGACGCCGAGTTCTTCCTTTGTCAGACTCGTTAAAACTTAATGACGTCGGATTTTGTCACACCACAAGCATATGTTATCCCCATCAAGCTTGTTAAAAATAACTGGGGTACTCGCCAGAAATGGCGGGGGGAAAAGAAAATTTTGGAACCATAATTATTGTTGTGTCGGCAGTATGTCGCTCTTGAACATGGCACTCCTCTGCTTTCGTGTCTGGGTGGGGACATCTCATCTTATTTTTCACTTGCCTCTGTGGGATTGGGTAATCCTATTTGACCTCTCACTCATTGCCTCGTCATCATGACCTTTGATACATTGATGTCAAATACTGTCAATTCCATTAATGTGTCGCCGATATGTTCAAGAGAAGTTGACCTCTGCAAAGAAACAACCTCCCTCTGATAGTTCCCACAATCTTGATTCGCAACATTATCTCTCTATCTCGTGTCGATGATGTGGGAAACATTATGGCCCACCTTCGATCAAGGTCACTTCCAGTCGACTTCAACTCATTATCCAGGAAGTTGATCTAGAGACTCCTTTCCGGTGCCTTGGAGCCTGCATGCCTCAATGGCAGGTTCTTCGTGTTCGACGTGAGGTTTTCATCATTGGCCTCCGATCGAATGATTCTGCGGGTGTTCGACTTCAGATCATTAATTCACACGCCGTAGATTGTACCTATAGTACCTTGAGGGCCATTGTCATTATTGGTGGTACCTCTCGCGTCTGTTAACAGTTTCCACTATTGACTGGTAATCAGACGATGTTCATGCATGTTCGACTTCAGCTCATATATTCACAAACTTGAACTTGTACTCTTGTTCGGGTCGAGATGGAGTGCAAGACCCTGGATTGTGTCTGTTGTAATCCAGGCGTGATTCTTGATACTTGACTCATTCACTGGATGGCTGTGCCCATACCTGAGTCAATTCATTGATCCTAACCAGATGGCTGTGTCCATACTATGGATCTAGATTATTTATGTACTCTCTTATGGATGGCTGCGACCATACCAAGTACATCATGTAATTGAACTATCATTCATGTCTCTTAACACAGATCCTTGGCGGCAGCTCTCTATATGTGTTCTTGTGTGTTCTTGTAAAGCATTTCACCCCTCTCCACCTCTCGGACTTCATGCTTTAGGGGGCATCTGTTACACAGTAATTTTTCACCATCCCTATTACTCCTCTTGTCGTACCTTGGAGGACTCATCCCGGGAGTTATAAGAAGTGACAAAGTCTAAAAACACTTGCATTATGTTCCCCTGAGTATGTACTTCATGTTCCCCGAAGACACCTCCTACAGATTATCCCTGAAAAGTGCTCTTTTTCCATTGGCGCAAGTCCACAGTATCTTACCCGCGCCAATCAAGGAGATCCTCAAAAGAGGGCGCGACCATTGGCACTCTGTCTTAGAGCAACAGTCGCGCCAACCAAGTTTGGTCATGCTTTTTGCCTTAACACACGCCCGACTGTTGTTTCCTTCATTACATGGAGCTTTTTGAGGATAAAAAATCAGTCTTATGTCGAACTCTATCCTATCTCCATCTTTAATGGCTTTTGGGGATATTTAATCCACAATAGGTGTCCCGGTTCATCGTATCGTCCTCCCTTCTTCATCTATATAAGCTTGTCCTTATGCATTGGACAAGCTGAGTGATAGTCATTAGTCATGGAGTGCTAGATGTTGAGTTCTTGAGTTCTTGGAGGAATGCTAGTGAATGCTAGAGAGGTTATGCTGCCGGAGAGGAGATGCATTGCAAGACACATATAGTTACTCGCCCAGCCAGGAGAGGTTCAACGTGAGAACCATGGTTGTAACTTTTCCTGTTTATTATTAATTAATGAGCGATTTCTATTATAGTTCCAATCTCATTGTCTATTATGGTGATGTGTTGATTTATTTCCTTTCTGACTGAAATATAGTTGTGCCTTGGTAGATGTTATGTTGGTATCTGTCTCTTCCTTTGCATGTGCAGGTGTTCGTTTATGATCTGCTGGAGCGAGGGAGCGGGAATATCAACTCTGCTTCAATCATAGCGTTGGACTCCAGGTTGGTCTTCTTAATTCACCTTTGATGCATAACTAGGAACTTGCGTAGCAGCGTGGTTTGATTGTGGCTAGTTCTGTTTTAGGCTAGTGGGATCGCCTCTGTCCGCAGAGGGGATTTACCTGACCAACAGTGGGCGTTTTATCCATCATCAATTCATAGCTTCTACAAGTACGCTTGTCATTTCCCACCGACTTACAAAAGTTGCAGAACAACTGTTGCGAAGTTTCCATATACTTCTGTAACAAGTGACAATTGTTCGTGGCATGTTTTCCAGCTATTTGGCAGATCACGCACCACAAAGCAGGTGTCGTGCTAGGTCCTGCTTGAACTTCCAGCCTTAAAGGCATTGGTCCTCCTCCTGCAAGGTAATTCATAAAAATCGGCCAGTGGTCTTTGTCATGACCCTGACTCTTGCATTCTGCACACCACACTTCTTCGTGCACTTTTGGTCAAGCCGTCCTGTCCTATTTCAAACTCTACATCTCAAGGCATAGATTCTTTAGCTCCGTATGGATCTGATGAACTCCTAGGTTAGGATCTTGCATCAGGGTCTCATGTATCCTCATAGAAATCTCTAATGCCTATGCCTGAGTCATTATCTTTTGTTGCGATAGTGCACTCCTTAAATGTGGTAGTTGCGAAGCTACAAACCACTCACGATGTTGTCCATCTATTAGATTCATATTGGCTTCAAAAATTGTACATTTTAGCCTTTGATCTAGTTCCCAAGGAGTCTCGCCTGGTAGCATCATGATCTCTTTAAATCCCACGATCGACTGTGCTTCAGATTTAGGCCTGCTAAATTCTTTATTTAGCATTGTTTGGATATCCGCGACTCTCGCATTTGGGTTATCGTTGGAATGCTTAATATACCAATTCAGTGCACGATCCTACAGGGTGATAACCAGTGTCGATTTCTTTATATGGTCATCTGTAACACCTTGCACTTCCCATACATCCCTTACAACGAACCATAATTGGTTCGGATCCTCATTTCCAAAACCTTTGAACACAGGAAACTTTACTGTGTTTTCCATGCTGAATTGTGGTGGTGGTGGAGTTGGTATGGGTGAAGATGGAGGTGATGGCGGTGAAGTCAGTGGTGGTGTGGGTGGAGGTGGTATTCGCGGAATTATTTGTCTTATCATATGAATAGTACTTCACGGAGAGACCTTCACAAGCTCTTCCTCGTCCCCTCGCAGAGGTAAAATCAAGGGGCTATTTTCTGGACCCTTATTTCCTTTGTTCCTCTAAACCTTTCCACTTTACATAGCCTCGAACATCAAGGTAACTTCATACCTGCTTTTCGCATAGCAGCATTTTAATCCAAGTATTCAAAGACTTTACATACTTACCTCACAGTCCTTTGAGAAAGCATCGCTCTGCCTCGCTATAGATGACTGCGGTGAAAACTACAAACTCAGTAACAAATCCTCCTATAATACGATCGAGCCAACGATCAATGGCACGTGCGATCTTATCCTCCGATGCTTCCAACCTTTGCACTAGCTCTAGAGTCCACACAATAGGGCCGTTAAGTTTCCACCTTCCTTGACTATCCACTAGCTTCGCGATCCACTCGTATAGCTTAGTAGGGAAGGATGTGGAAAATATTTCGTGGATCTCTGTATACAGGTAGTTGTCTAGCCACTCTTCTTTCGACAGTCACAGGTTTATGTTCTCCTTCACCGCAAACTCATGAATTCTTCTGTCCAACCAGCCTTCAATTTCTTTCTTAGTTGGATTCCAATGATACGACATCACACATCTCTATGCAGATTCTGGTCCCAGAAATGGAACCATTTTTCGACTTATGGGGTCCTGACCTAGGTTCAGATTTATTTTTCCAAACAAATCCCTACACTACTGGCCCTTTCGGCATCAGCTCGTGGAGCATGGACTAAAGTCTCACCTGAAGCAGTATGGGGGTATGCTAGAACCAAGTTTTTTCACCCTTGAGATGGATGTAATGTCGGTTTATTCCAACTATAGTTGCCTTCATGCAGGTTGCTTTGTGATTTGTTCTAACCTTCAGTACCTCTGCGTTCTATTACAATCATCCTTTGCGCAGCCCTAACCAGGGGTTGAGATGCTTTCTCGCTGCTATGGCAGCGAACTGCACTATTTCCCAAATCAGACTAAGTATCTTACTTACCTTATTAACATATCTTGATTATCTTCGCATAAATAGATACTTTAACTTGCGTTCACTTAACCAATGTAGTTATACACATTCACGCATCATATAAGCATTAGAAGTAAAATTCATACCCAATATAACGGATGCATAAAACAAGAAATAAAGATGAAAAATTGGTAGAAACTTCTCTTTATTAATACTTCCAAATGATTACAGACTCGACTGGCCCTGTGCACTCAGCTGCAGGGGTCTGCGCACTCAGCTGCAGAGCCTCTTCCTACGCTATGACCCAAAACTAGACTTTACACTTCAGAGCTATCTCGCATACATCCTTATTCATTAGACATTTTGTGATGCCTTAACTACTTAGAGCTTCGCTCTATTTATATAATCCCATGGTCCATGGACCATGGGTAGATCTTCTACAACTAACATTATATTATCAAAATGAGGGTGGACAACCCTATGACTCTTTTATAACTACACGCTCTACGCCCATAAAATGTGGAGTCTTTACATTGGAATTACAAACTTGGACCAAAATTTGGGCTCCAAGCCCCAAAACCTCCCTTGGGGGATCTCGTGCCCAACAAGGGAGTATAGGGACAGTGACAAAATGTTGTGTAACAAGTATTATGATAGCCAAATGAAGATCGTATGTGAAAGTTACAAGCCTGGTAAGTTGATGTACCAATTTACCCAAACGAGGCTCACAGTTTTGGCACTTCATCTCCTAGGTTTAGTTTTTTGTATGTTTAGGGTTTTCCATTATTTCTCAATAATAAATAGGCCTTTGAGCCTCATTGTAACACATTTCAAAGGCATGTATCTGCCACATCTCTTCTCTGAGTTAAGCTACCATCACCCGAGCTAGTTTATTTCCATTTATGTATGTAAGCATAGTTCAGTTCTTTGATATTAATGAAGTGAAGTTTTATTTATGTTACGTCTCTGTTTTTATGCGCATATATGTAATTTGTTACGTTCATGCATAAGTTTGGATCAACTAAGATCAATACCAAACTGAATATTGATCATGAAAGACAATCACTGAACCAACTGAATCATTGTACCATCAGCAAACTAATCACTGAATCTCAGTCAGTCAAAACCAATTCATAACATATATAAGCTATCAGATCATACCAATGCACAACCATTCATGATCCGGATTTAAACAGGAACGCAACAAATTACAGAGATAACCATATACACAAAGATGCAGCGGAAATAATACTTCATTTCATTAATGGAAAATACTGAAATATGCTTACAATCAGAAATGGAAATAAACCAGCTAGGGCGATGGTAGCTTATCTCTGAGAAGAGATGTGATGGCTACATGCCTCTGAACTGTGTTACAATGAGGCTCGAAGGCCTATTTATTGTTGAGAAACAATGGAAAACCCTTAACATTCCAAAACCTAACCCTAGGAGATGAAACGCCAAACTATGGGCCCCGTTTGGGGGTAAGTTGGTACATCAACTTCCCGGGGTCGTAACTTTGGCACATGATCTCTGTTTGACGCGTACAATAGCTCATTAGAAAGATCTATCCGTTTCCCCAAAAAACGTCGTTTAGGGCCTCAAAACGGCTCCGGAAGTTCAGGACCCGAAAAACTGCTAAAAATAGTAAGTTGTGCTACAATTAAGGAAACTGAAAATGCTGAGAAAGACAATGGTGGGGGTTTAGGTGGACTTGGCAGGTGGCCACCAATATCCACCTGGATCATTCCTCCCCCCTTAGGAAGCAATGGTCCCCATTGCGTTGAGTTCCTCCATGAGATGAGGAAACTTCTGCTGAACTTGTTCCCTGGTGAGCCACTTGCCCTGCTGAAGGAGTTGGCCTGCTTTGACAACTCGATACAGTTGGATATTCTGTTGGCGAGTGTTCTTGATCTGTGTGTCCATGATCCGATCAGTTGCAGCTTGTTCCATGCAATCTGGATTTAATTCTGTGGGTTTGAGCTATTCTGCAATGTCGGATGTGTCTAGCAATGGTGGAAAGTATGGCCGAAGGCGGTCCACATTGAACACTGGGTGCAGGCCAAGGAATGGGGGAATGCTGAGCTCAAATGCATTGTCTCCCATAGCCTTAGTAATGGTGTAAGGACCATATCGGAGTGGTCTCAATTTCCGATAGGCTCCAGTAAGGCGTTCCTTTTGCAAATGCAACCAGACTTTGTCGCCCACCTGAAACTTGTGTGGCACCCGATGTTGATCATGTCGCTGCTTGTACTTGGCATTTGATTTCTCAAGAATTTCATGGACCTGTTGGCGAATATGTTGGATGCGCTCAATGAAGCTGGTGGCCTTATCTGTTTCGGACTGGACATGAGCTGAATTCATGTGAGTAGCTGCAAGTGGCATGGCCACATCAATGGGGCATAGTGGCTGGAATCCCAAACCCACCTGAAAAGGGCTATGGCCAGTGGAGCTGTGAAGAGCTCGGTTGTAGCTGTGCTGAACATAGGGGAGGCTCTCGTCCCATGTGCGTGGATGCTTTGAGTTATACATGCGTAGAATGTGCACAATCATCCTATTGACAACCTTTGTCTGGCCATCAGTTTGAGGATGGAAGGCTGTGGACTTCGTGAGTTTGGTGTCCAGCATTGACCAGAGACTGGGCCAAAATGTGCTGAGAAACCGACTGTCCCGATCTGAGATGATAGACTGTGGGATCCCAAAGTGCACCCACACTCGTTCAAAGAAGAGTTTAGCAGTGGCTTCTGCTGTGATATTCTTCTTGCAGGCCACCATAATGGCCATCTTCGAGAACCTGTCGACGACCACAAAAACACAGTCATTTCCATGCTTAGTGGAAGGGAGGCCTGACATGTAATCCATGGAGATGGATTCCCAAGGTCGACTAGGGGTAGGCAACGGGGTATAGAGGCCGTGCTTCTTAATGGCCGGTTTGGCAATGGCACAGGCAGTACATGATCGAATGTACTTCCCAACATCCTGTCGAAGATTCGGCCAATAGAAATAATTTTGCAGTACTGCCACTGTTTTCTCGACCCCGAAATGCCCAGCAGCCCGACTGTAGTGTGCTTCCCAAATCATCTTGGCACGCTCGCTTGAAGGAACACAAAGGTGACCGAGGTGGCATAATAGGGCATCCTGGAGGTGAAAATCTGCAACCTGCCGACCCTCCAAGAGTGTCTGGTATGTGTGGCCGAATTCTGGGTCGCTTTTGTAGAGAAGTGGCCAATCAGAAGTCTCATGCCCACAAGAGTTGAGCACGGTGGTTAGCGCCATGATCGGTGGTCGACTGAGGCAATCTGCAACATTATTGGTGATGCCCTTTTTATACTTGATATTCAAGTGAAACTGTTGCAGGTATGTAGACCACTTCTGATGGCGATCATTCTGCAATTTCCCTTGGGTCTGTATGAACTGCAGAGGTCGGTGGTCTGCGTGGATGACCGTTTCCTTCCCCAATATGTAATGCTTCCATTGTCGGCAGGCCTGTACAATGGAATACATCTCTTTATCATAAGTGGGGTACTTCCGGACTGTGTCTGAAAGTGTTTCACTGTGATATGCCACTGGATGTCCATGTTGAGTAAGGACTGCCCCAATAGCATAGTCAGAGGCATCTGTCTCAACCTCAAATGGTTGTTGTAAATCTGGTAACGCGAGCACTGGTGCCGTGCAGAGGCGATCCTTCAACTCCCTGAATGCCTTCTGTTGAGATTCAGACCAAAAGAATTTTGCTTTCGCCCCGCCCTTGGTGACTTGACTCAAGGGCCAAGAAATATGAGAAAACCCCAACACAAACCTGCGGTAGAAGTTGGCAAGACCTAGAAAGCTGCGGAGCTCTGTTAGAGTGGTTGGAGAGGGCCAATCCTGAATGACTTGGATCTTGGCTGGATCGACATGCACCCCCTGTTCATCGATGATGTATCCCAGATACTGAACCTGGGTCATGCCAAAAGTGCATTTCTCCAAATTGGCACATAGCTTGTGTTGCCGCAGTGTTTGGAGAACCTGTCGGATGTGGTGGAGGTGCTCTTCCCAACTCTGGCTGAAGATCAGAATGTCATCCAAGTATACTACTACAAAGGAGTTGGTGAATGGCCGCAAGATGTCATCCATTAGCCTCATAAAGGTTGCAGGAGCATTCGTCAATCCGAAAGGCATGACCAACCATTCGAAGAGGCCCTCCTTGGATTTGAAGGCAGTCTTTCACACATCGGAGGGTTCGATTGGTACCTGGTGATATCCCGACTTCAGGTCGATCTTGCTGAAATATTTCGCCCCCTTTAGTTGGTCTAGGAGGTCATCAATCCGCGGGATCGGGTACCTATTACGGACAGTGATCTTGTTCAGCGCCCGATAGTCAATACAGAGTCTCCACGTCCCATCCTTCTTCTGTACCAACACGATCGGGCTCCCACAGGGCGATGAACTCGGACGGATGTGACCTTTCTGCAGGAGCTCCTGAATCTGCCTCTTGATTTCATCGTTCTCCAGAACGGAGCGCCGATAAATTGGTCCATTGGGTAGCGGCGCACCTGGGGTCAGATCGATGGAGTGCTTGACTTGACAGTGCAGAGGAACCCCTGCCGGGGAGGTGAAGATGTCCTCGTACTCCTCCACAATCTTGTCCATCTGTAGTTGTCGTGCAGAGGGGCCCCGTTTGGAGGCCGCGGCCACTGTCTTCTTCTTTCCTTGAGGGCGTATCATCAGGAAAACAAATTTCCTGGTTTTGGAAATGATCTTACTGCATTGTTTTGCAGTAATCAAAGAGAGGGCAGCAGGTGGTGCTACCTCTGGTATCCTGAACAACTTATTTCCCAATGTAATAATAACAGCACGGGGCCTTGATTCATACACAGCATGTCGCTTCCACAAGTATGGTTGTCCTAGTAATACATCACAAACTTCAAGGGGAGCAATGTCACAGAATACCTCATCCGTGAAGGGCTTGATGTTGTATGGAAGGCGACACTGCTGGCTCACGCGAAGATCTCGTCCTTGGTGAAGCCACCCAATGGTGTATGGTTGTCGATGTGCTGTGGTCGGTAAGCCCAACCGCTTCACGACCTCTGCCGAAATGAGGTTCTTTTGACTCCCGCTATCAACAATGAACTGTATCGGGGAGCCCTTTACCCACATCTGGGAGTGGAAGAGACGCTCCTCCTCCTCTGGATCTTCGGGTTCATTTTTCTGGATCTTTGCGGTAGCAACAGTGGCGCTGGGGTCCGCATCAATGATCTGCTTCCCTTTTTCATACCCCTTATCGGGTTCTGACTCAGAGTCGGAACATGCATCTGATTCTGAAACCTTTAGCTCAGCCACCAGTGACTGCTTGGCCCGATGTTGAGCCTCAAACCTGCACTCATTTACCCATCCTCCCAATAGCCTTTTCCTACTCATTTCCTTCTTTTGTCATCATTTCCTTCATCAAACTTGTTCAATTCATTGCATTGTAGGACTTTTTAACATGATTTACTAATCGTGCTAATGATTGACTGTTGGTTTAGATTTTTGGTTTAAGTGCTGCAATTCCGCAGCTTATACAGGGTTTCCGCAGCCGATCTCTGATTCCGCAGCCGATCCCAGATTCCGCAGCCATTTTCTTGTTTACTATACTCCAGGTGTCCTCCAGAGGAAAGAGCCACATGGGCAAGTTTGTATGACTGTGTACATGGTGTGTGTGTTGTCAGCTCAGCCAAACTGGCCGTCTACACCCCTGGTCAACGCGGAAGTAACTCTGGTCAAACGGCAAGGTTGCAAACGGTGGCACGGCTCTGCGTGTTCAGGTGGAACACGGAACTCACAGCTGGCCTCCTCTTTAGCCACGAAGACTACAGGGGACAAGAATCCAACAGCGGATTTATCATCCACGATGACCGTTTCCTAAATCCGTGCACGGTGCTGTTGAACGTGTCTTTTGCATAGCTCTTAGTTAGCTTAGTTTACGCAAAGAACAGTTTGTGTTCCTGCTATAAATAAAGCGTTTGCACACGCTGATTAGTTAGATTTTGGAAGTTAGTCTTTTGTTGTTGTTAAACTCTGTTTCAAGACTCTTTTACATAGCGTTTACGCTCCCCACTGTATTTTATTATGTGCTGATTTAATACCAAGAAGACAGTTCTGTTCTTACCTGCGTAGCTGATCTTTTTAATTGGTTGAAGTGGATGGAGGGCCCCTGTCTGCTACAACCATTGTACAGTAGCTTTTAAATTTATTTTCCTGCATTCCTTCTTTCTAATTTACCATGTATATTAATGTACAGTTTGATTTCTGCAATTTTGATTTCTTTTGACATGTATATTAATGTACAGTTTGAATTATGCTGCCTTACAATTCTGTACTTTTCATGACTGATCAGTGTGTGTTTTTGCAGCTTTGTTAGGAGCCCGGGACAGTGTGCTTTTCCTTCTTTTTATCACTAGTGGCATTTGAAGTTGTCTTATCTAAACTGCTGACTTTTGCTTTGATTTTCATTAGTTTCCTTGCTTAGTTAGTTTCCTTGCCTAGTTACTTTATCAGGTTTTGTCAAGTTGCTAATCTCTTGATGGTTCTTTTTATCATAATTCACTAACTATTATGGGACCAAAACATCATTTAATTGCAGGTTGGTTTATTTAGTTTTAGACTCATATTGCTAATTCACTCCTAACTCTTTTTCACATGATCAATTTAGCTAAAGGCAGAATGTTAAGGGAGAATTAAGTAATGTGATTTGTCACTTAATTTTTGCATCGCTTTAGAGGAGTTAGAGTAGTGTTCTTGCTTTCAATTGAGTTAAGTAGATGTCATTTTCATTCTGATCAGCAGTAGAGGTATTGGACTAGTGCCATTAGTCTTTTTGTTTGATGCTTTACTTTCATTTGAAGCTCTAATTTCATTCCAAGTTATTGTTCAAGTTTTCTCTTTAAATTTCAAGAAGCATTTAGAAATCGCCACATACACACACATTCACTCACTTGTTTATAACTTCATCACATCACATTAGGAAGATAAGTCAAACATGAACTAAAAACGACAAAAAGAACTAGGAAAGGCTGCTTAAGTATATATTGTACACTTCACTTCATCAGCTTACGAGCCCCGGGTTGACAATTTATGATAGCAATTTAGACAACACTAAATTGACCAAACACCCAACACTCACTTGTGTTGTGAGTGGAGCTCTTATGGAACTCGCACCATTTTCCAGTGTCCTTTCTCAGCTTCGCGGCGCTGTTCTTTGCTTGCAGTTTCGACTGGTTGTCTTGGGCTGTCCCGCCTTGGCTTTGTCCTTTGTTCTGTGGTTTAGGGGCACCTTTCCCCTGCTTTGGATTCGCAGATCCAAAGTCTCGCTTCTTTTGTTTAAACTTCTACTCGACCTTGACGGCATACCGGTATGTTGCGCCGAGCGAGGGGATGTTTAGGAATTGTATTTCTTCCTGGATGTACTTGTGCAGGCAGCCACGGTATTTGAGTATCAAATGTTGCTCCGAATCCTTGATACCCAACTTTGTGCGAAGGGTATGGAAAAGATTGGTGAACTCTGGCACGTCTTGGTCCCTTCCCTGCCGCAGCGTGGTCCACTTTATGTATTCATCCTCATAGCTCTCGACAGGGTAGTACTGCTCCTTGATGGCATCCCGGAACGAATCCCAGGTGGGTGCGGCTGAAAATAGTGAGCCAGTACTTTCATCCTTCTGCTCGCAGTAGGTTTCCCACCAGTCCTTGACGTGGGGGGCTGGTTTGAGGAGAGCAAAAACAATCTTTTCCCGACTCGAAAATTCATGAACAGAAAAATAACCCTCTAGCAGATTTAACCATTTATCTATGGCATCTACATCTATCTGACCCTCGAATATGGGGATTTCAAAATTAAATTGTACCTTAAAGGGTGTGGCATTTCCAGAGTAGCTGCTGGAAGCCGATGCGTTGCTTCTGGGTAGCCGCTGAAGGATCTGAGCAAAGTTGTCCATCATCGCGTTCCGTTGTCGCTCGAGGGCTTCTTCGAGCAAGATTTTGATGGGATCTCCTGCCCCCTCGTCTTTCTTCTCGTCCGCCATGGGAGGCCGTCGGGATTTGCGAGGCTGGTCTTGCAAAGGTTCAACCAGTTCAAGCCCTAACTCCTTATATCCCGACCTTGTTGGGGACATGCAAAGAAAAACGGAGAAAAAGCAGACCGCTCTGATACCATTGATCCAGATTTAAACAGTAACGCAACAAATTACAGAGATAACCATATACACAAAGATGCAGCGGAAATAATACTTCATTTCATTAATGGAAAATACTGAAATATGCTTACAATCAGAAATGGAAATAAACCAGCTAGGGCGATGGTAGCTTATCTCTGAGAAGAGATGTGATGGCTACATGCCTCTGAACTGTGTTACAATGAGGCTCGAAGGCCTATTTATTGTTGAGAAACAATGGAAAACCCTTAACATTCCAAAACCTAACCCTAGGAGATGAAACGCCAAACTATGGGCCCCGTTTGGGGGTAAGTTGGTACATCAACTTCCCGGGGTCGTAACTTTGGCACATGATCTCCGTTTGACGCGTACAATAGCTCATTAGAAAGATCTATCCGAGCACTATCATTGTTGGAACAGGCAACATCAATCCATTCGATGGACCCATGTTGCCCCCGGATTCCCCAAAAAACGTCGTTTAGGGCCTCAAAACGGCTCCAGAAGTTCAGGACCCGAAAAACTGCTAAAAATAGTAAGTTGTGCTACAATTAAGGAAACTGAAAATGCTGAGAAAGAAATGGTGGGGATCTAGGTGGACTTGGCAGGTGGCCACCAATATCCACCTGGATCAATTCATCAATATACCAAAGCATACATTGTTCACCATCACAGAAACACAGTGCTATTCCCATAAACCCTTATGAGACATACATTAGAATGTATACACTAATTCTCTAAAGCACACCCACGTATATATGTGTTTCCATTGTATAGGACCTGTGTACAGATCTCAAATCATCATGAATTACTATAACACTAAAGTGACCAATGAACCATACATGAACCAATCACAGATAGATCATTGAATCATACTCAGTCATAATTGTGTGCCATTAAAACTTATCAATACAAAATCATCTCAACCCACAGATCATTATAATAGATACATCATCAACAGACTACAGCAATCCGGACAGAACTGATCAAATGTAATTATTTACTAGTACTACAAACCCTATCACATATACGCAACTATCATAGGAATGGTCAGTGTATGTACGCGCTTACCATGCACAACACATGCATACATATCTACAAACTTTATCTCTGAATATACATGCGACCCTACAGAGATGGATCAGAGTATGTAAGCGACTATTCCCAAACACACCTATGTACATATCTGAAAACATAATTTCACTCTCTGCAACCTTTACTATCAATACTACAAACTTCTGAATAATTTACTGAGATCAGAGCATCATTACAATTACAGATTCATCATTATTAGCTACTTTGAAATTTGCAACTAGTAAACCAATCAAGCATATATTTCAACATACTTCATATCTTTTAGATCTGAGTCGTCTCCTTGCCCCCTGGTGCATGCTTGTTCCAAATCAGATCACACACATATAACCCATTACTTACACACATAACACCTTGATCTCCATCTCCCTATATAGATTTAGCCTTAGTCGATACCTTAGGAAAGTCCCCTGGTAATGTCATTAGTAGTCTTTGACGGCATCAAATAATTGTTGTCGCTCCCATTACTATGGGCCAATATAGTGGTAATGACCCCTTTGTTTAAAATTACCATGGTTTGGATTCTGTATGTTACTTTCCCTTATAGGACCTGTGTATGTACGTGACCTTGATTCTCAAGACCCGCGTATACTTTCTCAAACATCACCTTTATCATTCATCTATCTCTTATATGTCATTTCTTTGTCCATAGCATTTATAGCATCTACATTAGTTCCATAATTATCATGTTGATATCTTTATCTAGTAGGTTTCCATCAAGGAAAACACATTAGCCATGATCTCTAGGGGCGTCCATTATATATATCTAGATTGATTAGGGTTTATGACATGCATGCCTAAAATCAAGGAAAAAATGACACTTGGAGGAAAGTTCCAATAATAGTAAGTGTGCCACCTTTGAAGGAATTTAATCAACTAATAAAACACTAATAAAATAAAAAACAGAAATATACCCAAACTAGACATGGCGGAAAAGGCCTCAGCCTTGATGTATTTCTCACATAATGCAATATACAAATAATGATAATAGTACAAATAAACACATGAGGAATTTTGTCTCAGGATAGTACGTCTATATTGGACACTACGGTTGAGCAAATCTCTCAACCAAACACTAATCTAGGAGCCTAACTAGTTGGAGAGAACCTCTCAACCAACTAGGCCTAAACTGACTCCTAACCATGAGGAACAAACTCAATCTCGAAAGGTAGGATTAAATCCAACTTTCTTGTTTTAATTAATTTAATTGTTTTGAACTTAGAATTTTTTTCATCAAATGAGAGTGAAGCTAACATTCCCCCCTCAATGATAAGTCCAAAATAAGAACCATGAACCATCTTCCAAGTTCTCATGCTGAAACTATTGATCCTAAAAAAACATTGTCTGAAAAACAGCCAAAACTGGATGCTGAAAAAACTCTAATCTAAAGAGAACATGAATCAACTGCAAGTCTAATTCATTTATGAATTTTTCTTGACAGCTCCATCACGTGCCAAGCTACAAAAGGATCCATTTGTACTTTGCTTTCAATCAGCATACTCCGTCTGCTGACAAAATGTTGATGATGCCCACTGGTTGATTTTCTTTGTCCACTAACAAAATATTGAGAACGCCCGCTAGCAAATTTACTAATGTCAAAATTGCTCACTGTTGTTTGTTGAAAACTGCTCATTGTTTCTTTTATTGTTGAATTCCCACTGGAAAATTTATTGATGTGAAACTGCCCACTGGATACTTGATGTTGATGATGGCAAAAATTGTTGATTCCCCACTGGCGAATTTGTTAATGATGCCCATTGGATGCTTTGTTGATGCCCATTAGTTCCTTTTTCTAATGTTATCGAGACTTTCAATCTGACAACCACCGTCAATTCCATACCACATTAAGGAATTTAATCAACTAATAAAACACTAATAAAATAAACAGCAGAAATATACCCAAACCAGACATGGCGGAAAAGGCCTCAGCCTTGATGTATTCCTCACATAATGCAATATAAAAGTAATGATAATAGTACAAATAAATACATGAGGAAGTTTGTCTCAAGATAGTACGTCTATCTTAGACACTATGGTTGAGCGAATCTCTCAACCAAACACTAATTTAGGAGCCTAACTAGTTGGAGAGAATCTCTCAACAAACTAGGCCTAAACTGACTCCTAACCATGAGGAACAAACTCAATCTAGAAAGGTAGGATTAAATCCAACTTTCTTGATTTTAATTAATATAATTGTTTTGGACTTAGAATTGTTTTCATCACATGAGAGTGAGGCTAACAACCTTCGGAAACTAATTATTGAATCCCTATTTTCTAGGGATGATTTTTTCTTTTTTCTTTTTTCTTTTTTCAAAAAACTTGCATGCACATTGCCAAGAAGGATTGCGCCATTCCAAAGGACTAGGAAACTTCTTGATTGAGTGAATTTCACACTTTCTAAGATCAGGGGATGTTTTCTGCAATTTCCATCATCAAGGTTGGGTTGTCATCTAGAATTGCACAATTTTCATGCTGAAGGCTAGCCTGCCAAGAAGAATTGCATAGTTTTTGGAGGCAAGGCTAGCCTTCTTTCCAAGATTGCGTAGTTTCTAGAGGCAAGCCTAACAATACTGCAAGGTCAAGTCAAGATTTAGCTTGTGTTTGAAATATATCAAATTGAGATTAGTAAATCACAAGAAAAGCATGAAAAGATAAGTCTTGATCACAACCTGAATACCTGATGACAATAAATGATAAGCTCTTGTGGATAGAAGGAAGGATCCAAAATCAAAGCATGTGAAAAATTTTGGAAGGTGGTTGTAGCAGCTACAACACAACTCTAACTCTAGAATGAGAATGCAAATGAAGTTAGATTGCTTCAATAAGATCACAAATATACAATATGCTCTGATATAAATCCACTTGCAATCAAAATTACAAATTATCGCTTCTTAGTGAAGCACTTAAATATTATCTCAATGAAACAATGATGTTAAATTGATTAGATGTTTGATTACTTATATGTGCTTATCAGGATTATATTCCACTCATATAATATAGCAACTGTAAACAAGTGAAACTTCAATATTAAACAAGCACAATTATATAAGCACGGTGAGATGAGATTACTAACAATGATCTTAAATGAGAAAATGTAACAAGAATTAAACCATGCAATGCAACTTTTATAAAGAAATCAACAAGATAATAGGTTAGTACCTAACTACAAAGAAACAGGATATCCTATATAATTTGATGAGAGTGACAAGAGAGCAATCAAAGAACAATGCCAATCTACTATCCTTCTAGCTGTGAGATGCCAATGGATGCACAATGATCAATCCTAATGCTTAGAAGGAATGCAAAATACATTAAAAATATCAGTTCCAATCAAGATATCCTTCCTTTATCAAAAAAATTAATCAAAGAAAGTCAACAATTAATAAGATTAATCACCATAAAATGCAAGGAACAAGAGATTAGATACTTGTTATGATTCTTATTATTATGTGACAATTTTAGTGTTCTTAGGACTTATTATTGTTATTTGTTCTAGTGATTAGCCTACGCAAATAAGTGCATCAGATCTGATGCTATGACAGTGTGTAATAAGTCATAATTAGAGTTGAAATAATCCCACAAGGTCCTGCAACCTCACTTCAAGGATTGATATAACAAATTTAGTGAGAAAATATCAATGTCTTGGCTTCAAACCAATAGTGAAACCCTTACAAACTTGTAACTAAAAATATATTAGCCCTAGTATGATATGAAATGAGATCAGAGCTCCAAATGTCTTGCAGTCAAGGATAAAGAGGCCTCTAGGCCTGTGGCTACGTAGAAAAGAGATTATTTATTGCTTGAACGAATACCCTAGCCCCAAATAAAAAATAAAATGCTTGCCAACATTCACCCATAATTAGCCTTCAAACAAATCTAACGCAGATTCAATGGATCAAAACTTTATAATAACAAATTTTCAAGTCAAAACCAATGTAAAACCCTCAAAAAAAATATTAGGTGAAACAAGGTTAGTTTGGTCAGAAATCAAGTACAATAAGTTTTATTAACCCTCCAAATGCCTGCAACTACGCTAGATATGTTCTCAACTTATCAGATCAGAGTGTAACTGTAAGAAACAATGACAAACCCTTATGAATATTGGATTCAAGCCTGCAAATTAAGAAGGATCAATCTCTGAATTATATGCAACCAAAATGAGCCTATATAGGACTTGTGACTAGCCCTAAAGTGGCCAATAAAGCTAACGAATAGCCTAAACAAACCCATAATTTGATTTAGAATGAAATTAGGGCTTCAACTACATTCGACCTCCTTAGAATATTTTTTCTTGATAAATGAGGCTTCTAAAAATCTCATATTGAATAGTTGGGAAGGCTAGACAAGCCTTAAACCTTTGCGACCTTATAGAATGATGAAAAATAGTCCTTTAAGCACTGCAAAATTTTGTTAGCCACAACAAAACCAAATGGTGGTCAGATATGAAAGGATACAAAGCCTGCAAAGAATTGAACCAAGCCAGATTGTTGGATAATAATGGAGGAATAAATACAAAATCTATTTACAAAATTTGTGTAAAACCCTTATCCAAAAATATGATCTTATAATCGATGGAGATTTTAAGGCAGCGAATACTTAATTTTTTTTTGCATGAAAAACGAGCCACAAATTTCAGATTAACACTTTGGAAAGCCTATAATGCTTGCGTCCTTGGAGCGTGGCAGACAACCAGTAAAAAATATGCAAAGGCGGTCCTAAACCATAGTCGTCTAGGTTTTGTGAGGGATGGAGCCTTCAAAAAATTGGTTTTGTCCTTGATTTGAAGATGATCAACCTGCAAAATGAATTCAAAAAACCCTATATATCCTTTTTAGATTCACAAGAAAATATCAAAATCTAAACCCCAAATGGCTAGTATATACAAAAGGATTACAGGGAAATTATTTACAATTTAATTTGCAATATTCATAATGATTAAAGCTTTTATAAGCATATATGTCAATTAAAGCACTTTAGAATAGACAATAAACTTTTTATAAATATGCAATCTTGGTAGAGTAAAAGATAAGAAACCCCTTCAATATGATGTTATAATGAGCCTTTGATATGTCCCACTATGGTTATTAGCCCTCAGGCCTCAAGTAGTTGGTTGGCTCAGGTAAAATTCCCCATATACCTGAGATTTGATTCACAAAAATATTTCTACACACTCGAAATATTTGTTAGATCTGTTAATCAAGGTTGTCATTGATGTCAATATGGAATTGTCGAGATGGAAAATATTCTTGTGATACATAACCCAAACCCTAGATCCTAGGTACATGAAACCCTAGCCTTTTTTGAAAGCAAACCCTAACACTAATTTGATGAAAGGGTGTTCCAAGGTAATTGTTGAAAGAAAACCCTAACCTTAGATGTTGTGTGAACTCCAAGTGAGCAAAACCTAGATCCTAAATACATGAAATCATGACTTTGATGAAATAGTATTTCTTGAACATGAGCCTAATTAAATATTTATCCTTAACCCTAGGTCTATGAAAAAGATGTCCTTATGTTAAAACCCTAACCCTAGCATGATTAAATAAACCCTTCACATGTACCCTAGGCATACCCTAATGAAAAACCTCCAATGATTTATCTACTTGTTAATACAACCCTAAAAACTATTGCTAACCCCTAATCCTAATCCTAAATTCCTAAACCCTATCCCTAAGCTACTATGTCCCAAATTACAAACACTATATACTATACAAGTGTTACATATAAACTTAAAAATATTAACCATACCCTAACTCTTGAAATATGTATACAAGGAATATATATAGGGGACATATATACTTGAACGTTTAAATAATCTAAAGTCATTGGACATTATTAAAAATAAAGGGGTAACATTGTTAGATAATGGACCCCACAAAAACTCCTAAAACGTTGATGTCTAGCAATACATATTTAAACAATGTACACATTGGACGCTGGAAGTATGGGTTTCATATTGACGCGGAACATGTTTAATATTTGTGGGCTCCAGTAAATCGAGTCGGCCTCTCCAAAAAAAGGAGGTATCTGCCTCATTAAATTTTATATAAATTTAAAATAATAACTCACTCAAGGAGTGCAGATCAGAAAAATCAAGAGAATAAATACATTTCACGTCTTGTGAACTAAATACGATAAACAGAATCAAAAGGGTCTACGGAATGGTTTGCAACGTAAAGAAGTTGGATCGAAGTCCTTTCGGACCTGAAGAAGAAAATATTATCGGACACGTTAAAACCATTCTGTGAACTGATTGACACATCATATGCATTGCTACTTGAAGACCGTTCTGGGTTGAAGATCGTTTAACTGCTACAGTAACCTGTGAAGCCTCAGTACCTCGGATCTATGAGTGGCTTAAACTGTGGAGGCCGAGACTTCGGACCTCTGATCACAAATCTGTGATAACTTTGGATCTGTGGAGTTGTAGGTCTCGGCCTCTCTTGGGAGCAGTCCTCAACCGTTTTCTTTTTAGTGGTATACTCGGAATGACTGGGCACATTGCTTGGCATCAAATTTGAAGACCATCAAAGCATTCCTATTGCATATTTTAACGCATAGATTGGAATTGTTTCTGGGTTGAATTTGAAGATCCCTTGAGATGCTTTGGAGCATTATTGAATACCTCTTGGAGAAATCTCTTGAAGCAAATTTGAAGAATATTTTAAGGATACTTGAGAAAGACAGGAATTAATCAATTGTGTGTTTTCTAAAGCAGTTGT
This sequence comes from Pinus tabuliformis, assembly GCA_031772625.1. Lineage (NCBI taxonomy): Eukaryota > Viridiplantae > Streptophyta > Pinopsida > Pinales > Pinaceae > Pinus > Pinus tabuliformis. The sequence goes on along the minus strand of CM062817.1, from coordinate 5,277,036 downwards.
ACTATTGCAGCTAGTCTCTCTAAGTATCTTGTAGAAACATTTTTGAAGAACTACAGTTGTGAGCAAGCATTATTCGAAGACCTCAAGCAGCTTATTGAAGAACCCTTGAAGCCATTGTGACGTTGTGCTTGTTTGGCAACAGATATCTTGAAGTCGGGATCCTAGCACAGATAACTTTGGATCAATTTTTGTAGGATTCGAAGGCTAATTGCAGCAAAGTATTGAAGATCAGTTGAAGATTCTTTTGAAATTGAGAATTGGGCATAGAGGCCATCAAGAAGGAGCAACATGATTAAAGCATTGATGTAGTACCTTAAGAAGATTTGATTGGGTACCATGAAGAATAGTGGTGACACCTTCTATATGACAAGGTTGTCATTGATGATGTAAAGTGGAAGACTACAGTGAAGCTGAAGATTTACAAGGCTCGGTGAAGAAGATTTTGGGAGCTGTGAGTTACTACTAAACATATTTTGACGAATTATTGCAGTGGGTCCAAGCCTAAGAGGTTGGAGCCTCGAAAAGACAAGGTTGGTGCCTTGGAGGAAAGGGTTGGAGCCCTAGAGGATTGGTGTCCTCAAGAAACCAAGTCGAAGCCTATACCAGAGAAGGAGTGGTGCCCTAGGGATTAGAGCCTCTAAACACAAGGTTGGTGCCTTGAGAAGATAGGGTAGGTGCCCTAGAGCTCAGAACCTCACAAAAGTCCAAGTTAGTGCTTGGTGATAGGTTGGAGCCTGAGAGATTGAAGATCGGTGTCTTCATCTAGGGTTGGAGCCCTATATACATTGTACTTGACTTATTATGAAAAAGAAATTAATAAAATCATTTATTCTTATTGTTTATTTTGTGTTCTAAATATAAGTGATCTAACTGTTAAAAGTAACAATTGAAAAGGAATACTGATTCAGCCCCCTCTTAGTATTTGCAACAATTGGTATCAGACCCAATACTTTCACTGAAAGCCTAACCACTTGAAGGTTGATCATTAAAATACAAATGGCAAAGCCAAGAAATAAAGTCTCCAATCCTCCTAAAGATGTGTCTCCCTCAACCACTGAAATTGAAGTCAATCAATTTGTGAAGGGTACATTGTTCAATGGAAACTTTGATATATGGGAAGCAAGAATGAGGAATTTCTTAAAAACTCAAGGCATTGAAGTCTAGAAATCGGTAGTTACTGATAGCATGATGGATGGAGAATCCAAGGAACATAATACAAGAGCAATGAAATCAATCTTGAATGGGCTACCTGATTCTATGAAGGCCAATTTTGAAAAATGTTCATCAGCAAAAGGAATATGGGATAAACTTAATGATCTTCACTCAAAATGAGCGTTGACAATGATCTCTAGTCAAGAAAATGATGGAAAACAAGAAGGAAATCCACAACCCATCAAGGAAGGTGAAGATAAGAGTGATAACATCAAGGTTAAAGAAGACCTAAAAGATGAAAAGAATGAAAAATATTTGAAGAAGATATCCTCACTAAACTTATGGCTACCATGGCATCATGAAGAAGTCTTATCCATGACAAATCAATTGGATAAGGCAAAGAAACGAGAAGATACCTTGTTAAGCCACCTTGAACAAAGGCACAAAAGCTTGAACAAACTTGAAGCAGAGATTGGTCAATACAAGGAAGAGGTATCCTCCCTTAGATCTCAACTAGAAGAAGCAAGGAAACAAGCACAAGGAGCTTAGAAGGTGATGGAAGCTTTGACATTCATAGAAGGACAAGTTGATGAAGCAGAAAAGGAGAGAAACACCATGATATGCCAACTAGAAGAAAAATATGATGACATCACCAAGTTGAAATCAGAAATCACTTCTCTTAAGGTCCAATCATGTGAAGCAACCAAGATGATGGAAGAAATGAAGAAGCAACTAGTTATGAAAGATGAAGATTGTGAAAAGTTGAAAGGAGAAATTGTCTTTCTTAACAAGGAAGTTGCCTTGTTGAATAAGAACTTGAAAAGCTCTCAAACTCTAGATGACATCTTAAGTCATCAAAGGTCTCCCCTTGATAAATCAGGTCTTGGCTATGCAAGGGAATCCTCAAGCAAGAATGATAATCCTTCAATCACCTAGGATGTGAGGAAGATTGGAAGAATTGTTGATGCTCCCAGCAAAGGCAAGAGTCAAGTTAACATTGTAAGAAATCCTACTCCAAGAAGAAATACAGATAGTGTCAAGGATGCAAGAAGAAATGGTTATCATCAAAGAATCCCAACCCAAAAAAGACTTTAGAAGTACATAAAGGAAACCTTCTCCTCCCAGGTACCAAAGTATATTTCTTGGTTATTGTTATTCTTGTACAAACTTTGGGCACATGGAAAAAGATTGTAGGGCATATCACAAAGATAATTATATTGGTCCCCGCCAATCTCCGAGAAGCAATTTTGCAAGAAGTCATGAATTTTTATATATGAACAATATAGAGTGCTTCAAGTGTCATAACATTGGACATATCGCACGTGATTGTAACTTGACTTGGGCCCCTACACAAGCTAGAACCATACCAGAGAAAAAGGTTACACAAGTATGGAGAAGGAGGAAAATACAATCTGAAGTCCCTTGAACTCTCTATCCAACAACACATGTTGTTGACTTGATGAAGTTATCCTTGATATTCCAAGCATTTGATGAGGAAACATTGCTAAAAGGAAGAACATGCATACAGTTAATGGGGAGCTTATGATGATTAAGGACTCTTGCAGAAGCTATCCACGAATGGGCCCCATGAAATCCTTGATGATCCACGTGGACAATCATCCATTGATAGATCATCTCTAGAGAGTAGCTCCATTGAATAACATGATCTCTTATCTATCTGATGGATTTTTTTAAGATTTATTCCACTTGATTAACTAAGCAAGTAATCCTTCCTGTGCCAAAGGATGCTCTGTAGGCAGGAGAAGCTAGTTCACCACATGAAGAAATGAAAACATATCATGGACCACATTGCCAGAAAGAAGAGAACCATGACAGAGGGAGTAACATACCTATGAAGAACTACTAGTCGTGAAGAAAAGGAGCAACCTGACAGGGGGAGTACTTGGGCACCCCATTTTCCATTGATGTCAAAGGGGGAGAGAATGTTGAAAGGGAAAGAATATTGTCATAAATGACAAAGGGGGAGATTGTTAATCAAGGTTGTCATTGATGTTAATATGGCATTGTCGAGATGGAAAATATTCTTGTGATACATAACCCAAACCCTAGATTGTAATTACATGAAACCCTAGGCTTTGTTGAAAGAAAACCCTAACACTAATTTGATGAAAGGGTGTTCTTAGGGAATTGTTGAAAGAAAACCCTAACCCTAGATGTTGTGTGAACCCCAAGTGAGAAAAACCTAAATCCTAAATACATGAAATCCTGACATTGATAAAATAGTATCTCTTGAATATGAGCCTAATTAAAGATTTATCCTTAACCCTAGGTCTATGTAAAATATGTCTGTATGTTAAAACCCTAACCCTAGCATGATTAAAGAAACCCTTGACATGTACCCTAGGCATATCCTAATGAAAAAACTCCAATGATGAATCTACTTGTTAATACAACCCTAAAGACTATGGCTAAACCCTAATCCTAAATTCCTAAACCCTAACCCTAAGCCTAAGCTACTATGTCCCAAATTACAAACACCATATACTATACAAGTGTTACCTATACACTTAAAAATATTAACCATACCCTAACTCTTGAAATATATATACAAGGAATATATATAGGGGACATATATACTTGAACGTTTAAATAATCTAAAGTCATTGGACATTATTATAAATAAAGGGGTAACATTGTTAGATAATGGACCCCACAAAAGCTCCTAAAACGTTGATTTCTAACAATACATATTTAAACAATGTACACATTGGATGCTGGAAGTATGGGTTTCATATTGACGTTGAACGTGTTTAATATTTGTGGGCTCCAGTAAATCAAGTCGACTTCTCTAAAAAAAATAACGTATCTCCCTCATTAAATTTTATATAAATACAAAATAAATTAACTCACTCAAAGAGCGCAGATCAGATAAGAAGAATCGAGAGAAGAAATACATTTCACGTCTTGTGAACTAAATACGATAAACAAAATCAAGAGGGTCTACGAAACGGTTTGCAAAGTAAAGAAGTTGGATCGAAGTCCTTTCAGACCTTAAGAAGAAAATACTTTCGGACGTGTTAAAACCATTATGCGGACCTATTGACACATCACATGTATTGCTACTTGAAGTCCGTTCTGGGTTGAAGATCGTTTAACTGCTACAACAACGTGTGAAGCCTTAGTACCTCGGATCTAAGCTACCTTAGAGTAGCTTATTGATATCACTTGAAGCAACCTATTGAAGAACCCTTGAAGCCATTGTGACGTTGTGCTTGTTTGGGAACAGATATCTTGAAGTCAGGATCCTAGCGCAGATAACTTTGGATCAATTTGTGTAGTAGTGGAAGGCTAATTGCAGCAACATATTGAATATCAGTTGAAGATTATTTTGAAATTGAGAATTGGGTATGGAGACTGTTATCACAAAATCGTGTACTAAGGGCTGCTACTTAGCAAGATCTCATGAAACTGTTTCAGACCAGGCTTTAGACTAAGGTTTACCCTCCTTAGTCACAGAGGGCTCTCTCACAGATTTTTGATATGCATTAAGGGCAAGAAAAGATGGCTAACTCTTTTAAACAACACATGAAAAATAAGATGGTTGGACAAATATCAAATTAGTCTTCATTGGGCTTATGGAGTCTCACCCATTTCAGTAAACAAAAGCACTGTCTTTTCATGGAAGTCAAGGCTCTTTACATCAGATGTTCAAACATACTTTACATAAACCACAGATTGCCAAGCATACAGGAAGTCAGAGCATTAAACATGAATTCTGAGTGATTACGCTGTAACAATACTGTAAAAAGAACACTAAGAGAATAAACCACCATACATTTGAACAATATGATCTATTGAGAATCTTGAGAAGAAACAACAGCTGTTTTTCTATTACTGTAATAAGTCTTTTACATCAGCCAAAATGAAACTCTGTTTTTTCATAAATCTCCCAACCCCTATTACATCCTAATTTGATCCATTTATAGGAATACGTTCTTCCCTCTCTAGAGCGAGCTCGAAGGCCCTATTAACTACTCCTACATGCTATTTAACTAATTCATTAATTACAAAGTGCTGAACTGTAATTACACAAAATCCTAATCAAACTAAAACACTAATTCCATTCTCGTCGTATGCTTGATTCTTCTTGGATCCTTGACAGCTGTCCTCCTTCAGTTAGGCTGAGATGGCTGAGCTAAAGATGCAAGGAACGCTGACTTTGGATACCTGTTAGCGCTGATGAATAATTTATCATCAGGATCAAAACACCTATTTTTAAGGTCCCTGTCTCCTACCATCCTTCGAAAGTTCAGCAACATGTCCCAGCTCTTTTAATAACCCCAGGTATGGAATGCTGCCATGTTTCTGATGTGCTGTAGGTGATATTGATAGACAGGTGTCTCTCTTCCACAAATCCCGCTCACAGTATCACAATAGCTGCTCTGCGTTTAAAATCACCACCTACAGCAGTTTCGTAGCGCGCTACGAAACTGCTGTGTGATTTAAAAAAAAAAAAAAAAACACAGTCTACCTCTAAACTCCTCATAAAATTGAATAGCTGCTGTTTGCTATTCTTCAGTTTCACTTCAAAATCTGAAAGAAGAAATGTATGCCAATCATTGGCCATGAAAACAAAACCCTCCCCGTAAGGTCCACTAAAGTGTTCACTGCTTGAGAGATTAGTTTCAATAGTTGCCTGACATAAGAGGTTAAAACAAAGTTCATTGCCATCCTTCAATTTCTGCTGTAATAACAAATAGCTCTGCATTTCTTGCTGTAACCTTTGCTTGTGTACTGGTTGGTTTACCATTACCGCAGGTAGTGACAATTTTACCAGAATCTAGTGGACCAACAGGAAGTTCATTAGTAGAAACAAAACCTTCTAACATTGCACCCTGTGTATTTTCCAAGTACTTCTTGCTTTTATTTCCAACAATACCAACATATTAACAAAACTGAGGCTATTACTGTTGCACCTGCAGCAACACCCAAGAGCACTAAACCATGTTGCTTGCTGGAACCATGACCTATTCGAAGATGGCAAAATCTTCCAGCTCAACAGATGATAAGTTCCAAAGGCATCACGAAGATAAATTTGATGTCCATTCAAATGGGAGATGACTGTCTCTGCAGTACTGTTTGTCATATGATTACTAGTGTTAGCTAGCAAAACAACGCATTCAATCTGTAATGTATCTCCTTTGTTTCTGACATTCAGCATATTAACCAGTGTTTGCTAATCAACAGCAATTCCAGTCTCCGTGCCATATCCTCTTTGAATTCATTCACAAGGGACCCATCCTAGAACGTTAAGACAATGGCTTACTTGTGAACGCTGTGCCAAGGTACATATACCCACTTATTATCTCGCTGAACCTGGGAGCACCCAAATGCAGAAAACTGGGTATGAACAACACCCACATTACCCAAATGAATCTATGGATACCCAAATGCAGTAAACCGGGAAAGAGAAACCCCGACATATTCACAACTATCTCTGCTACTCCCGGTGCAAAATCCCTAGATTATTATAAGCTTCTGTATATGCAGGATTTGCCATTATAGCCTTTTCAATCATGCTTGCAACAACCTCCAACCATAAGATGTAGAGGTTCAATTTCTAGTTCTGTTTTTTCTAAAGTCGGCGTTCAGATGTGAAGTAGAAATATTCCCAATTTCATCTCGGTAATAAACCGAATGTGCTTGAGGTGGCAGTCTTGCCACTAGACTCTTAAAAGATGATGCGCCTCTAGCATTTGGTCTTGATGGCTGTAGTTTGCACTTTAACTAGATAAGGAGAAAGAAAGTAGGCACTGTCATGATAAAGAACAAGCTGAATTTGTGCCTAAGGGATCTTCTTCACTGAATGTGTAAAGACTGAAAGCACTTCTATAGTTACAGTGTCACCCTTTTTAATGCCGTCACCAAAGAGCTTGAAAATAAAACTATACCACCAGGTGCGTCCTCTGATTGAGAAGGGCTCACTATAAGTGAAACAGAAACCTTATTTTTACCCTTTCCTTTACGGGCAGCTACTTTCAGATACGCCAGATTTTCAACCTGGTCAGGAGGAAAGGCAAGAAAACTTCTGAAGTCGTGCCCAAACCAGTATTTTCAACCTTCAAGAATGTAACAACCCGTATAATGGGTGATGTCAAGTCAATCCGGCGTTCCACCTTTAGGAGCACCAATTCTGATGACGGTGCCGCCAGACATAGATGGCATAATGTCAAGAGCACTACACATGCAAACACTGAATGCTTGAGTTTTGACGGGATCACTCCACGAATCGCCATTACCATTGCTGATATCTGCATTTTCTCAATTTTATAACCTCCTCCCAAAGCAACTTCTCGTTCCAGATATGCACAATAGGTCTCAAACACACTAACAGTTACCAGTTTGTATTTGGAGTAGTAATTCTGGATCATGCTGCGACAATCTGATCAAGGCGGAATTACCTTAAATAATATGAACACCTTTCTGGCAACGATAAGCTAATTTCGACCATGTGTCTCTGTCTTTTGTCGGTGGCAGAGCTAATGAACGAACAGCTAATATCGTTTGCCACATCTTCAACGTTTCGTTTGTCAAAACTCATGACTGACACGTACGCGATCCCACAATCATGTACACCTGAAGATGACATATGCACTTCCTTAGATTCAGGATCCAATGCCTTTGTCGTTGCAGAAATTGTCTTAGGAGTGAAAGCCTGTAGAAAACATGACTCTGGGCAATTTCAATTCGCTCCCGAGGATCATACATGATCTCATCCTGTAACTAGCTCATTTTCCCGCAATCACTGAAAATGATAACTGCGCCAGGCCACAGATATCGAACCAGAAAACACTAGTACACAGGTTTTGCAATGATAGATCATCACATACCACTCTGACATCTACTCTCTGGTTCCAAAATCCATGTTACTAACTAACACCAATTAAAATTCCCTTCATACTAGCGCAGATATTCCCTTACAATTCACTTTCATGTCTTCAATATGTGCATTAATAATGAACCAACGTGCTTAATAAGATTCACGACATTTTCACCTATATCAGTCATCTGTAAAGCAAATGCAGAGTTAGAGCAGGCTAATATTTTGCTCCCAACGAGCTGCCAATTGAAAAACTGTTTGTGATGGACCAAAAAGGCTCTGGTGTGGCTCTAAACACTGCAGTGTCAATAGTAGTAAGCACCATTCGGGCAGGAACCTTATCATCACAATTTAGGTATATGAACCTTCTGCTGAAAGCTCAAGCCAATCCCCAATTTCGTAGCGCGCTACGAAACCGCCTAAACATGTAGCGTTGCGAAAACACCCTGTCTTTAAGCTAGGCTAAATTTTTTTTGGCTCCACAGCATTTTCAGTGATAACAGAGACCATCAAAAAGGAGCAACATGATTGAAGCATTGATGTAGTACCTTAAGAAGATTTAATTAGGTACCATGAAGAACAATGGTGACACCTTTTTTATGACAAGGTTGTCATTGATGATGTAAAGTGGAAGACTACAGTGACGCTGAAGATTGACAATGCTCGGTGAAGAATATTTTGGGAACTGTGAGTTACTACCAAACATATCTTGATGAACTATTGTAATGGGTTGAAGCCTAAGAGGCTGGAGCCTCGAAAAGACAAGGTTGGTGCCTTAGAGGATAGGGTTGGAGGCCCTAGAGGATTGGTGTCCTCAAGAAAACAGGTTGGAGCCTATACCAAAGAAGGATTGGTGCCCAAGGGGTTGGAGCTTCTAAATACAAGGTTGGTGTCTTGATAAGATAGGGTCTATGCCATGTTCCCTAGATGTCGGAGCCTCACAAAAGTCCAAGTTGATGCTTGCCTGCGAGATTGAAGATCGGTGTTTTCATCTAGGGTTGGAGCCCTATATGAAAAATAAATTAATAAAAGCATTTATTCTTATTATTCATTTTGTGTTCTAAATATAAGTGATCTCATTGGTAAAAGTAACAATTGAAAAGGAACACTGATTCACCATCACCCCTCCCCCACCTCAGTGTTTCGAACAAGATCTAGATGTGATTGATTCACAAAGGGGAAAGGGAAGTCTAGGGATTCAGATAAAATCCACTAGATGTGCCCAATCAACAATTCTTACTCAACCCAAATAATAGTCCAAGGTAACTGAACATTAATAAATCCCAAAGGCATGCAGAAATGACAACATCAAAAATTTAGTAGAACATTAAGCTCAAAATCATAATAAATTTACCATGACATGTTGGATATATATACACATAGATTTACCCCCAAAGACTTTGATTTTATTGATCATAAAAAATATTATAGAGCTTTTAGAGCTAATTAGACCATCCAAAGATGTTTCAATCAGGAGCTTTAGACTTCCTTATATAGAAAATAGAGAGATCTAGATCCCCCTCTAAGTGGAAAATGGCTAGTGCAAAAATTTGACCTTATCCTAGAGAATAACAACTAGTTTATGCTTAATCATGCCAAAATTAAATCCTGTCCTTTGTCCTTTGATCTTCAGGAAAAAATCGAATTTATTGATGAAGGATTTGATCCCTATCCAAAAAATATTTTTTCCAACCTTTTTTTCTTGAAAAATTCTCTTTGACTTAACCACCATGGTCCAAATGTTTGATTTTTTTTAAAAGATCAATTTTTTTCTTTTATAGAGGGGCTCAAAAATATTTTCCAATTTCTCTTCTCGAAATTCCCTCATTCAATTTAACCACTTGAACCCAGAAAAGCATTTTTCCTTGAAAAAAAATGGTCCAAGGGATTTTTGCGGGATTTTTTTCCCTCAAAAATTATTCATTCAAATTAAATCTTCCTTGGGAAAGTCAATTTGCTCCAAAAAATTGTTTTTCCACTTGGAGAGAATTTTTATTTTCTCTCAATTTTATTTTTTGACCATTTTCTCTCTAATTTTTTGTGAGAAAATAAACTAAATGACTTTAGAGGGGATTAAACACATAGTTTCACCCTCGAAGTGGGTCTAGAAAATATTTGGGAGATGATGTCTAATTATGATTAATCATCCACCTAAAATATTCCTAAACAACACTTTTTGCATCAAGTGCTACATAGACATCTCATACAGAATGGTAAATTTTACAATTAAAACATGACCTCTAGACGCAACCAAATTCTGCAACACTTGACAGATGGTCTAGTATGATAAAAATACATAGACTCAATAACACTATGACTCATCTAAGGTCCTACCATCAAGCCCCACTCTAGCTTTGGGGTATATGTGGGATATATACATTGCCAATTGTTTGGATTCATAAACATAAATAATTCGTGGAGGGTAAAAAACTCCCTAGAGTGAAACTCTTTAGCAAGGAATATTAGGCTACCTAGAATTTTTACATGGTTTCATAGTCATACTAGAATCATTTTTAAAATGATGGTCCACAAAGCTACAAAATTTGGAATTACATTTTTAACAAAACTATAAAAATTCCCACTGTAGATCAACAGATTATGCAATATACTAAAGCAAAATACAAGATCTACTTCTACACCAAACTTTGCGGAAGCTTAATCGAATATGAGCAAGATCAATGAGAACACATGTAACTGAGAATGAGAAATCAAACACACATAACACATAAGAAATAACTCGAGGAAAGCCTCAGCCTAAAACCCCAATCTCTATATTATCATACAAGTGGAAATCTTGTTCAAGTTACAAAAAGAATCAGCTCTCAAGCTATTATGCTCTCTTTGCAATCAAACAATACAGCTCACAAACTGAATAGACATAGTATATGTCCTCCTCAAGCCCTCCAAGCCTCCTATTTCCTTGCACAGTTTTTCTTGGGGTCAAGTGATGCCACATGTGTGAATTGGCCTCATCACACTCACAAAACCTGAACAAGTAACTACGCAATCCTCAAGGAAAGAATTCCTTCTGCATGCAAGAGATATTCACAATGGAATATTTTAGCAACTGATAATACATTGTCCCTCCATCTAATCTCAACTAGGTCTCTGTCTGAATTGACATGCATGAGTTATTTATGAGATAATATTCCGTTATCTGAAGTGCAGCAGTTACATGCATGCATGCATTAACTAACTGAACTCACAATTAATTCAACAACCTGTTTGAATTAATCTAACTGGACTTGACTCAGTTAACTGAGCCAACTAATTACAACTCAATATTACAACTCATCCTTATATCTTTAACTGATGGATAAATTCCTCAATTAATGGAGAAAATTTTGCATGTCCCCACATAGACTTCATGTTTGATTTTTTACAATTAATTAACTCATGGTGAATTAATTCATTATTTTACAAACAGCTGCTAAGATCAAATTCAAATTTTTACTTCTCTATTTTAGTTCAGGGACTAACTAAAATAGGAAGGTATCCCAAAATGCTATTTATAGTAGTACTAAATTTAGCATTTCTATATTTAGCATTTCTTGTTGCTATTTTCAACACTCCCTCTCAACAAGAAAGGGATTATCAGTAACCCTAATCCTATCTCTGTGGAACTCGAACTTGCATTTTGATAATGCCTTAGTCAGAATATCTGCATCTTGTTCCTCGATCGAAACATACAGTAACAACATGATCCTCTTGACCACACAGTCTCGAAGATGGTGATACCGGATATCAATGTGCTTGGACCTGTCATGAAAAATTGGATTCTCAGAGAGTTTGATACAACTTTGGTTATCATAGTAGATCACGTTGGATCCATCCTCTGACCAAACAATCCCACTAGAATCTTCCGCATCCAAATGGACTCACCATGTAGCCTGACTAACAGCCATGTATTCAGCCTTTGCTGAGCTAAGTACAACTGACCTTTGTTTCCTGTTGTACTAGGAAACTGAACCAACGTTGAAGATTCCTCCAGAAATGCTTTTTCGGTCTGATGGACTCCCTACCCAATCCGCATCTGTGAAGCCCTGAAGCTTCACTCCCTCTGTCCATCTGTACCACAATCTGAACTGAGATGTGCCTCTGAGGTATCTCAGCACATGCTTCGCTACCTTCTAAAACAACTTGGTAGGCTGAACCATAGCTTGACTCAGCTGGTTCACCGCAAAGCATAAGTCGAGTCGTGTGTTCACCAGATACATAAGTGAACCCACCAACTGTCGATAAACAGTAGCAGCTACTACCTCACCTGTGGTAGCATCGTCCTTCCTCCAGTTCCCAGCTAGAGGAGTCTGCATGGGCTTTCACTTCTCTATGTGAAAGCGCCTGAGTATCTCATTGGCATATTTATCTTGAGACACAAATACTTCACCATCTTTCTGCCACACCTCCATGCCTAGAAGGTAGTGCATAATACCCATGTCTTTCATTTCAAACTCTCTTGCAAGGTCCTCCTTGCAAGACTGTATCAGCTGATCATCACCTGTCAAAAGCAAATCATCAACATAAAGAACAATGATCAATGGTTTACCTTCTACCATGATGTGGTAAAGGTTCGCATCTGCTTCACTCTTGGTGAAGCCCAACCCGATGAAATAGCTGTCGATCCTGGTGTACCAAGCACGGGGTGCTTGCTTCAACCCATACAAAGCCCTCTTGAGTCGACACACGTGCGACTCACGATCAAAAGTCTCGAAACCCTCTGGTTGCTCAATGTATACCTCCTCCTCAATCTTCCCATTAAGGAATGTTGTCTTCACGCCCATCTGGTGGATCTTCCACCCCATATGAGCTGATAGTGCTGACATCAATCTAATTGAAGAGTACCTTGCTACGGGAGCAAAAGTCTCATTGTAGTCGATCCCCTCAACCTGTGAGAAACCTCGGGCAACAAACCTTACCTTGTGTTTCTCAACACTGCCATCAGTTGCCTGCTTTACTTTGTAAAGCCATCTGGAACTCACCACTGACTTACCCTGAGGTCTTGGGACAACATCCCACACACTGTTCCGAATGATAGAGTCGTACTCCTCTACCATTGCCTCAACCCAGACTGGTTGCTGCACTGCCTCCTCGAATGAAGAAGGTTTGGTATCTACACACTCCCCAACCAAGGCCATGTACCTAGTTTACCGCTTGGGCGACCTCCTCTGACTGCGCTGAGAAGATGGTTGTCCCACATTTTCTTTTGCATCCAACATCAACTTTTCAGCTTCCCTTGAGTGTTTTTGCCCATCTCTGGAAGTCTTAGCATGAGTGGATGTCTCCACTCCCGGATCCTCTGCATGCAACTGCTCTGCATCAATCTGAGGCTCCTCCTCCTCAGGAACTGAAAGTTCCTCCTCAGCATGCAACTTGAGCTCCCTCTCAAGTGATAATCGCATGGCTTTCTTCTCATCAAACTTCAGATCCCTGCTACAACTATCCTTTGACTGGTAGGTAAGTACGCCCGATAGTTGTGGGGTGTATCGATGTACCCCACAAGTATTCCCAACTCAGTTGTTGGATCCAGCTTCTTCTGAGCTTATTTGGTCACATGATAGTAAACTGATGATCCAAATATTTGGAAGTGACTCACATCTAGTCACTTCCCGGAAAAGGCCTCCATAGGTGTCTTCATTCCTAGTATATGGTGCGGGCTTCTGTTCTACAAGTATACTGCAGTATTGCATGCCTCAGCCCACAAATGCAGTGGTAGGCTTTGGTCATGCAACATCTCTCGAGCTGCTCCCACAATCGATCTGTTCTTCCTTTCAGCCACCTCATTTTGTTGTGGGTTATGGGATGCCATCAATTCCCGTTTAATTCCTTCTGCAGCGTAGAAGTCTTTAAACTGTTGGGAGACATACTCTCCACCATTGTCACTATGCAAGGATTTTATTTTCTTTCCAGATTCTTTCTCTGCCAAGGCTTTAAACTCACAAAACCTCAAGAAGGTTTGATCCTTCTTTTGCATGAAGTAGATCCAACATCTACGAGAAAAGTCACCAATAAAAATAACATAGTACCTTTGTTTAGTGGTGAAGGCTGTAGAGAAGGTTCCACAAACATCTGAGTGAACTCACTCCAGGATTGCTCTAGCTCTACTGTCTCGATCCAGAAAGGAAGATTTCGCATACTTACCCAAGGTATAACCTTTGCATGTATTCGTCTACTCAAGTTTTCCCTTGGGTAATCCAGTAGAAATCTGCTGCATGATCTTCAGGGCTCCATGGTGCAAGTGGCCCAGTCTTCTATGCCATAGCTCGCCAACATCTTGGCTCTACACCATCTTAGCTTTGGAACTCAATGCAACACAGTTTTCTACCTCTAGCTTGTAGAGATTCTTTACTTGAATCCCAATTCGCTTTGTCTGTCCAGTACCGATATGCCTCAGGAATACCTTTCCTTTACTAAAGACTACACCATAGCCTTTATCTTCTAGCATAGCAACAGACACAAGATTCTTTTTCAGACCTGGTACATACTTTACATCAGTCAGGGTGAGGGGAGCTCCATGCTCCCTCTGAAACAAAACTGTACCTTCACCTGAAACATGGTACTTTCCATCATCGCCCATCTTGATCTGCATCTGGAGATCCTTCTCCTCAAAGGTACTGAAAATATTCTTGTCACTTGACATGTGGAATGAAGCTCCACTATCCAGGTACCACACACATCCCACCATGGAATCCAGCTCAAACTATGAGGCCAATGCTTCACCATCAAATCCCTTCGAGGAACCCTTCTTGGATTTCTTCTATGGACAATTTGTAGCATAATGGCCCAGTTCATGACAATGAAAGCATCGCACTTTCGATTTGTCAAACTTCTTCCCACCATGGGAAGAATTGGATTTGGGATGGGACACCTTCCCTTTCCCTTTCCTCGCCTTACTCGCTAAGGCTATATTTTCCTCATCATCTTTCTTCGGTGAGGATCCATCTCTGGTGCTTCTTCTTATCTCCTCCTGCATCAAATTCGACCAAAATCATTCCCAATCTGGCAGTTTTTCTCTCCCATTAACCGATTCTTGGTAGCTATGCCTGTTATAGACATTTTTGTGCCTTGCATCACTGAGTATGAAATGTCAATAATCAAGGGATCCAAAGTCCCTAAACATGTTGTTCCTACCCCTAGAGGAACAAGGCCAAGTAACCACAGCAATTCACAAAAGTTCTCCACCTGAAAACACTCAAAGCAAGGCAATTCTGGATCATGTCAACTGCTCCACTGAGCATCTGCACTGAATGTCAACTGCTCCACTGTCTACCTGCGTTGAATGTCAACTGCAAAGAAGGCTACCTGCGCTGAGCGAGTTTGGACAAGTGGCAGAGTCATTCCTCAAGGTGTCAATTCCCAAGAAGCTTCCAAAATGACACTTGGATCAGGGAATTCGACTGGTGATGAGTAAGAGGTTCCAAAACTCCAAGTGGAAGCAAGAACCTCCAAGTGGACTCAAGAACTGAAGTGGGAGAAGACACTAGTCAGCTTCATACCAGCCTCAAGCTGACTCATCCTCTCTCCAAAACTCCTATATATAGATCTCTCTCATGAGGTCTGGAGGCTAGAATTTGGTATTTGCAAAGAATTGTTGTTGGTTTGTGGCTAGAAACATTGGGTGTGTTATGCTTTGAAAGGAGCTGAAGAAGGAATTCTATTCTGCTGGGAAGGAGATGCTGGATTGGAGCCCTATGAGTTGTATCTCTTCCTGAATCCTGTTACTTTCAATAAAGCTATCTTGATTCTTTCCTATATGCTGGTGTATTTTGTATGGTTGCATTAGTATATTTGATTTACTTCTAATCCTGAATCATTTATGAATATGTATATTTGCCTTTGTATTGTGTTCTTCTCTTGTTGCAATTAGCTGTTCTCTTGTCACAGGTAGCTGTTCTCTTGTGATCTCGAGGAAGAAAGTAGCTGTGGACACACAAAGAGAAGAGGATCTAGTTCGAGGGACAACCGGAAGACAACGGTAAGTCTGCCGATCTCCTCTCTTTCATATTTCATAAAGGAAGTAATCATGGTAGCTGTATTCGTTTGTTGCTAAGGTGCTGTCACACCTTAGGTGGATAGGATCGTCCTAAATAGGCATTTTTCCCCACAACAAATTGGCGACTCCACTGGGGACAACTTGTTTGTTCATTTCATTTGTGTTTTCGTCATTTGTTTACCTCATAGACTTGACAGCAATTCTTGAACTGCATCTTTCCCGGATGCAAAGTAAAAGTTGCTGCTTTGATCCAGTATGTTGGACTTGTCTATGATCTAAACTAGATCCACAAACAATTTGATTGATCCTTGTGATAGTCTTTAGTACCCTATCAAAGCATCCCTCTGTTTATACCTTGCTTGTGTTTCTGATTTGGCCTGAAACAGTGTATTTTTGAGCATTTTGTGACCCAGAAACCAAGGGAAACGAGAGTTTCTCTCTTCAGCGCAGACACTGTGGAGGCAGTCTGCATTTCAACGCAGGTCCCGAAGGGGCTACCTGCGCTGAATGTCAAACTGACAGTGTTGTACCTGCGCTGAACCAGTGTGGCCTTGTGCAGCTGGGGTTCTTTGTCCTTTTTTGCCCTGTTTTGATCTCTGTTTTTGCAGCCTTTAACCAGCATAGGTACTAGCCTGATAACCCTTTCTTTGCCTGAATTCCGCCCCATTTTTGTACAAAAAGATTGTGAATGTTTTTATGTGTTTGTGGCATCATTTACAGTCTTCCTTTGCATAAGTAAAGTAGTCTTTCTGTAGCCTTTGATTCAGATCTGATTGAGATTGATCTTAGAAGAGAGTTCATTGGTTGTTTGTTCAGATTGATTATAGTTTTTTACTTTTGCTTATTGGTTTGAATTTGTTCTTTTCAAAGTATCAAAACGAGTCTTTATTTTGAAAATCGCAAAGTGATTGTAATCTCTTCTACCCTTGTTGATTTCGAAGAAAGTGAACTTGTTTATTTTGATCATTGTAAAAGCAAATTCAAATTTGTGCAAAAAGCTTTCTTTGTAGGCATTTATACTAAGAAAGTTGAAAACAAACACTTGCATTGTGCATTGTGCATTTTGCATTTGATAAGTTTGCATGTTGGATTTAGGGAAAGTGCATTAGAGTGTGCTGATTGCTCTTTGAGAAAAGATAGTCGCTCTCTTTTCCCTTAGTAGCTAGGATTTTCAAAGTTGAAAGATTGTAAAGCTTGCTTATCATCTTAGACTGCATTTAGGAATTTGTATCATACATCTCGTGGTGAACCTTGAAAGGCAAACTTTAAAAAAGATCAACCTAAAA
Organism: Pinus tabuliformis; assembly: GCA_031772625.1. Lineage (NCBI taxonomy): Eukaryota > Viridiplantae > Streptophyta > Pinopsida > Pinales > Pinaceae > Pinus > Pinus tabuliformis. The sequence goes on along the minus strand of CM062817.1, from coordinate 5,259,767 downwards.
TAAACTGAATGAACCTAACAACGCTTTGTAACATAACGCACAACATAGAGGTCTAGGCTAGAGACGTGTTCCGGCGTCATTAAACATAGTGACTGTCGATCTCGAAGAAGGTGGGTGATTCCTCCTGAGAGTCGGTGGCACTAATACGGATTGTGCTCCCACGTACCGTCGCGTATATATTGGGAGACCCCTATAGGCATATACCTTTTATCCTTAGGAAGCCGTGTCGGCCACCCTACTGATCGCAATGCAGTGAACACAGCATTCACGAAGATCGACCACCCGTACCGTAAAAAGTATTCTGTGGTTTTGCGAAAAGTTTGGCACACCCTCTGCCTAGATCTCCAGAGCAATTTCTTTTAGCCTTTTTCAGACTCTATAACAGAAAAAATCCATCCGAGCATGTGTCACTTCGGGCTCGTTAAAACATCGAAGGAGACTAGAGTCATCTTTAGCTTTTTCTCGACTCTTTAAAACTGAAAAAGCAAGTTGTGTCTAAAAGCGTCGTTAACAATTTATTTTAAACGCAACAATCACCCTTTAATCCTGCGTTGATCTTTAAGTTGAAAAGATGGAGCACACCAACCAAGGAGTTCCCTTGGGAGGAAATCCTAGTCCCTTCTCCTCTTGGGGAGATGTTGGTGCACCCCACATGGCCACATTGTCGCTTCCAGGACTGACAATTGGCCTACCAGTTTGGCTCTTTTCGACCAATGTCGTTCAGAATACTACCACTCCTGAACAGTTGAGTCAACAGTTAGATCAGACAAGAGCTGCCTCCCAGCCTTCCACTTCATCTTCCTCCCCTCCTTCCTCTTCGCTTGACGGAACTGGTCGATCAAAAAATCGGGTTCCTAAGGAGAAGAAGGAGAAGAAGAAGGAGCCTAAGGCGACTGGGGGCAAACAAATGTCATCTAACAAAAATCCACACACCATCACTTGTAAGGCCTAAATCGCCATGCATCATATGCAGGGGAGACCACTTCCATAGAGATTGTCCCTGTATCCCACGGATACTAAGAGACTGGTCCCCCCGTTTGCACAATTCGGGAGCATCGACCTCTGATAGCCATGTCGACTGCTCACCGTCAACTAGTGGGAGTGAAGCTCCAGGACAGAATGGGAGAGTTAAATTTCCCTGCAGACTGTGTGAAGGCGATCACGCCATCCACCGTTGTCCCTTCTTAGACGAGGCAAAAAGAGTTCTGGAAGATCGCCCGATTTTACGAGCAAATCTTCCTCCTGGATATCAAAGACTCCTGCCAAGTCCCTCACTAGTTGAGAATCCGGCTGAGCCACTTAGATGGTCAGCCGAAGCACCTGTCATTGAAGAAGAACCGTCTGGATCCATGCCTGACGAAAGTCAAAAGGTTGATACGACAGTTGACCCGGTTTTGCCTTCAGAGGCTCCATCTTCGAATGACACCATCACAAAAGAGAATACAGACGACACCGTCCAGGTTCTCTTCATCAGCACTGACTCTGATGATCAAGGGGGCAATGCCACCATTCCTTTGTCGCAGGAAGGAAGTTCATCAGAGCACTATCCGGCCGTATATTCGGTCCCACCACCAAGCAACCTGGTTGTGTCCTTTGATTGGAACCAACTAGGTAGACCCCGGTTGCCAGCCAGTGTGCCATTCAGAATTATTTGTCAAATATACAAAATGGTAATGGCTGGCACTATCATTGATGAGGGGGCATATATGAGTATCCTTTCCTCTATTGCTTGGAAAGCGCTTGGTTCGCCAGCACTTTTACGTGAGATAAGAAATCTATCAGGTTTTGATAAAGGAACCAGTCGACCTTTAGGGATCCTCCCCAATGTGCCTATAACATTGAAAGGGAAGACCGTTCAAATGAACATGATGGTCATTCAAAGACCCTTGGATTATAACCTACTCCTTGGACGAGACTATATATATTGCATGGGAGCTGTAGTCTCCTCACTCTTTAGAGTAATGTGTTTTCCGCATGAAGAAAGAATGGTCAAGCTTGTGGACCAACTTTCGTTTCCCGGATCACACATCGCAAATAGTCAAGTGCCATCCCTAAATGGTCTGTTCATGCAAGAAGTGTCTCAACCCATGGTCCGTCCTCCTGATGAGTGCGAGTAATCTGGGAGGATATGACCAGAACCCAGGGGGCATGCATCCTGGCATGCTTCGGCAGGGAAACTTTGGGTATAAGGTAGGTTTCCGCGGGAGAATATGACTAGTCCGTACCCCGTCCGTGGTTGGAAGAGGGGTTGTTCTAGAATAAGATTCTTTTGTCAAAGTTACGTGTTTGGCACCAGTCATTCACCCTTGTCTATTTCGGTAGACATTGCCGAGGAAGTGTTTTGTTTGAAAGATTAACGAGACGATCTTTGGGTAACCTGAAAGAGGTACCTCTCCCGGTGAAACGAAAGTTTCGATGGCAGAAAAGTAGAGGTAACCTTGAAACTCTGTTTTATACCTGGGGGCATGAAAACTTTTGGAGTGCAAGCAAGGGGAGACTTTTTATTTTTTAAATTTTTAGGTCCTCCCTTTAAACCTGTAGGTCTAACCCTTTAAACTCGTAGGATTAGCCGTTTCCGAACTTGCATAAAGAAAGGAGAGTGAGCATAGCTTTAGTAAGGCGCAAGCTCTATAAAAAATGGGATCTTTCATGAGACACTCTTATCTTATGACTGGGTAATCGAGCAGTTTTAGCATAAAGTTCATGCTCGTTAAAAAATAAAAGCAAGATCCGAGCAGTTTTAACGCGGTCTTCATGCTCGTTAAAAAATAAATATAAGCAGTGAGCAATGTTTCCTCCAGAGTTTAAGCTCATTTTTAACTAAAAAATGAACCTATCCCGGTAAATAACCACTGTGATCGTAAATTTATCAGCCATAAAAGCCTTGGTCGTGTTTGCACCTGCCACCTCCACTTTCATTTGGCCGATCGTTCACCTCCATATGATTGTTTACCCATTTTGAGGAACAGCTGCGAAGAGTGATTTCACCTAGCCATCCTTGTGACACTGCCGTGATTGGAAAATTCCAACCTGTACCTGGAGTCAATTGCGATCCCTGTTTATCACTCGTTCCTCAAAAGACGAGTCTTCTTTAAGCTCTTTTCAACTGACTCGTAAAATATGAAAAGATTGCCGAGTTTTGGCCTTCCAGCTCGTTAAAAGGACAGGAAGAGCTATCCCTCCTCTAGATTTTAATCTTTTTGGACCTGGGGGATTATTGCACAAAAAGGTCAAGCGCTTGTTTTATTCGGCTCGTTAAAGTTATCAAAAACTCATCCCTTTTGTATTGTTTTATACTTTTTCGGACTTAAGGGATTAGATGACGAAAAAGGAATTTTGGAGTTAACTTTATGTAACTTTTCAGACTCTCTAAAAATGAAAAGGACCGAGTTATCCTTGTCGTTAGACTCGTTAAAATGATTAAATAGCGACAAACTTGTCTTTAGACGAGAACGAGTTTCCTTATCGCTAGGCTCGTTAAAACATAGCGATGGGCTTGCCCGAAGGGCAGGTTATAGAACAAGCATATGTTATCCTCCTCAAGCTTGACAAAAATAAAGAGGTACTGGTTAGCAATGACTGGGGAAAAAAATTGGGAAAGATCAAGAAAACTTTGATGGTAGCAGGTCGCTCTTGAATATGACACTTTTCCTCCGTACCACATTCAGGTTGGGTTGTTTCATTCATTGGTCACATCACCATGGTCTTGCCACACCATTCATATTTGGGGTAATGCTACCAATCCATCGCATCAGTGTCGCCATATGTTCAAGAGAAGTCATTCAGAAAGAGTCAACCGGGTCCCATCCACTGCCATACATTATCCTTCATCCATTCATGACCGCCACCCTGAATCATATGTCACAGATTGTTTTCACCTCCATTAAAATCATTAGCTCTGTTCCGTGTCACTGATGTGGGATTCATTAAGGCCCTCCTTTGACGGATCGCTCCTTGTCGACATCAGCTCATTATCCAAGGAGTTGATCTAGGAACAACCCCTTCAGTACTTTGAAGCTTGCATGCCTCAATGGCAAGTTTCTCACTTCCGGCAACAGGTATACATCAATGACCTTCGACCAGAAGATTTTGCGTGGTGTTCGACGCCAAGTCCTTTATTCACACCACGCGAATTGTACTGCAGTACCTTGAGGGTCATTATCATTATCGGTGATTCCTCTCGCGCTTGTTAACGGTTTACATCATTGACCGGTAATCAAGCGATGTCTTTCCATGTTCGACTTCAGCGCAATTGTCACATGGATCAACTTGTACTTAGAGTGAAGATCGAACGAGTTTGAAGACCCCGGATCTAGTTTCATCCATCCGGGCTGCGATATATATTCAGGAAAGATAAAGACATTTGACATGTACATCATTGCAGCAGATGATCATCCTACTCAAAGGATGATAATTTTCACCAAAATTATCAGTCTACCATCAGACGATCGTCTGTTCTATGTACAAAAATGAATTTATAAAGCTGAGCATGGGAATGCCCACCTCAGCTAGATCATGAAAGCAATATGAATCATAATGTATTGTATTGTATTTTACTACAGGTCTCCTCTCAGCAGATGGATGAACTTCGGACCCTCCTGGATAAAGCATTTCAACCGATAAACGGCCTCATACTTTAGGGGGCAACTGTTATAGACATTTTTGTGCCTTGCATCACTGAGCATGAAATGTCAATAATCAAGGGATCCAAAGTCCCTAAACATGTTGTTCCTACCCCTAGAGGAACAAGGCCAAGTAACCACAGCAATTCACAAAAGTTCTCCACCTGAAAACACTCAAAGCAAGGCAATTCTGGATCATGTCAACCGCTCCACTGAGCATCTGCGCTGAATGTCAACTGCTCCACTATCTACCTGCGTTGAATGTCAACTGCAAAGAAGGCTACCTGCGCTGAGCGAGTTTGGACAAGTGGCAGAGTCATTCCTCAAGGTGTCAATGCCCAGGAAGCTTCCAAAATGACACTTGGATCAGGGAATTCGACTGGTGATGAGTAAGAGGTTCCAAAACTCCAAGTGGAAGCAAGAACCTCCAAGTGGACTCAAGAACTGAAGTGGGAGAAGACACTAGTCAGCTTCATACCAGCCTCAAGCTGACTCATCCTCTCTCCAAAACTCCTATATATAGATCTCTCTCATGAGGTCTGGAGGCTGGAATTTGGTATTTGCAAAGAATTGTTGTTGGTTTGTGGCTAGAAACATTGGGTGTGTTATGCTTTGAAAGGAGCTGAAGAAGGAATTCTATTCTGTTGGGAAGGAGATGCTGGATTGGAGCCCTATGAGTTGTATCTCTTCCTGAATCCTGTTACTTTCAATAAAGCTATCTTGATTCTTTCCTATATGCTGGTGTATTTTGTATGGTTGCATTAGTATATTTTATTTACTTCTAATCCTGAATCATTTATGAATATGTATATTTGCCTTTGTATTGTGTTCTTCTCTTGTTGCAAGTAGCTGTTCTCTTGTCACAGGTAGTTGTTCTCTTGTGATCTCGAGGAAGCAAGTAGCTGTGGACACACAAAGAGAAGAGGATCTAGTTCGAGGGACAACCGGAAGACAACGGTAAGTCTGCCGATCTCCTCTCTTTCATATTTCATAAAGGAAGTAATCATGGTAGCTGTATTCGTTTGTTGCTAAGGCGCTGTCACACCTTAGGTGGATAGGATCGTCCTAAATAGGAATTTTTCCTCACAACAATGCCAACTCTTAGGAAGACTGAGGAGTGCAAGACCCACCATTCCATCATTAGTGGTCGTGATCCCTTCACTTCCAAGCTCATCCTTGCAGGTGGTGAGCTTGTTCAAATATGTAGAGATTGTGTTGCCCTTTTCACACTTGATTTTCTAAAGCTTGTCTTTCAGCGCCAGCTTCCTCTGATCGCTACTATTCTGATATAGATCTTTCAATGTTTTCCACATCAAAAATGGTGTCTCCTTCCCATGGAGACTCGAGACTATGTGGTCTCGAACTCCCTCCAGAAGGATTCCCCTTGCTCTAGCCACACATTTCTTCCATTCCGCCAATTGAGTAGCATCAGTCGGCTTGGGGACTTCTTGATCAATGAATTCCTTTACACCATTATCCTCTAATACTTCTTCCATGAGATCCTTCCAGGCTATATAATTCGAGTTTCCATCAAGGGCATACTCGAGTCTTAAACCATTGAACGCCATTAGTGAAATTGAAATGTTATAAGAACTCGATTTCTATATTTAGGAACCACAAACTTCAAACTTCTCCCTTCTTTTATATTTTTCTTCTCCTTTGATCACCTTTGCTCCGATACCATGTAGAAATTCCCACTGTAGATCAACAGATTATGCAATATACTAAAGCAAAATACAAGATCTACTTCTACACCAAACTTTACGAAAACTTAATCGAATATGAGCAAGATCAATGAGAACACATATAACTGAGAATGAGAAATCAATCACACATAACACATAAGAAATAACCCAGGAAAAGCCTCGACCTAAAACCCCAACCTCTGTATTATCATACAAGTGGAAATCTTGTTCAAATTACAAAAAGAATTAGCTCTCAAGCTATCCTGCTCTCTCTACAATGAAACAATACAGCTCACAGACTGAATAGACACAGTATATGTCCTCCTCAAGCCCTCCAAGCCTCCTATTTCCTTGTGCAATTTTTGTTAGGGTCTAGTGATGCCACATGTGTGAATTGGCCTCATCACACTCACAAAACCTGAATAAGTAACTACGCAATCCTCAAGGAAAGAATTCCTTTTGCATGCAAGAGATATTCATAATGGAATATTCTAGCAACTGAAAGTACATTGTCCCTCCATCTGATCTCAATTGGGTCTCCCTCTGAACTGACATGCATGAGTTATTTATGAGAGAATATTCATTTATCTGAAGTGCGGCAGTTACATGCATGCATGCATTAACTAACTGAACTCACAATTAATTCAACAAACTATTTGAATTAATCTAACTGGACTTGACTCAGTTAACTGAGCCAACTAATTACAACTCAATATTACAACTCATCAGAGTGGAAAGGAGAAGGGTGATGAAGACAAACGCATAGGGTTAGAGTTTTGGCAAGGTTTGCCTCGAGCAGACCTGCGCTTGAACAGGGTGCAAGGGTAACCTGCAGCAACCTGCACAAGATCAGTGCAAGTAAGAACGTCGGGTCGATTGGAGGAAGATAACTAGAAAATAGGCAGGACTGACAAAAGAAATGACAGAGCCGGGTGGGGGGGGAGAGATCCCCTCCTATAAAAATGTAGCAGTAGGAGAAACAAGCAGGAATGGATCGAAAACAGATGCCTGCCTAGAGCGACGAAAAACCCAGGTTCATTATCCCAAATAACAAACTCGAAGAGTACAGAGGATATATGAAAGATCACACTCTGATCTATAAGTTTGTGGGGACATGGCCGTCTGAGAAAGAACTGGCCAAATGGATACAACAGAGATGGAAGCCCAAGGGGCATATTGACCTAAAATTAGGGGCTAAAGGTTTCTTTACGGTCATTTTTGCTAACCTGGAAGATAAGGAGAGAATCTTTGAGGAGGGACCCTACTTCTTCAATAATGCAGGTCTCTTTATGAGACACTGGGAAGAATGCTACAACCCAGACAAGGAGAAAATGTTAGCGGCACCAATATGGGTTAGGTTGTTCGGGCTCCCAATAGAGTTTTGGGATCTAGAGATTCTGGAGGGTATTGGGAACTCAATCGGGACTTTTGTCAAAGTGGCAGAAACCACCAGAAGAGGTAGATATACGTCCTACGCCAGGATCTGCATGTACATGAATATCACAGAGCTGCTTCCAGACTATATTGAAGTAGAATATCACGATGAGGTATGACAACAACCAGTTGATTATGAGCATATTCCATTCCACTATAGAAGATGCCATGAATACGGTCATCTTTACAAATCATGCCCACTGAATGCCAATGGAGCAACAACAGATCTTGGGAAAAAGGGGGACGTTGGGAAGGAGGAAGGGACGAGCGGGGAAGACGATGAAGGGTTTATAGAAGTGCCTCGGCGGAGAAAACCCCAAAAAGAACTAACTAAACAGAGACCACCCTCTACAGAATTAACTCAGAAAACTCAGAATAAGTTCGAGATACTACAAGAAGAGGAAATGGAAGCGGAAGGTGAAGACAGCAAAGAAGAAACAACAAAGCCTATAAAGGAAGACAAAGGAAAAAATAAATTGCAAACAAGTATGGAAATAGAGAAGGAAGGGGAGAGAACAGAAAGCCCTCAAGACCAGAACCAAATGGAGATTGACCCACAAAAGGACAAAGGAAGCAAAGAGGAACAAGTCATGAATAGACTTCTACACGAATGGAGGCATCTAGATGAAAGATTCATCCTAGAAGACCAAAAGCAATTATATAAAGACATGTTTCAAAGATACAATGAGAAAAGAGGGGCGATCATAATAAATTAGCCAGAATAGCTAGGATCGCAAGGAGGACAAAGCACAGATGTGGATACTACCAGGAAGGGAGGAAGGAAAAGAGGAAGAAGACCTATGAGCGAGACCATACAAATGGTTGGAGAAATTCTGGTAAACTCAGGAAGAGTTGTACCTCTATCAGAGCTATTCCAACAACCCCTCAAACTGTTAAAATGATCATTACAACCTGGAATATTATAGGGCTGAATAGTAGGGGGAAACAGAGATATCTGAAAGAGAGACTTAAGAAAGATAAGCCCAATATAATGATAGTACAAGAAACAAAAATTAGAGAACAAAAATTAAAAGATATTATGAGCAATTTCAAGCCGCATTATGAGATAATAGGTCAGGATGCCATAGGCAGTGCTGGGGACTTGGAAATTCTCTGGAACCCAGAGGAGATTCAATTTGAAAATTGGGTCAGTGTTCCTCGAATTCTTTCAGGAAAATTCAGGAATATTGGATCTCAGGAATGGGTTCTTCTCTCCGGTGTATATGGTCCACATATACTGGGAGAATGCAGGATATTCCTTCAGAACTTGGAAACAATTTGATCCATCTTTCCAGAAAATCCATGGATTGTTGGAGGAGATTTTAACATGATCACGTCTCTAAAGGAGAAAAGGGGAGGCCTCAGAAGATCAGACTCAGATATGAAATCTTTCAGAGAAATGATTATGGAACAAAGACTGGTAGACATACCAACGATAAATGGGATTCACACCTGGAACAACAAAAGAGGAGGTATACACCAAATTGCCTCGAGACTGGATAGATTTCTAATATCAAAACAGATCATAAACTGGGATATATTCATTGAAGCAATGATTCTACTGGGAATGGGTTCTGACCATTGGCCGATTAAACTAGAAATTGACATTAAAGCTAGCCCCAAGAAACGGCCTTTCAGGTTTGAGGCCTTCTGGCTCAGAGACCAGAAGTTCATGAAGAAAGTGGAGGAATGGTGGAAACAAAGCCAACAAAGGGGAAGAAGCAGGATGTAGACCTTCCAATTAAAACTAAAGGAACTAAAAGAAAAAAATTAAAAAATGGAACAAAGAGGAATTTGGAAACATCCTCAAAGACCAGCAGCTTTTAGACCAGAAGATGAAGAAACTTCAACAAGAAATTATAATAGCAGGAAGAAGCGAGGAACTTGCTAGAGAGGAAGGGATTCTGATCGGCCAAATTGAAGAAAGAAGGAAACAAGAGCAGATTCTTTGGAGACAAAAATCAAGAGTGAACTGGTTACGAGAAGGGGAGAGGAACACAAAATTCTTCCATCAAACAATGATCCAGCAAAGATAGAGAAATAGAATATTCTCCATAAAGAACGAAGAAGGACTTCGCTTAACTCAACATGAGGAAATGGAACAGACTCTGGTAAGTCATTTCAAAGACCTCCTTACGGAACCCCATGAAGACAGAAGAGAGGCTATTGGGAGAATCTGCAATGAGATACCAAGCATGATCACCAAAGATCAAAACTTAGCTCTTATGAGGGCAGCAACTCTGGAGGAGGTGGAAGAGAACATGAAAAGGATGAAGAAGAATAAAGCTCCTGGACCAGATGGCTTCACAGTATAATTCTACCAGTCTGGATGGAAATTCTTGGGTCAAGACATTCTGGACATGGTGGAAGAATCTCGATGAAACCAGAAGGTATGTACAAGCTTAAACTCAACTCTCATGTCTCTTATTCCCAAAACTGCTAAGTCTGAAGATCCCTAGGGTTTTACACCCATTGCCCTTTGTAATGTAATATATAAAATTATTGCTACTCTTATGGCTAAAAGAATTAAGCCAATCCTTTCTAGCATTATCTCCCTGGAACAAACAGGCTTTGTGGAAGGGCGTCAAATTCTGGATGGATTGGTAGCTTCTCAAGAAGTAGTGCATTCTTTGAAAACTAAAAAAGAAGCTGGAATGATGATCAATCTGGACCTCTCTGTTGGACACCTAATCCTAAATGGGTTAGTGTGGAAGCCGAAAAGACTAAGCAGTCCAAGAGACCTTGGGATCTGAAACCCAAGAGTCACATAATGTACTATAAATGTAAATCTCTTGTTAATAAAATTGCATTGCATGATTTATCTTTCATATCTCTTGTGCTGTCCATGTGTGTTTAACATGGTATCAGAGCGGGCGATTGCTGGTCCTGCTCCAATTTGAGCCACTTGTTTTGTGGTCTCTATATACATGTCAGTTCTGTCTTTCTCCTAATCAGAATTGCCAGTTTTACTGTGTGTTGTACGCTGGTCTGACATGGTCTTACATTAGTATGCGTTGATGCTGCTCATTACAATGCTCATGTTACTATGGGTTGATGCTGCCACAGGTCCCAGGTTCCCAAATTAGTTTTTTTGTGTTGTAACTCCCGCAAGTTTTCTGTCATTGGCCTCATTATTCCCTGTCCCTCTGCCAGAAATTGGAGCGTTGGCTGCATTGTAATGAATGTGAGACCATGCGCTGTGTGCTTAGAGGTCTGCGTGTAAATGCCCTAGAATGCGCTGACGGTAGTTTTTTAATGCTTGAAAATGTTGAATGAATTCACACCTACCCTGACCTGAGCACTGTTCTCACTGAACGCTGTCATCCTGACCTGATTTGAAACGTTTGCACTGTCCTTGTTTGGTCTGAGAAACATTTAATGGGTGTCAAATAATGTCGCAGAGGTTTTATTTATGTAACTGGGCCTTGGTACAGAATGAATCTGGCTGTTCTGGTGCCACGGGTCTAACAAAATATTAAGTTGCTACGGTTTGCGACGGGTCAGCTCCAAATGGCTTCGCTCTTAAGAAACGGACTGAGAATCCACCTTGAGAAAAAAAGATTATAGATCGAGAGGAGGTGCTGCACTGAGAACAGATTCGAATCCCATGGCTGTGTGGTGTCTTTTAGCATGCAGTGGCCGGGTGGTTCGGATTGTGACCTCGGCTCTTTATTGATTCATAGTCGTTCTCTAATCCTTTGCACAGGGTATCAATCATTGGGTGAAGAAAAAATATTTGAGGCTCGAATTCTCGGGTGAAAAGGGCTCATGGATTTCGCTGTGCGGGCTGGTGTTCTATTGCCTGCTACACAACCCAATCGATTTCGAATATAAAGTTCAACTCCTCATCGTGTGGACCAGTTGGATCTGACTAGAGAAAGGGAAGTTGATCGCCTCGTCAAAAGGCTATTTCACTCTCGCTCGCCGGTTCTGTTAGCTACCTTTTTCATATTCAATATATTCTCTGCTCCAATCTCGCAGTCCTCTTCTCTTCAATATAGTCCGCCTCAACCGACGCCATGGACCGGATTGGAACCTCAGTTGCAGTGGGCGCTTTTTAACAGGCCTTTTGTTTCTCCACTCATTCGACAAATAGATGAAGTATAACTATGGCTAGAAACCGTGGGGTTCTACGATTTGCAATGGCAGTATGAAGATTTAAGTGTATGAAGATTCTTTTACAAGATATTTTCAATGGCTTTCAATAACAGTAGAGAACGCTGCCCGAGTCTATCCGACATTGCTTGGAGAGCACGCGTGATGCGATTAAGAGCCGAAAAGCCTGATCTATAGGTCTGAGCTGCAGTGACGGTGTCTGGATTGCATCTTCTGTAAGCCTAGAGCCTGATTCAAGCTTATATGTTGACTGGACAGAGCCAACAGTCTCGTGTGACTTCTCGGGCATATTAGCCCCGCTTTACGGCTGGTTTACACAGCCGCGATCTTTGAAGCCTCCGCCCAAATCTGAAGAACGAATGAGCAGTGTTGTTTGGGAAGCTTATATCCCATTTTTTGGGAGCTGTTGATTTGAATTCACTCGAGGTTTTATTGAAGCCTAGACGAGTCTCCTTTATATTGAATTTTTTCTGCATTATATTAAAATGCCCAGATTTTTACCAGTGAGCTAAATACGACGCAACATTTGTGATAGCGAGTTGTTCCCGAGGCCCTTTCTGTTGCAGCAAGATGTTCCTGACGCTCGTGAGGGTTGTTTACTGAGGACGTCGGGCTAAACTCATCAAAGTGGAGGCAGTGGACCATCTATGTGTTGAATTGTGTGTATCGGAGGTGCTATGCACTGAAAATGGATGATGGTATGACATTGACTGCTGTGTTATATATATTGAAATGTTGTGTATTTACGTTGTGATATTTATGTTGAATGTTGTGAACGCTGTGGTATTTACGCACACATTCAGAGTGTTGTCACCATAACACTACTTGGTATCATCCTCCATCATTAAAGGCCCATGTTCGAACCACGGTGAGACCCATTTCCGCACCTCTCCTGAGTATTTTCTTCACTCTGTGCCTGTTGAAATCGTCCACGCTTTGGTCCATTAACCAGTACGAATTCCACCCATTAACATACAATTCGTTGCCATCCACCACAAAGTGAGATCCATTCTGCTCCATTATTGTCATGTCCTTGATAGGGATCTGATCAGTGTGGGGAACGAGCCATTTGATCAGTTTGTATTGCTTATTTGGTTCAGTGCAATTACAATCAACATCGTTGCTCCGTTCTTCCTATTTCGACCTCCATTCTTGCTAGCTGCGCACATGCCGGAAGTACACTCACCATGGTGACTGAAGTGAGCTTCACATCTGCCAACTGCATTTGATTGTAAAGTGCCAAAGCCTCGCCGGCATATCCATTCTGGGCATACCCTGTTCCATCTGGTAGTAGAGCGCCAGTGCATCCTCAAAGGGCTCATTCCAGGCATATCCTCTGATCATTTCATTCCATAAAAAGACATTTCGGTGGGACATTCTATTAAATATCAAGCGTGCATCATCCATTCTCCCACAGGCAACATAGAAGCTCAGAAGTTTCGTTTTCAAGCTAGTTTCTTGCTCGACCCCGTTTACAACCATGTGGGCATGGAGTTGATTGCCCTGGGAAATAGATTTGGTGTCCATACAGGCCTGCAAAATAGAAACATAGGCTTCAGAGTCCAATTTCATAGAGGCCACTGCCTGCTTCAATAGGCTCTCCTTGGATAGAGCGTTGGGCTTACGATGACTGCTCTGTGATATGGATTTAGATTGACTCGGAGAGATAAGTTTAATAGCACCAAAAGGAAAAGGAGAATGGAGATTAGAATGGTAGAAAGAGAATGAGTTTATAAGCCATCCATTCTTGCTCTGCTTATGGCACCAAAGAATGAATGAAGATTGGACTACAGCTTCGTCAACCCAAAAGCAAAACTGTTGATTTCTAACAGATGCATAGTAGTTTGGGATTGGATCAATATTGAAGACACTCCATATTTATTTCTCTGTCTTGGAGCTGAATACGTTGCATATATTATCACTGTGGTGTTTTCTCTGTAATGATGGAGCTTCTTTGATGTTATAACACTTATCTACAGCCACTGTTCTTCCTAACATTTGCTGGTATATTCTACTTCAGAATCTCTGTTATTATTAGAGTTGATATATCAGAGGTATATGTAATCCATTCCTGTAGTTGAAGTTCGAATTTCAAAGAAGGAAGAAGTCATCTAGTTGTGCATTCATACAAAGCGTATCTTGGTGTACCTGAGCATTTTAAGGGTGAAACATATCTATTGTATCTGTGTTGGAAGGACTTTGAGCCTCTCATTCTTGCTGGACACAAATCTGTTAGTGATTGGCTAAATTCTTAGGTGGAATTAGTTGAGTGCCTTTTTCAAACTAATATTCTTAATTTTTGAAATCTTCAATAGCTGGGGTTTGTCTAGACTTGCTATAGTCTCCACTAGGATTGTTGAGTGTTCATTTCTTTGTTGAGACAATGGCTAGATTTGATGATGTATTAGAGTTACTGAATACACTAATACACTCCACTATTGGTGGGAAGGTAAATGTTAGCAAAGACACTCTTTGTGACATTCAAACCTGCCTGCATGATGCATAAGAAAAGATTGATTTTTTGCAACTAGAATCTCAGTTCCAGCAAGATGAGCTTCAACAGATTTGTCATTCCAAATTGTTTTGTGCTCAAAACAATATGTTGTTCAAAGTTAAACCAGCAAGTGGTGAAATTAGTAAGATTGAGGTTGAATCAGAATCCAATAAAGCAGCAGTTGTACATGCAGATGCAGAAACTCAGTCTGCACTTCCCAAGCCCATCATCAGACCTTGGGAACAACTTGTCCACAACAAGCATAGAACTGGTCTTGGATATGATAAGGACTTGTCCTTTCATATTCCAGACTACTCAAAGCCCATTCAGTTTCAGAGTGCTGGATTCATTCATAACAGTTCGCCTACTCCTCATGACAGTTCAACTTCAGCTGTTCCAGAATCTGCCCCTCTTTCGCAACAACAACAACAACAACAACAGATCGTGAAATGCCAACACTGTGACCGAGTTGGCCATTTGAAAGATCACTGTTTTGATCTTCATCCATGTAAGCACTGTCATAAAACCAGTCATTCTTCAAACAGATGCTTCAGAAACAAACGTCCTGCAAGAACAAAGATTCATCTTGGATGGATCGCTTCTTGGCAATGGGCATCAACAGCCAAGAAGATATTCCAAACACATATCAGAACTTGTTCCAGAGTATTGAACAGTCTTGCAGTTGAGTTTCCTCCATCATCTCACCTTGTATCTAACAGGGGGGGAAATGATGGTCATCTACAAGCTTCAAAGTCACATTAAGCGAGCCTGAGCCACAACCTGCCACACCAGTTTCAGAGTTGTAGCCAGAGACAAAGATGCCTGAACATGCCTTCAGTTGGCAATCTGGGACACTTCCTCTAGCAGAAGACTTCAGCTTCTTGCCAGTTTTGGAAGAGTTCCAGGAACAAAATTGAGAACACTTCCTCTAGCAGAAGACTCCAGCTTCTTGCCAGTTTTGGAAGAGTTCCAGGAATTGCATTAAGCATTCCAGAGTTGTTGGTTATCCTTAAACCATCACAGGTTGAGACTTCCCTTTTTAGGTTAAAGTTTTACCTTTTATGCGGGGTGAGACCTCCCTTTTATGGTTGAAGGTTTCCCTCTTTAAAACAATAGGATCACTTCCTCTAGCAGAAAACTTCAGTTTCTTGCCAGTTTTGGAAGAGTTCCGGGAACTGCACTAAGCGTGCCAGTGTTGGTGGTCATCCTTAAACCACCACCCTTTATACCAACATTTCATAGAGCACATTCAACCTAGTGCTACCATGCACATTTGCACATTTTGTATTACAACTCTCTTCTTGGACTTATACATAACCCTTCGGATTAAGGGGGGGAATGTTGGACACCTAATCCTAAATGGGTTAGTGTGGAAGCCGAAAAGACTAAGCAGTCCAAGAGACCTTGGGATCTGAAACCCAAGAGTCACATAATGTATTATAAATGTAAATCTCTTGTTAATAAAATTGCATTGCATGATTTATCTTTCATATCTCTTGTGTTGTCCATGTGTGTTTAACACTCTCTAAGGCTTATGATCGTCTGAACTGGGAATACCTGAAATTGGTACTAAAGGCCTTCGGTTTCTGTAATAGATGGATTGAATGGGTCTTTGCCATGATCTCTACCCAAAATTTCTCCATTCTCCTGAATGGATTGCCTTCTAAAACCGTCAAGGCCTCTAGAGGACTGCAACAGGGGTATCCTCTATCCCCCTTCCCATTCATCATTGCGGCGGAGGGGTTAGGGAGATACATCAAAAAAGAATTGCGGGAAAGGAAAATCAAAGGGCTCTAGATATGGGGGAATAACCTCCTGATCACACACCAACAATTTGTGGATGATATCATGCTGTTTTGTGCAGTGTCTCTCAGAGAAGTAAGAAGAATAAAAGGGATCTTAGACCTCTTCATGGAAGCATCTGGTACTCAAATTAATAAGGAGAAATCATGTATATATTTCTTCAACACCGCAGGAAATGTCAAAACATATTTAACAAGATTATTGGGTTTTCGCTCAGGAGAGTTGCCCACAAAATATCTTGGCACCCTGCTAGCCCTGAATCCTCTAAGGATGGCGAATTGGCAACAAACCATTGAGAAAATTACCAACAAATTGGCCAACTGGTCCTTCAGAACCCTGAATATAGCAGGAAGAGTAGTATTGGTCAAAGCAGTCTTACAATCAATTCCGATCTACCAACTCTCGGTAATGGCTGCCCCCAAAGGTTCATGCGCCAAAATGGTGGAGATATTCAAAAAATTCCTCTGGGGAGGACCGAAGCAGCAAAGAAAGTGGGCACTGGTATCCTGGAAGGGCCTGGTGAAAAGTAAAGATGAAGGGGGATTGAGCCTGAGAGATCCATACTCTTTGAACCAAGTAATGGGGGCTAAGCTCTGGTGGAGATGGATGAGGGGAGGGGACGACCTATGGAAAAGAATCTGGACAAAAAATATAACATGCCAACATCCTCAAAGGAAATCTTAAGACTGGAGGAAACCCTGAAAGGATCGACAATATGGAATCTGGCCAGTCAAAACAGAGACATAATATCCAAGCATGCTTTCTGGGAAATTAGGAATGGAAATTTAGCCAAATTCTGGGAAGAAGCTTGGTAGCAAAGGGAGAAACTGAATGGTGTACAGGCTCTAAGAGGCACATGCCATAAGGCAAAAGAGGAAGGGTTGAACTATGTTAGAGAATTTTGGAATGAAGGAAGCCAAGAGGAAGCCTGGAGAACCTGGAAAAATCCGGAAGAATGGGATGGACATATTGATAGGGAGCAAAGAGAGTTGTATATAAAAGAAATGAAGACAAGGAAAATACCTATCAGAACAGGTCCAGATATACTGAGATGGGGTCATTCAGTGAAGGGGAACTTCACGATTAAAGAAGCATATCATCTCACCACGTTGCAAGAACAAGATGATATGACACCCCTATGGAAAAAAATATGGAAGGGTACTTGGTGGCCGAATGTGACTCACTTCCTATGGCTGGTGGGTAAAGTTCGCATTCTGACCTGGGATGAACTTCAAAATCATGGAATTCAGGGCCCTCCTAGATGTTGTCTTTTTAAACAGGATCAGGAAACGCAGGAACATCTCTTCTCCTCTTGTTATGGAGCACAACAGCAATGGGAAGAAGTAAGAAGACTATTTGGAAGAAAAAATAGAGATCATCAAAACATCAAAGAAACAATTAAACAATGGGGACGAGGTCAATTCACGAGCCTAGTGGTTAGAAGAGCATGGAGTCTAGCAGTAGACATGAATATATGGATGATATGGAAAGAAAGAAGCAGGAGAATCTTTCAAAATAAAGAGCTGTCTCTAGAACAGGTCTGGGAAAAAACCCTGAGTCATATAAGAGAAACTATTCTAGCAGAAACATGAAGTATAGAGGATTGGAAAACGACACCTAAGGAAGAACAGATTCTGAACAAGCTTAATCTAGAACAAGGAATGGTAGCACCAAAAAAGTGGAAACCCCCTAACATGGGATGCAGTAGCCCTATCCACTTTTCTCGCTCCACGGCAGGGTTCATCAAACTGAATTTCGATGGAGCCTCTAAAGGCAATCCGGGCCTAGCAGGGCTTGGAGGCATATTCAGGGATGAACAAGGTAGAACAAGATGGGTTTACTCATACTATGGTGGTATCATGAGTAACAATGAAGCAGAGATTATGGAAGTTTATCAAGGACTAAGAATAGCAACAAGAAATGGCTACAACAACCTGGAAGTTGAAGGCGATTCCCAATTGGTTAGTAACATAATAAGGAAACTCAATAATGGGATGACATGGGATAAAGTCACGCAAAGCTGGAGGACGACTAGCCTGGTCCAAGATTTGGAAACTATTTCAAAGAGATTTGAATACATGATCATCAAGCATGTAAGAAGGGAATGCAAGAGAGTAGCGGATTTCCTTGCAAATTGGGGAAGTAATGAACAAGGAGGCAAGGTGGATAACATATGGGTGACCTAGCTAGAGGAGCCAAGATTAGAGCCCCTCAAAGTAATACTAGCCCAAGATTTCCATGAAGACACGAACTCAAGATAACAGACACAGGTGTCCCCCGATCGAGGTGATAAAGAAGGAAAGTACAAGAAGGTGGATAGCGCTTGGGAGAGGTTGGATAGGACGGCCACCTAATGCCCTCACCGTCGATCAAAAGGCCATGGTGGCATCCTGCATGCCTACGGGAGTTTCGAGGCAGCGTAGTGGAAGGAGTGTGGGGAGAGAGGAGGTTAGAAACGGCGGCGATAGTGGGATGGGACATGGGCCAGATGGGCTGAGGTACTTGAGGGTGGTAAGGAGGGGAGGAAAACTTAGTATGCGGCGAAGGGAGGAGGAGAACTGTGCTGCGCAGGTGTTGGGAGCTTCGACGGGCAAGCATGAACTCGGGTATGTCTCCTTTGGCTCTCCTCCTGCATTTCTCTCTGACATGCTTAGTATGATGGAAGAGAGGGGTCTGATGGGAACTGATGGGGAGGAGTGGTGTATGAGTAGGTTAGCTTTTTACTCTGCCATGCAAAATAAGGCAGAAGAGGGGGTAAGCAGGGATTTGTAAAAGAAGGGCGGAGGTTGAGCGAGCCAAAGGGTTGCCTGGGGAGAAAGAGCAAGGATCAGAGCACAAATATTCTGGGGAATTGCAGTAGGGGGACAGAGAGTCAACCCGAGAAAACTGTGAACCCTGCCCAGGCGACGGCTAGTATGACAGAGGGTTTACTCACCTTCCTTTATCTAGGGGGGGAGAGACCATGGACTCCTCAGAACAACGGAGATGGTCGGAGTGGGGTAGGAAGGCTTAGTGATAAGGAAATGCTGACTGATGGGAAGTTTGTAGCTCATCGAAAGCTAACTTTTGCTGGTGATAACTGTAAATAGGTGACAATAAAGGAGAAAATGGCGTGCCTGGGTAGAGGCAGGGGGCATGGAGGCAGAGGGCGACAAAGCCAATCGAGCAGAGGTGAACAACCAATATTGGCACCAACAAGCTAGAGTTGAGGAAGGAGATCCATGAGGACAACAGTCCAGGAGGCAGCTCGAGCCTATAGAGAAGGGACGGACGCGGACATTCGGCAATTAATTCAAGAAATGGAAGACAGTGTAATGGAAGAGGAATCAGAACCTGAGATGGAGGAATGGGGAGATATCATCCCTGACCCAGGTCACACCAGAGGCCAAATGACGCTTTATAGGCAAGCTCTTCATGTGTACTGGGTGTTAAAGCGGCTACTAGCGAAGGCTCTCGAGCAAGTGGCAAGAGAAGTGGCAGCAATAGCCCAAGGAATGCCGAATATTAAAAAGGAAATGAAAAACTTGCAGATCATCATGATAATGCAAGACAGCAAGCTGGATGAGATCCAGCAAAGGCTGATATAGATGACTCCAGCACCTAATGACTCGATGGTAGCACCTACTAATGCAGATTTGGTCACTGATGACCGAAAGGACTAATCCTTCATAGTTTCTTCTTATATGTTTATATGTTAGTTTTTAGCATTTTAAGTGTTTTTAGATGTACAGTTGGTGAGCTCCAGTATTGCAGCAATGATGCTGCAACTCTTGGGACTCCCTACTTTACTTTTATCAATCTGGTAGTTCATAACAAACTTGGAAGCGACGGTGCTATATGCACAAGTACTAGCTCTCACTGCAAGTTGTCACTTGACTAGCTAGCACAAGTTCGCTAGGAGCTTAAGCCAACTTCTATGAGTTCTCAGAAGAAGCTTTTAACTGTGATGGAAGAAAGCTAACTCAAAAGAGGCTAGTCTACTTGCAGAGAGAAGATGAAAGCTGAAAGGAAATGCAAACCCTAGTAAACCCTAGTTGTACCAACTAACCATACTCGTGCAAGAAAAGAGATGTAAGCTGCTGAAATGGATGCCATGGAATATTGAGAAGTAAAATGCATGTGTTTAATCTATTTCTAAAAAATGGAAAAATCATCTTTTTGTATTCTTGAGCAATTTTATGCAGAATTATTATGCATGTGTTTTAACTATTTTTTACTGTGAAGAGGTTTATTGGCGAAAGGAAATGGAGTGGGTGTTTGTAGGAGGTTGGGAAGGTGTGGAGAGGACCTAAGGAGTCTCTAGCACCCTTCTAGATATTTCCACCATGCTCAGATCTCGAAAAATTGCTCGTGTGAACTTCTACAGGAGGCTGCAGGGGATCTACAGGAAATTCTACAATAAGTTCTACAGGAATAGGCCGAAAGTGGTTTTTAGAGGGTTGATGGTGGAAAAACAGTGGGAAAGTGGAAATGAAGGATGGATAAGGGTGTTAATAGGTTTAGGAATTGGTAAATGAAGCTCAGGAGTGATGAAGATGATTGGATTTGTTCAAGGATGAAGAAAGCAATGTTGCACAAAAATGTAGAAATTAGGGCAAGTTGGGAAAGTGTGGCGAATGAGGGAAATAAATCTTGAGCGAAGGATTAGAGCAGGTTGTATGATGGAGGAAGGGTAGGTAGGAGTGTCTTACAAGTGCTCTGCACACTACTTTCCAAAACTGATCCAAACAAAGACTAAAAAAACATAGATTTATCTATTTTGACCTAATCTGCCCTAAAAACCAGAAATGTGATGAACAGAAGTTTATAGACAGGAAATCATGCAAGAAAGATATGAAAACTGAGCAAGAACAGGTCTAACCATGAAAACACAACTGATATCAACTTTTCCAACTCAAAATCTTACACTAGCAAGTGCATTGGAAGGCAAAAACAGTGTTTTTGTGGCAGCAAGTGTGCCTTGGTCTCAATTCATGGTCCCAAGGAGGGAGAAATGAGATCAAGGACTGCTTGGTAGCCTTTTTATGGATATTTTATGTTACCAAACTATCAAATCAACCTGAAGCATGAACAACTATCTTAATCATAAAAAACAACGTAAGTAATAAAGCAAGATATTAACCTAAATAACAGAAATTATTCTATGAATGCAATAAAAATACATAAAAGTACACAAAGGAGGTACTGGGCACTTGGGTTGGGTCCAACCCCAAGAGCTACAACCTCCTAAAAAAGATCAGAGCTGGTGCAAAGCTGGATTCATCTTCAATGATCAAAAATAATAGTTACATCCCAAAAACTATCTACAAGAAGAAGCTCGAAAATGCGCTGATACAGGGCTGCACTAAAGTGCAAAAATAGACTAACAAATGACTAGACTATTAAGGCTTGAAGCCTTCCTACTTATGCAAACGAGGACTACCAATAGTCCTCCTTAACTTTAGGAGCTTGGCTGCCCAAAACTACAGTTAATCAGCCACTTCACTAGACCTGCTCGGCTGCCCCTTGAAATCATCTTTGGTGGGCTGTTGAACTCCGAGCTGATGGTGGAGAACTCAAGGAAGGGTCATTTAGTGCAGGAGACACCCCTCCTACAAATCCTCAGCCTTGTTTCTTTGTATTTGGCTGCTAATATGCTTATAAATGCCTGATCTTGGTCCAAAAATGTCTAAAAATCTGCAATAAGCACGTATTAGACTTTCTGGTAAAGTGACTATTCCCATTCACACAATTAACATAAATATATTCAAAAGCATGCATAAAACTATGGAGAATGGTGGATTAAATGAGAATAATAGGCAAAATGAGCCCATATAGTTATCCATTTCCGGGGCTCATCATCACCCCCTGTTGAATGTGTTTCTCATCCTCTGAGAAACTAATCTAGTTCATAATCTTTGATCGCTTTCACTGCCTCTCTGACATCCCAGGCCTCTGAGGTGATGTCCTCTTCTTTATCATGAAAATCTGCCTTTCTGTCTACTTCCTCCCATTGTCATTGCTCCTCTTCTTTCTTGACCCCTTCTAACAGCGCTAGCAGTAGTGGAGGGCTGAACTTAAGGCCAATCCAATTGGCTTTCAAGTTTTGCATTGATTTTTTGTATAGGGGTACTCTTCTCATAGCCTCCCTCATTCTGGTTGGGGAGTAGTACTCTCTTATTTTCAGACTATGGGACAATGTGTTCCATCTCCTTGTGCAAGCATGAATGCAATTATCACCAAACAGTCTTTCCATGTCTTCAAAGTGAGCAATGGCCTGAGCTTGCCTTTCAACATAGTCAGGTGCGATGTGAGGGTTGTCTACAAGGTACCGATGGGAATATCTAAGAGTTGAGGGATCTTCTGGTTCTGTCCTGATCATGAGTGGCTCACTTAGTTCCCTGGCCATAATCTTCTGAATCTCTACTGCCCTCTTTTCCTAATGGCTTAACCAAGAAGCCATGGCCATGAGTTGCAGATCTCTTAATACAGTGTTTGGGTCCCATAGATTCATGTTAGGAAGTGCCAAGTTGTGTAAATAGAATTATGCTAACTTGGCCTTATCTTCAGCTGAACTACTATCACACAATTGCAGAATCTGATTGTAATTCTGAAATGGAGTGGTGCCCCTTTGGGCCAATGTGTTAATTTGAAACTACAACCATTGGTCTTTAAGATATAATGCATAATATTTAGCAGGTTGCCTACATTGTAAGGCTTCTACTACCCAACTGGCCATGCAAGCCATTTGGGCTTCTTCTTCTTGCAACTGATGTTTTAAAACTTTTATTTCTTTTGCTGCCTGAGACTCCTGTTCTTGCAGCAGTTTTCTTAGCATCTCCACATTAGCTTGTAGCTCTCCCTATTTCTTTTGTTCCTAAGTTGTTTCCTTGTCTGTTGGAGGTCCTTCTTGCTGCTGCTGCCCTCCCAAAATGGACAACCTATCTTCCTTATGGACTTGCTGTAGCTGCAACTACTTTTTCAGCAGCTCATTCTCCTCCTGTAGCTGGGCTCTTTTGTAGCTTTCTATGTGCCTCACCATGGCCAATTCCCCTCTTAATTCTTTTAGCTTATCCTCCATGTGGCCTATGTCCTAAAATCCTTTATATTTGGCGATTTGCATCCATGTGTGTGTTTTGACCCTCTCTTTCTCTAATTCGAAAAATAACGGTACATCAAATTTCTATGGGATGATTTTCCCACCCTCCAATAGATTGTAATATGAGCCCAAATTAGGCTGAGGGGTAGGTTCAGGTATTTCTTTAGCCTTGATCTCCCCTTGTGACTGTTTGGCTGCCTTCTCCTCCAATTTCTCAGCCTCTTTTAACTTGGCTAGAGTTTCCTGTAGAGATGTTTCAGCTTCATGTATAACTGCCTTTGAGTCCATCAAATTAATTCTCTCTTTCCATGTGGAGGTTTTTGGGCTTCTTCTTTCATAGGTGATAGATATCCTAGAAGGAGACTCTTCCTTCTTTTTAGTGGGTGAGTCAATGACAATTGGTTCCTTGGATGGTGGCTGGGGTTTGCCCACTTTGATCCTTGTGCCTTTTCTGGCTTTAAAGTACATGGAGTTTTGCCTTTTTCTTTTTCCTTTTTGTTTTGTAGGTGTGCTTAATGCGGCAAGCACAACTGCTGCTTCCCTTGCCAACATTTCAGGGGATTTCTCTTTCTGTTGTTCTTTCCCTTCACTTCCTGTAGAAATCTCTATGCCCCCTGTTTCTGCTTGTGTCACTGATATCTCAGGGTATGTCTTTTATTTCTCTTGTTGGGTGCCCGCCTTAGCTGTGGCAGCCTTCTTTTGGGATTTCTTGGCCTTTTTCTTTCCAATCTTTGTCCTTTTTCCCTTCTTTGTTTTTTTGGTTTTCTCTTTTACTGTCTTAGGCTCAGCAGTCTTGTCAAATTCCTCTTTTTCCTTCTGTTCTTCCTCTATTTTTCCCTCTGCTTAAATGCCTTGTGCTCCCTCATCAATATTCTTCTCAATTTCTTCAGTTTGCTCCCCCTCATCATTGTTGGATGCGCTGATGTTCTCAGCCAAAGTTCTAATGTTATCATCCCTGGACATATTTCTGAAGATTTTCCAAGCTACGGGGACATTATAGGTGTGTAAAGCATATTCCACCAACAGTTGATGATTCCATGGTGCGCTAACTGATCCAGGACTCCTGCATTTAGCTTTGTACCACATTCAATTAAAGATTGAAGGAGGAAATATGGGATGCTTAGTTTTTTAGCTGGAGGCAAGTCCATTCCATACCTCAATTCATGTAGCAACCTGAAATGATAACCATAGATGATGCTAAACCTCCCTTCACATGTGATATACTTCATTATTTGATAATTGACTTCACTCCAGAGAGGAGGCAAGCTTGTCCTTCTGACCCCGTTTTTGTCTTCTACACGATGCTCCTCAGGCAGAAAAATGTTTTCTTAACCACTTGTCCCAATGATTTCTCCTCTTTGCTCCAAGGGAGCCCCAATGGTAGACCGGTAATTCTACTGATGAAATCAGGGGTAAGTTCTAAGGCCAAACCCCTAAAACTCACTGTGGCATGTGTCTTCGAATGTGGTCTCAGGGACATCAAAAACTCTTCAGTCACCTCCTCGTCATAACCCTGAATTCTGGCAAAGAAGGATATACAGTTTGCCCTGGTGAAAAGGTCCACCACCTCATGGTGCTCATACAATTTGCTAGAGTTTAAGGGTTCTTTTCTCATGAATCCTCCTGGCATGGTGTTGAGTTTGTGTTTTAACCAGAAACGAAAATGCTCAGGTGGAAAAAAACAGTCAATCACTGAAATAGAGGATAGCTGAATTCGGTTTTTCCTGAACCCAAGAAGGAATTTCTTGTGTGCTTCCTTACAACATCAAATGAAAATAATTCCCCTGTTTTAAACTGTTGTCACCCGGAATTTGACTGTTTGTTTATGAAAAGAAATTTCTTTCTAAAGAACAGAGGATAAAGACACATGTTCTTTTCTCAGCACATAGATAGATATGCAAATTCGATTTTTTTCACATACACACAGGCTGGACTCTACTGTTGCATGTATCTTCCTTATAGGAGAATTTGAAAAATGATGAGGAGATTTCGTATGCAGAGAAAAAAAAGAAACTGGGTAGACTTAGTGAAATATGCAGGCAGACTTTCACTTTTTTCAATGCACAGGCAGACTTTCACTCTCATTTTTCAATCTAATGCCGTGTTCAATTCACCACCTTACACAAACAAATCATGCACAGAGAAGTTTTCCTGAGCCTACCTCGTTTTGAGCTTGAAATTCGATGAAAATCCCAGGTTTTCTTTCTGCAGAGCTGTTCTCTGCCTTTCTTGTAGAACCCTTCCTGTAGAAGTCACCCGGCTCCTGTAGCATGAAACTGTGCTTCCTGTAGAGCCTGATAAGCAGGAGATTTTCAAAAAAAAAGCATAAATCTGGCGGAGGGTGATTGGTTAACTGCTCTTGAAGTGGTAGATGCGTACTCCAGTCGAGAACGTCGTGAAGGCAAAATGAACAAAGGGTGGTGAATGTCTTAACTGAGCTGTCTTTTAACTGCGGGTGTGATTCGTGGTGAGGAGATGAGGTGGCCGGACCAGACCGTTGATCCTATGTCATGGTCATAATGTTTCTGCATGTCGTCTGACTGCCATCACCTCCCTTACTCCCGTTATCTGCCACCACCACTACCAGTCCCGAATATTTCTTCCTGAATGGACATTCCACACGTGTTGGCTGTGTATCTGATCGGCAGTTTTGAATTTGACGAGGCTCGTTTGGATTCCACGAGGATGTGTAACTGAACGAGGGTGGCTAGTTAACTGGCCACTGATTCCATTCAATCCAAACCATTCCCATAGTCACACAGCCTTGAAATATGATTCATGTAATTGAGGAATAGGTTTAGGCACTTACCTGTGCAGTCGCGGCCGTGTTATGCACATTTCGGATTTTGGAACCCATTTCTTCATTGTTGTTGCTGCTTGCGCTCTGCATGCTCGGCCTTAGGCTGTTTCTGATGTTCACACATTCAAACAGAGCTCCATGCATGTTTCATATGCTATACTTTGTTGTCCCTGTCTCTGGAGTATGTCTTTCAGAGGGATCAACTGCTATAGGAACCCTGTAGGATTTCCTGGAGCTGCTTCTCTTTTTGAAATTCAAGCTAAAATGAGTAGGGCTACAACTTCTAACGAGGGTCTCAGCTGACAAGGAATCACAAATGGAGGGTATCAGGTATGGTGAGTGAAAAAAACTGTTGCTTTGATTTGTCATTAAAATTTTGTTTGCAGCATGAAAAAACAGGATTTTTGTGTGTGACTGTGCAGGGGCATAAAAACGAGTGTAATGGAGGTGTACATAGATGGAAAAGGGTGACATATGGCGAGGGATGGAGGTGGGGAGGTTCATAAGCCTCATAGGCAGATTTCAAACCCTCGGGTCCTCTTCTGAGATTTATTTTGGCTTGTCTGTAGTTTCTACAAGATCCTCTTGTAGAAGATACAGAGCTTCCTATAGGATGTGGAATTTCGGATCAAATGAGACCAGATCTTGGGAAAGGGTAACGATGATGGGGGAATGGATTGTGAGGGATGCATGCATCCTGGTCATGTCCTCCGTCTTTGTCTTGTGCGATCCTCCTAAAACCTATAATGACCTTCCTGCAACCTACAATTTATTCAACAGAAATTAGGTTTATTTTTCTCTTTTTTCTTCTTTTTATTTTTCTTTTTTTCTCTTTTTTTTTGTCTGAGATAGCTGGGGTGCCTCCAGGAGGTTTTCACCCTCATTGTCTACCCTGGGCGCCTCCAAGGGGTTTTCACTCAAGGATCTTTTATTCCTTTTTTCTTTTCTCTGTGTTTTTTTCTTCTGTTTTTTCTCTTCTTCTTTTTTGTGTTTGTTTTTTCATGGTGTAGGTGGAGTGGAGACAGAGACCTGCTCCACTACCAATACTGATTTACCAAGAGTCTCAATGAACTCCTGCTTGGAAAGGGGCTTCCTTTAGATCTTCAATCTATGCCCATTGACGAGCATGGGGGATGGCTTCTTCGTCAATGGTTTGAATAAGGACTGAACCATTGTCATTGCATGTTTCCACTGTATATGGTCCCAGTCATATTGTCCTCATCTTGCCCTTGAAATCCTTGTATCTTGAATCATATAGCAGTGCCCAATCTCCTGGCTGAAATTTATTTTCTTTGAGGTGTCGGTCATGCCATATCTTTCTTTGAAGTTGGATTACCTCTGAGTGGAGAAGGGTCTGCATTCTCTATTCATTTAATCCATTCAGCTGAAGCAATCTTTCCTGTTGTGCATGGCTGAGATCTAGGTCCAACTAAGCTGCCAATCGCAATGTGTTATATTCAAATTCTATGGATAGCAAAGCCTTCTTCCCATAGACCAGATCATAGGGTGTGAAACCTGTTGTAGTTTTCCAAGTAGTGTTATAAGCCCAGGTGGCCTAAACCAAGCAATCTGTCCAATCTTTTCTGCTGCTTCTCACTACCTTAGTTAAAATCCCTTCCAAAGCTGTGTTAGTAACTTCCACCTGTCCATTTGCTTGCGTATGATAGGGGGTGGAAGTTTCGTGCTTAATCTTGTGATGAGTGAGCAGGTCTTCAATCGGGTTAGAGGTAAACTAACTTCCTTGATCTGTGACTAATTCTCTTGGGTAGCCAAACTTGTAGAAGATATTTTCCCTCAAAAACTCAACTACCTTTTCTTCTATTGCTGCTTTGATTGCCTTTGCTTCCACCCACTTTGCAAGGTAATCTGTGCACACAATGATGTAGGACTTCTGTTTTGAAGGAGGGTTGATAGGACCCACAAAGTCCATGCCCCACTTCTAAAATGGCTCGAAAGTCACTTAAGGCTGCAAGGGAATCTCATCCTTTGGAGTAGGTTTCCCCATCCTTTGACATCTATCACATTGGCTGATGTACCCTGACATCTTGATGAAAAGTGGGCCAATAGTACCCTGCCTGTAGAATTTTGAAGGTGGTTCTCTGTGCTGTAAAGTGGCCTCCACAGGGCCCATCATGACAGGTTAGGAGGATGTCAAAAATTTCCTCCTCCTTGACACATCGCCTCAAAATCTGATCTGGGCCAAGTTTAAAAAGATTGCCCCCAATCCAAGTGAATGGGGCACTTTTCCTCATGATCTTGCTCTTCTCTTTTGAGGACAGGTATGGCGGAAACTGTGCTGAAACCAAATAATTTGCTATATCAGCAAACCATGGAGAGTACTGAAATAGCAAACAGGTGTTCATCTGGCATTTGATCATCCACCATCCCTTCTTCACCTGCAGGCAAATCTAGTCTAGACAGAAAATCAGCAACAACATTTTCCTTACCTGGATTATCAACAATGGTCAAATCAAATTGTTGCAATAAAAGTAACCATCTAATGATATGAGCATTTACATCAAGTTTGTTCATCAAATACCTAATTGCAGCATGATCAGTATGCACGAATGTTTGATAGCCAATAATGTAGTGTCTGAACTTGTTTAGGGAATGGACTACAGCCAAGAGCTCTTTCTCGATTACAGTATAGTTTAACTCTCCCTTGGACAGATTTTTACTAACAAAATATATGGCATACAGTAGCTTCTCCTCAACTTGTCCTAAAGCTGCTCCTATGGCTTTGTTCGAGGCATCTGTGTGAATGTGGAAAGGTAGGGCACAGTTTGGACCTCTCAAGATTGGGGCAGTTATCAGCTTACCTTTCAAAGCATCTAGAGACTCTTGACAGTTGTCAGTCCATATGAACTCAGAATCTTTTCCCAAAAGACCAAACAATGGAGAGGCTAGCTTACTGAAATCTTTAATGAATCTTCTATAATATCCTGCTAAGCCTAGAAAACTCCAAACATCTCTTACATTTTGAGGAGGCAAGACCCTTTGGATGATAGCAATATTGTTGGGATCCACCTGTAAACCTTACTGAGAAATTGTATGATCTAGAATGGTCCCTTCAGTCATTAGGAATTCACATTTATCAAGAATGAGGGATAGGTTCATCTCGATACACTTGGCTAAAACTTTCCTCAGGTTCATCAAAGCTTCTTGGAAGTTAGAATCATAAGGGTTAAAGTCATCCATATAGAATTCCACTGAATCATGAACTAGCTCAGCAAATATACTCAGCACTGCTCTCTAGAAAGTGGCAAGAGCGTTGCACAACCCAAAGGGAAGGACCTAGTAGGCAAAGGTACCCCATGGACAAGTGAAAGTGGTCTTATCTTGGTATTCCGGGCTGATTTGGATCTGATTGTACCCGCTAAACCCATATAGGAAGGAAAAGAACTTCTTCCCTACCAGGCCATCTAACACTTGATCTATGAAAGGCAAAGGGAAATGGTCCTTCTTGGTGGCTTTGTTAAGTTCTCGATAATCTACATAGATTCTCCACTTCCTATTTTTCTTAGGCACAAGCACCAAAGGAGAAACCCACTCACTGTCAGAGATGGGGTAGATGAATCCTGCATCCAACAACTTTTGCAGTTCTTCTTTGACAATGTCCTTAAGGGCTGGATTCATCCTCCTTTGAGGCTGCCTGACTGGTTTACAATCCTCTTTAATGTAAATGTGATGGGTACAAACTGAAGGGTGGACTCCTTTCATCTCCTTATAGCTCCAAGAAAAAGCATCCAAATGGTTGTTCAATAAGCTACACAGCTCTTTCTCCTGAGAGGGGGATAGTGATGAGTTGATCTTCAAGGTTCTTTCAATGCCAAATTCTACATTCTTAAATCGGAGAGAGGTCAGATCAGCCACACAGAGATCAACTAAAGCATTGGCTTTGGTTTCTTCCACCAACTCTTCTAATGGAAGCACACTGGGGGGTGGATTTTGAATCAAATTCTCAATAAGATCATCCTCGGTTTGAGGACCTCCCCTAGTGGCTTCCACTGTGCACAATGGGGCAGGGTAGACTTCATCCTCATCTTCCTCCTCCAACAAGAGAGGTAAGTCATGTTATAACATAGGTTGGGTAGGAGGATATAGTACTAGCTGTTTGGACATATGCCCATTCTTGATGGTCATGCTTCCAGCTCGACAACTGATGTAAGCATCTGTAGTAGCTAACCAAGGCCTTTCCAATATGAGGGGATACCCAGTGAGTTTTTCCTTTGGCTGAAGGACCAAGAAGTCAGCAGGGTACTCCTAGGAATCAATGGAGACCATGACATCTTCCACAATCCCCTCAGGAGTCACAGTGGAGCGGTCTTCCAACTGCAGTACTGTTGAGGTCTTTCTTAGGGAACTCTGAAGGTTGAGTTTGAGCATCCTGGTCATTTCGTTAATGGCAACCCCTAGATCAATCAAAGTGTGGGGGATTATGGTGCCATCTATGTGGACATCGACTACAGGACTCCCAGGGTCTAGATATTTTGGACAGATTACCTATCCCAACATCAGGTCAGACAGTTGTCCTATGACATTGATAGTTGGGGCATCTCTCTTGCGCCTACCTAGGTGCCTGAAACACTTCTCTTTGATCAAATTATTGTAGATTGGTACATCTTTTATGGCCTGGAGAAGTGGTATTTTCACACATAACTGTTTAAGTTCTCCCAGAAGTTCAGTTTCTTCTAGGTTTGGTTGCGTTGTTCTAGTTAGTTTCTCAGGAAAGGGTGGAATGGATTTGGGTTCACTTTCTTGTTTCTCTTCCTCATCCTCCTGAGGAGGAGGTTGGCTATCTGGGAGGACCTTCTCGGATCGTATGTTGATCTCTTGAATCTCCACAGCATAGGTAAGGCATGTGGTTTCTCCAGTATATACCTGTTGGGCTTGTCTGTTATTCGGGTTTGGGTTCAGTTGAGTAGGTATCTGGGGTTGTCTTGGAGGAGCAGGAGATAATGGTTGTGGTTGAGTAGGTGGTGGAGGCAAAAGAGAGGGAGGAGAGTTGTATTGGGGCCTCCACCCCTGATGAGGTGAATTCCACTGAGGTTGTGGCTGAGTGTGAGAATGAAACAAGTGAGCAGCTGGTTGAGTATGGTATTGAGGAGGATACGACCAAGGAGGGGGTGTGGACCAGGAAGGATGAGCAGGGGGACCCCAAGAAGGCATGGAAGTGGCTTGATTGGGGTTGTAATAAGTCTGGGATGTCCCTTGCATTCCCTGCTGGTAAGGTCTAGGTCCATGTGGCCTCCTTTGGTTCATGAAGTAGAGTGGTTCAGTGGCTCCTTCAGCCCCTTGGTACATAGCTTTAAATCCGGGTAAGGAAGGGCATTGATTTGTAGGATGGTATTCTTCACAGAAAAAACACACTTCTACAAAGTGAAATGGACATTCGTTCCTAGGATGCTTTCTGGTGCACCTGGGACAAAAGATGGCCAAAGCCCTCTTGGCTTCCTCTTGCTTCTTTTGGATTCGCAAGGTATCCATTTGCATGGAAATGGTCTGTCTCATCTCGCTTTTGAAATCTTCCATCTGATTTTCAAACTCGTTTTTAAGGAATGAACTAGATAAGGGGGTACTGGCTAAGAGTTGAATTCCCCTACCTCTCTTTCTAGCTGCCCTAGAATGCTTTCTAAACACATTCTTTATGTCATCATATGGTAACTGGTAGATGTCTCCCCCGGCTAGCAAATGGAGGGTATCTAGAAGGTCTTCAAGGACTCCTCTGAGCAGAACCAACTTCAAAGATTTGGGGTCAAGTTTGAACCTGGCCCTTTTATAACTGAGTTGAAATCTCTCTTCATAGTCTTCTAAAGATTCATCACTTCCCGTGGTCATTCGAAAGATTTCTTCTTTTGTATCATTTGACCTACAGTAGTCCCGATATTTGTTATTAAAGGCTTGCTACATTTAAGCCCAAGTTGTGATATTGTTTCCAAGTAGCCCCATGAACCAGCGGAGTGCTGCATCCTTGAGGGTAGAAGGAAAGAGTTTCAACTTTTTCTCATCTTCTACATAGTCATAAGTTCGACAAAAGACAACAAACTCAAACAAGAAAGTATAAGGGTCTTCAGTAGTCAATCCATGGAAGTGAGGTAAGGCTGAGGGACTTATGTTTTTCATTTTTGTGTCCCAATTGATCTCTTGGATGGGAAAGGTACCTTCTACTCTCTCCCCATTTCCTCTACCATTTCTATTTTCAGCCATTGTCTCAGGAGGAATGGTTTCTTGCTCTTCTTCTGTTATAGGATCTTCGTATATCTCTGGAGGTTCACCTATAGGTTCTTCAGGATCACTGCCACCAAAGAAGAGAGAAGGGTGACTCAGTGATATGGTGGGGGTGTTGGGTAGGAATTTTCCTGAATTGTCTTTAATGAAATCTCTTTTTTTTTGGTGATTTTTGTTGTTGTTTTTTTTATTTTATTTTTTTTTGCTTGTACCTGCAAAAACTGAAATAGATTGAACTGCAACTAACTAAAATTGATCTTTCTGAAATGAAAATGTAGAATTGAAATGAAAGCAGGAAAGAACTAATCGATCTTGCTGAAATGAAATTGCTGAATTGAAATGAAAGCAAGAAACACTAATCTACACTTGCTGAAATGAAATTGTTGAATTGAAATGAAAGCAGGAAACACTAATCTACACTTGCTGAAATGAAATTGCGGAATTGAAATGAAAGCAGGAAATGGTCTAATCTACTTTTGCAGAATTGAAATGAAACAACTACTCTACTCTTGCTCTCAAATAAACTGCTTAGCAGAAGGTTGCAGTAGAAAATAGAAGAAAAGCAGTAATCACAAAATACTTTGATTCTTCCCGAGAAATGGCGCCAAAAAGATGGTGAGCTCCAGTATTGCAGCAATGATGTTGCAACTCCTGGGGCTCCCTACTTTACTTTTATCAACACGGTAGTTCATAACAAACTTGGAAGCGACGGTGCTATATGCACAAGTACTAGCTCTTACTGCAGGCTGTCACTTGATCAGCTGGCACAAGTTCGCTAGGAGCTTAAGACAACTTCTATGAGTTCTCAGAAGAAGCTTTTAACTGTGATGGATGAAAGCTAACTCAAAAGAGGCTAGTCCACTTGCAGAGAGAAGATGAAAGCTTAAAGGAAATGCAAACCCTAGTAAACCCTAGTTGTACCAACTAACCCTACTCGTGCAAGAAAAGAGATGTACGTTGCTAAAATGGATGCCATGGACTATTGAGAAGGTAAAATGCATGTTTTTAAGCTACTTCTGAAGGTAAACATGGAAAAATCATCTTTTTGTATTCTTGAGCAATTTTATGCAGAATTATTATGCATGTGTTTTAACTATTTTTGACTGTGCAGAGGTTTATTGGCGAAAGGAAATGGAGTGGGCGTTTGTAGGAGGTTGGGAAGGTGTGGAGAGGACCTAAGGAGTTCCTAGAATCCTTCTAGAGATTTCCACCATGCTCAGATCTTGAAAAATCGCTCGCGTGAACTTCTATAGGAGGCTGCAGGGGATCTACAGGAAATTCTACTAGAAGTTCAACAAGAACAGGCTGAAAGTGGTTTTTAGAGGGTTGATGGTGGCAAAACGGTGGGAAAATGGAAATGAAGGATGGATAAGGGTGTTAAGAGGTTTAGGACCTAGTAAATGAAGCTCAGGAGTGATGAAGATGGTTGGATTTGTTCAAGGATGAAGAAAGCAATGTTGCACAAAAATGTAGAAATTAGGGCAAGTTGGGAAAGTGTGGCGAATGAGGGAAAGAAATATTGAGCGAAGGATTGGAGTAGGTTGTATGATGGAAGAATGGTAGGTAGGAGTGTCTTACAAGTGCTCTACACACTACTTTCCAAAACTGATCGAAACAGAGACTAAAAAGATAGAGATTTATCTATTTTGTACTAATCTGCCCTAAAAACCAGAAATGTGATGAACAGAAGTTTATAGACAGGAAATCATGCAAGAAATCTATGGAAACTGAGCAAGAACAGATCTAAGCATGAAAACACAACTGATATCAACTTTTCCAACTCAAAATCTAACACTAGCAATTGCATTGGAAGGCAAAAACAGTGTTTTTGTGGCAGCAAGTGTGCCTTGGTCTCAATTCATGGTCCCAAGGAGGGAGAAATGAGATCAAGGACTACTTGGTAGCCTTTTTGTGGATCTTTTCTATTATCAAACTGTCAAATCAAGCTAAAGCATGAATAGCTATCTTAATCATCAAAAACAACTTAAGTAATAAAGCAAGATTTTAAGCTAAGGAACAAAAATTATTCTATGAATGCAAGAAAAACACATAAAAGTACACAAAGGAGGTATTGGGCACTCGGGTTGGGCCCAAACCCAAGAGCTACAGCCTCCTAAGAAAGATCAGAGCTAGTGCAAAGTTGGATTCATCTTCATTGATCAAAAATAATAGTTACATTCCAAAAACTGTCTACAAGAAGAAGCTCGAAAATGTGCTGATACAGCGCTGCACTAAAGTGCGAAAATATACTAACAAATGACTAAAGTACTAAGGCTTGAATCCTTCCTACTTATGCAAACGAGGATCCCAACAGTCCTCCATAACTTTAGGAGCTTGGCTGCCCAAAACTACAGTTAATCAGCCACTTCACTAGACCTGCTCGGCTGCCCCTTGAAATCATCTTTGGTGGGCTTTTGAACTCCGAGCTGATGTTGGAGAACTCGAGGAAGGGGTCATTTAGTGCAGGAGACACCCTTCCTACAAATCCTCAGCCCTTTTTCTTCGTATTTGGCTGCCAATCTACTCATAAATGCCTGATCTTAGTCCAAAAATGTCCAAAAATCTGCAATAAGCACGTATTAGACTTTGTGGTAAAGTGACTATTCCCATTCACACAATTAGCATAAATATATTCAAAAGCATGCATAAAACTATGGAGAATGGTGGATTAAATGATAATAATAGGCAAAATGAGCCCATATAGTTACCCATTTTCGGGGCTCATCAACAGTGCATGTAGCATGGATGGAAAGACTGATTAAATTTTGTCACTGGATGGCTTATAACAAACTCAGGTGGCCAACAGACTTGGTTTCCCATATGGGCAAGTTGAGGCCACCAAAATGTTGTATCCGGTTCAACTTGTTTTTATAAATAGAAAAGGAAGGTACTACCCTAGCTTACAAAAAAAAATTTATTACAACTCATCCTTATCTCTTTAATTGATGGATAAATTCCTCAATTAATGGAGAAGCTATTGCATGTCCCCACATAGGCTTCATGTTTGATTTTCTACAACTAATTATCTCATGGTGAATTAATTAATTATTTTACAAATAGCTGTTAAGATCAAATTCACTTCTATATTTAACATTTCTTGTTGCTATTTTCAACAAAAACTGCTGAAATATGATGATCATTTTTTGTTGTTTGACTACTCGAACATGATGGAATTCCTTTGAAAAAATGTGTATTTCTATAGGGTAGTTTACAAAAAGTGGTCAAAAATTCCCTTAGTCATAAATTTGTATAAATTAAGAGTTTCTCTTGTAAGGGAAAGTGTCTTGGTTCTAGAAGGAATCTAGGTTGTTAGGGAGTTTTGGTGTATTGTAATTCTTATCTATGTGGCACATTTTAGGATGATATATTCATAAAGTGTAGGTAAAAGATATTTTGATTTGTTAAGCTGGTAAGGAGAGACGGGGAGATAGGAAATAGAAAAGATAGAAGCGAGATCGACTAAGTATGTTACTGTGTAAATTTAGTCATATTTTATATATCTTTCATGTTAATGGAACTGTGTGAATTATCCTCCAATTGTGTTTAAACTCTTTGCATGGGAACTAGTAGATCATTTTTGTGGGTATTGTGCCTGGGAATTTCATGTTGGGACGAGTGTAAGATTGTGTGTATAGATAATTGAGATCCATAGTTAAGTGAAGGTGTGTGTAAATCTCCCTTAAGCCTATGTATATGCATTTGTGTGTCGAGTGTGGCAGGTCGAAATTGGTGAATGATCTGAGGAAGAAAAAGAAGGATTTAAGTCAAAATCGTATGGACAAGCTAGAGGTTGGATGTTGATAAAGCATCAGTGCTCCATTGAGAGTCATCAAATCAATAAATGGGCCTTTGGGCCATCAAGAACAGGTTAATAGAGTACAAGACCCTTTACCACCTAGTGACCTGCCACTTGCGTCCATTGAAAAAATGTTGAAGGCCAGAGTTTGTTAACGAGCAACGAGAGATCCTTCCAACTAATGGGCCTGACAGATGGATAGTTTCCCATTCGTTACATATCGGTAACCACTCTACTACTTACATGGGTAGTGTTGGAGAGTTGAGGAGTGGAAATAGGTGATGAGGAGTCTCATTGAATATTGAAGTTGAGTGAGGGAAAGTTTCATGTCACTTCTGGTATCTCCAATTGGGGTCATGGGGGAAGGTGTACTGTAGCAGGGAGGCTGAGATCCAATGGGTAGATGAGACCTACATGACATTAGGCTAATGTCTCGTGGGATTTCAAGACATTAGAATCCTGGGAGGAGTACGTGGTAGTGGGTCGTGTTATCACTACGTAATTTTCCTAGGCTAAGGAAGAAAACTACAAAGGTGTTGAAGGCTCAAAATTTCCTTGCCTCACCATCGGGGAAACCATCCGGTCAGGAACTTAAATATCATTTCTTTTCTGTTTGGGATAGTGGTTCTGACTGGGGATATAGGGACTAGTTTCCCGTTCAAATATATGATGGAATTTGAGGTGTGATATAGATGGGGTGAAAGCAATTTGATAGAGTAAATATGAATGCAAATAAATAAATCTATATCTATCTATCTAATTCTCGGGATATAATTGACTTTGCATATGAAATTTTATAAAGATTTCTTTATAAATGAAAGACAATATAGATCATAAAACATTTAAAAGAGTTCAAATGAATTAAAGATAATTAAATTGATTAAATAGTTAATCAATTTAGTTGTTAAGCACAGATCACATAAAAATTATATTATTTCATACATACCACTAAAGATAACAATTAATACACTTTTCAATAGTGAAACAATGATTAATTGATTTGTGATATTGCATATAATAAAACGATAACAAAATTTGACTGACTTTTAAACATAAAACATAGCATCAATACAAATATAATAGTACCACATATATCAGTGCTCTTCTCACGGAAGAAAACAGTCTCTGGCCCAGACTTTCTATTAAAATTATTAAAGAAATACAGAAGTGCAAGTTCCTTGAGTCTTCTTACAAAAATTCTAAGCCCCTTCCCTAAAGACAATAGAGGGTATTTATAAATAAAAGTTATACTATGAAAATAGAAAATGCATATTTTGCTTAGGAGTTTAAAACAAACACTCCTCAAAATAGGGAACAAAAAGAAAAAAATAGCTTCAGTTTTAACAAGAAACTAAAGATGGGAAGTTGACTACTCTCCCATTTGCTCTTGTAACTTGTAAATAGCCTCCATCACTTCAATTCTGGGGGATGAGCTGGCCTGATCCGCATCTATCCTGCAAACAAGGCATCTGAAAGAGGTGGGAGCATGTATTCAGTTGCATTAACAAGGTTGTGAAGAACTAACCATTGACCATAGGGCTTTACCAAGAACTGTTGATGATATTCAATATTTAACTTAGATAATTTCTTGATGCTATCTTCTTTTTCCTTAGATTTGTTATGCCAATACCCTATGAGTTTTTGAGTATCTGACAACCATTCTCCTAGGCACTCAGTAATAAGAGAATTTTCTAGACTTTCTCTAACAGTTTTGGTAACTTGGCCTATTAGGTCTCTTTCTCTGTAGATCGCTTCTTCAACCTTCTTTAATCTAATATCCCAATCTCTGAAAATAATATCTTTGTATGATTCTTGTATTTTGGGAAGATTTGCTTTCATTCTGTCTGTATTGTCCTACCAAGTAATGAAGTTAGAAATCTTGTTGTTGATATCTTCATAGTATGTTCTTAATTCAGACATTTGATCAGTCAATGAGTCACTGTTTTTGTAGAGGTCATTGATGAACTTTAACTTCTTACAGACATTCACTTTTTTTTATAAAGGAGAGCATTGATCTCTCCTTATTCTTTTCTTAATCCTTCAATATCAGTGTCTTTTTGTGTCTGATTTATTTCAAGTTGAAGTTGGTCAATCTGTGCATTTCGAATCTGAATATCAGAATCGTTTTGAACTTTGAATTGATTAAACTTAGTTTTTAACTTTGACAACTTAAGTTTCCATTCTTACTCAATATCATGTCTTGAATTAAGTAATGTTTGTTCTAAATGCAAGATTTTTTCATCTTTTTCTTTAACCAGTTGTTGAACCTCAGTAGCTTTGAAAATGGTGGTCGTAGCGTAGGCTCCTATAGATTGTGAAAGCTTAGCTAAAACATCAGACAAATTATATTGATAATATTTCCATACCATATCTAATGGGACGCTTCCAGGAAGAATTTCCTGAGAATGTTCCATTCTTCTTTTCTTCTTTTGTCGACTAATGACAGCACAGTGTTCAGGACTATAGAAAATATCAATAGGGGGGATCCCTTCTACTCTGAGAACAATATCAGAGGTGGGGACTATCGGGATAACTTCTTTATCCATTATTTGACTTGATGACTCATTTACAAGAGACTTTGTCTTGCTGGCTACAGGAGTCTTATCTATCTCCATTGAAGTTGAATCCTGCACTTCCTTCTCTTGTGTGCTATCTAGTTCTTTGTTGAATTGATCCCAGAATTTATCGAGCTCGCTAGTAGACAGGAGTTATTCTATTTGTTTCTCTGAAATGTAGTAGTGGGTATCTTTTCTATTTCCTTTGTAGACAGCAGCAAAGACTTTTGTGTAGCCAATTCTAGCTGTAAAGCAATTAGGAATTCAGAAGGTAGTTTATATAGCCTTACATTTCTATATTCTTGGAATAAGACAAAATCCTCGAGGCCAGTCAAATTTGTGCTAAATGTTACACCTGTCTATATGACTCACATGTCTCAAATAAATCATCAAAGTCATGAGGTTCATGAATAAATGGCCTTATTTTAACCTAAGTGATGAAATCATGAATGACCTTTTTAGGGTCATACAGTCTAGGAGGAATAGTGGGGAGCTTCATGCCCTCAATTTTTTTGATTCTAGGACAGAATGATTGTAATTTTCAAGAGAATAGACTCCACATTGAATAGGAAATTTTTGCCAAATATCCTTTTTTGGAGTCTTTCAAGACTGTAGTCACACCATGACCTACGGTCTGATAAGCAATTTCCCGAGCCAGAAGCTTATCGGGAAAATAAATAGGAAGAACATGTGGGGCCACAAAACTCCCAAATACTCTGACATAAGTAAAATTTTCTTCAGTAAAACAACTGCCAACAACAGTTAAGTCTGTCGTGGCTTCTTGAGACAACCTGGAGGCATTTTGATCAAAAGTTTATCTATACAAAGGTAGCATTACTTTATTGCAAATTCTGTAAAAATGAGGTTGGTACTTAGATTCCCATAGGATATCATGATTTAAGTTAGTTGGTGTAGGATCTTCAAGTGTCCATTTCCATCCCATTGAAGGAAAATCAAAAGAGAAACAAATGGCATCCATAATATAGGCACTCATATAAAACATCGGCAAGATTCTCTCTGAAACACTGTGCTTTTGCCTATATTCTAAGATTTTGGATGCAATATTGTTGGACAATATAATCGCCCAATCCATAACTTCATAACTAGAAGCATCTTGAATCAAGGGAACCCATTCAACTGTAAATTTTTGTGTGTTCGGAGAACCAAAAAGTCTACATATCATAGCATCATCATAACAGAATGGACCGGCAATAGAAGTTAAATAACATATACCCTCACTAGCATGCTTGTGCTTGCTTGGGTCTTGTCTCCATTGTCTAATGGGATACGACTCTAATTTTTTCTTATCTACAAACCTTTTAAGAAACTTCTTGTCATAAATCTTTTGGGGGTCTTTCAAATGATACATTCTCTTCAAATCTACAGCTTTGAAGGATCCTACTATTGTTTTAATTGATGTCAATAATGTCCTTTCTTCAATATTCACATTATCAATCATCCACTTGATCATATCTACGTAGGGTATGATTTTAGGCCATGCAACAATTCAGTCAAGAAAAGAATTGGGGAAATCAGAGAAGGTAGCTTTAGATGATGATGGGGCGTCCATTGTTTCTTCCTTGACTACTATTACCCTGGGACTTTCTCCTTCAAATAGATTATACATTGATTCCTAGGAGGAAGTACCCGAATCTGGCGTGCATGTAGTGTCTCTAAATAATGGAGTCATCTCTATTGCTTATGTTTTGGACTGAGTTACTTATGTTTGAACAAACGACCCTTTTCCTTTCTTTCCTGCTTTGGACATTTCAACGGAATGTCATTTATTAGTATTAGCCTGCAGAAAGGAAACACAGAGGAATGTTTTAGATCTCCAAGGATGAAAGGACACGCAGGATAAATACATATGTTTCAAATAACAACCTGCCAATTAAATCAATTTCGTCAAACGAGGGACATTAAAACTGTTAGATTTGAAATTTAATGAAAATCTAAGTACACATGGATCCTCATTAAGTGGATCTTAGTCAGCAATTTCGCATCACAAATCTTCTTTGGAAGTATTTCATTTGAATTAATGTTGCGATCTGCGATATGAAATATCGCATACATCGCATCAAAGATCATGCAGTGTTTATTTTATATCGTAATCACAACATAGAGATGTATAAGCTAATAAAGAGCAGGTAGGGATGTGTGATTCACAATATGTGATGATGACGTGTCTCTGTGGTGAGTCAGATGAAGCTTTATGTGCAAGAGAGAATTTTCATTTATTTTCTTCATTTTATTAAGAGAATATTTATTTACGAAGGGTATTTCACATCACAACATTTGATAAGGGATATTATCACGGCTTCTAAACATTTGCTGTTGGGAAAGGATCCCCTAGGGGTCAATTTTGGGTTAAACACCCAAGTTTTGGGGTAGAAGGCCCAAATTTTGTGTAAAGAAATGTAAAGTCTCTGTATTTTGTGGTCGCGGAGCGCAAAAGATGTCTAAAGTTAAAAGGGATTCTCCGCCCTTAGTTTAGATAAGTTGTGTCGGTTTTGAGATCTACCCATGGTCCGCAGACTATGGGATTGTATAAAAAGGAGAGTCTTAGAGAGCCTAAGGCAGTAAGAAATCATGAGTCATTGGTAAGTTTTGGGAGAGCTAAGAGTGAGAGTCTTAGCATAGGAAGAGGCTCTGCAGCTGAGTGCGCAGAGGCCTAGGGTGGAAGTCCGTAGCTGAGTGCGCGGACCCCTGCAGCTGTGTGCGCAGGGCAGATAGAGTCTGTACTGGGAACTTGAATCATAAATAAAGAGAAGTATTCTGGAATCACTGTATTTTCTGTCTCTAATTATTGCATGCGATTATGATATGTTAAGTTCTGGGTTTACATTATAATGTCAAATTGATGCGCGAATGTATCTATTTCTATTTGTTATTTGAATGCAAGTAATAATGTATGTTTATGCGAGGGTAATCTTAATTGCATGATAAAGTTGGCTAACCACTAAGATAATTAGGGAACAGGATAGTAACATAGTCACAGGGGCATGTAAGTGCCTGAATCATTGTTTAAGGTTTCACTAATGACAGTTGGATACCTTCGCGGAGGTTCTAAAAGACGAAAGAGGAAATACATCAATAAGCCCTAAAAGGCTTATCGATCTACGCAAAGGTAAGGGTTGAGGTAGAAAACTGAAATCACAACCATCTCAGGGTGCGGAAACTTGGTTGCTGCATCCCCCCATACTGCTTCGAGTGAGACTTCAGTCTGCGCTCCACAGACTGATGCTAAAAGGGCCAGTAGTGTAGGGATTTTCTTGGCTGCCTAACTTTGAACTTGGGTCAAGGCCCATCAAGCCAACATTTGTGATGCGCAATTTTATTTAAAAAGTAAACCTAAGTTATTCAACTAGGGCATTAACCTAAAAGATAATA
Organism: Pinus tabuliformis; assembly: GCA_031772625.1. NCBI lineage: Eukaryota > Viridiplantae > Streptophyta > Pinopsida > Pinales > Pinaceae > Pinus > Pinus tabuliformis. The sequence continues at coordinate 5,217,766 of CM062817.1, read as the reverse complement.
GAAAATGACATATTTTGGGTTTTTTGGAATTTTTGAAATATAAATCTATATTGATTAAATTATTTATTTTAAAACCTAAAGAAAAATTTAAAAGGGTCCCCATTATTTAAATGTTCTAACTATAAATAATAGGGGGTTTTTGGGTACCATAACAATTGGCGGTTCACTAGAAGAACTAGTTATCCCTGACAATTTGTAAACCGAACTTTTAAACTTAAAAATAAAGATCCTAAGGAAAGAAAATCATTTTGAAAATGAGATAAATAAAATTAATCTGAATCAAAAGTTTCATTTAATTGTAAGGTTCCTTGTCACTTTTATAGATAAAAATATTTAATCATTAATATCAGTCCTTAATTGGTAATAAAGATAAAGCAAAAGAATATTTGAAACTTAGCTTTTGGTGAACTTATTTTGTCATAGATAGAGCCATTGGTGCCAGCAGGTGTCCATAGCCTCGACATAGTTATATTTTACTAAATGGAAAACCAGTATCCCATCCATGTTTTTAAATATTTAAAGGTAATTTTGAGGATTCATTTTCCTTTTCAAGGATATTTAGAAGCCATTTTCCTGGTTTGGTGGCCAGATAATGACAATTACATTCACAAGTGATAACAGAATTGAACAAGCTAGCTCGCGATGAGACTCCTTGTCTTATGTTTTTTTTAATCACAATCCATTATCTTGGTTTGGTGGCCAGTAATGATAATGTCAACCTGTTATTTCCTTATGATCATGGTAAGTAAGCTCGTGATGAGACTTCTTATCTTCTAAGTTTCTTATATTTTTTAATTACACTCTAAAAATACATGAACAATGAGTGGGGAGGTCCACCTACTCCTTAAGAGTAATGGATGACAATTGAAGCTAAAGATACTAAGATTTCAAAATAGCCTTTTACTTTGTTAAAGGAACCTTTCTTGACTGATTATCAAAAATGAAGATTTTATGAAGTTTGAAGTGATAAGGATTTACAATTTTAATGTATAAAAATTTCAGAGTTTTAAAGTATTTATCTAATCTTCAATTTTGAAATTACTTTCTCTTAAAATCGATACCTTTCAAGGTTAAAGTCATAAATGAATAGAGATATCTAATGAAATCCAATAATGTGTTACTCAATCTTATTTATAACAAAAACATGGATATGTACATATAATACAGTAGAATGGAAGTCCTACGAAAAGAATTGTTTGAGAATTAGTCCATTGACAGGAAGAGAATCTCTCTTACCTTGTAGATCTTGTAAAACAAAAGTCGATGGACCTAATTGTTCAATGATTTGGAATGGTCCAAGCCACAATTTCTAAAATTTGGTGTGCTTTCCTTTTTCCTCATGTGCCTTGTCCCATTTCAAAACTAAGTCACCAATTTGAAAATATTTTTTGCTAACTGAGCTTGCATCAAAGGAAGATTTTACTAACCTTTGATGATTTGCATGGGTTTGTTTAGCCTTTTCCCTTTCTTCTTCTAATTTTAGAATTTGAGACATCCTTAGTTGTATAGAAGAGGAGGGTTTTTCTTCAATAAATTGTACTAAGGCCAATGAAGGAAGAGCTAGATTGGGAGGGAGAATAGCTTCTTTTCCATATACCAAATTGAAAGAAGTAGTTTCGATAGAAGCTTTCATAGTTATCCTATCAACACATAAGGAAAACACCAAAGATTTATGCCAATTATTTTGACTTTGATCATAGTATGCTTGATAATCCTAATGAGGTTCTTATTGGTGGATTCTACTAAGACATTTCCTTGAGGGTGATAATTGGTGGAGTATTTTAGTTTAAATCCTCTTTTTAATGTGAACTCGGACATACCATTTCCTGAGAAATAATATGCATTGTCAAAGATGATTGCATTAGGTAATCCAAATATGGTAATAATAAATTGATCAATGAATTCAATAATTTTCTCAGAATTAGCTACCTTTAGTGGAATTTCTTCTACCCACTTTATGAAATAATCTATAGCAATTAGTATGAACTTATGTTGCTTAGAAGAGTGAGGAATGATCTCACCTATTATGTCCAGTCCCCATTGTTCGAAAGGTTGTTCAATGTTAATTGGATGGAGTGGTAGGGTTGGTTTCCTTTGTCTTCTTGTAGCGGTCTAACAAATTTTGCATTTTATCACATAGGCATGTGTATCTCTGAACAACCTTGGCCAATAATATCTGACATGAAGGATTTTATGTGCAGTAGTCTCTCCTCCAAAATGTCCTCTAGCTGGCCCATCATGGAGGTCCTACTAAATTTTTCTTGACTTAGATTTTTCTACGCATCTTAATAAAACAGAGTCATAATTTATTTTGAATAGCACACCATCAATGATCTCATACTACTTTTATTTAAATCTTAGAGATTTTTTTCTTTTATGATTAATTTCTAGTGGAGAATAACCATTCTTTAAATAAAACAAGAGATCGGCATATTTGGATTCAGTGTTAGTAAGACATACCTCAGATATTTGAACTTTATTACTTGAATCTTCATTTGCTAAAATATTTGAGGCTCTAGTGATCAGTCTGAAAAAACCTTTTCCTTGAACAATATTAGTAGGTTTAACGTCAAGATCGTATTCTTGTATATTTGTTACCAAGTTTGACCTTTTCTCACCTAACTCTTTCTGTACAAGTAATTGCCTCACTGCTGAGAATGGAACAATAACTTTTGTACGAGATTTTAATAGAAAAGGTCTAAAATGTTTGATAGTCTTGAATACTATGAAGGCTTGTTTCTCTACTTTAGAATAATTGAGTTTTGCTCCTTGAAAATTCGAACTGAAGAAAGAGATAGGTGCTTCAATATTTTGATCATTGATGTGTGTTAGCATTGTGGCATAAGACAATTCAGAAGCAAAAGTATACAAAATAAAAGGATTAGAAAAATTGGAAGTGATTAAATAAGGAGCGTCAATTATAGCTTGTTTGATTTCTTGAAAGGATTCCCTTTCATTATTTTCCCATTTAAAAATAGAACTTTTCTTTATCATGATCTACAAAGGTAAAAAAAAATTGGGAAAAATCAGGAAAAAATCTTTTTACAAAATTAATTTGTCCTATAAAAGATTACATCGATTTTTTGCTATGGGGCAAAGGGATTTCTGAGATAGCCTTAATTTTGTCTGGATCTATACATATTCCTTCTTTAGAGACAATGAATCCTAGAAGTTTTCCTTCACTTAGAGCGAAGTGGTATTTTTTAGGATTAAGAGAAATCCCATATATTTTGCATCTCTCAAATATTTGTTTCAGGTCATGATAGTGGTTGTTTCTCTTCTTGGAATATATGGTAATTTCATCCAAATAAGCAACAATTGTTTTGTTAATAAGACCTTTGAAAGTGATGTCCATAGCCCTTTGAAGGGTATCTCTTGCGTTTATTAATCTGAAAGGCATTTTCTGATGTGTGTAAGTTCCCCATTTAGTTATAAACATGGCCTTTAATCTATCATCTGGATGAACAAGTATTTGATTGTAACCTGAGAAACCATCAAGAAAAGATATAAGCTCAAAACCAGTGACTGACTACAAGATTTGTTCCATAGGTGGTAAAGGAAAATTGCCTTTTTCACATGCTTTATTTAGATTATGAAAATATATACAAATACTAATGTCACCATTCTTCTTCCTGACTGGTACTAAATTATATGCCCATTTGGAATGTCTTACTGGAAAAATGATTTTTTCTTTAAGGAGCTTATTCAGTTCATTTTTTATTTGATTCTCTAGATTTGGATGAATCTTTATTAATTTCTGTTGAATAGGCTTGATGTCAGGCATCATAGGGATGGTGTATTGGATGATGGAAGTATCATAAGTCTTTACATCTTCATAATTTCATGCAAATACATCTTTATATTTCTTCAACAGACGAATAAAAGATAATCTCTCATCAGGAGAAAGACTCGGACCTAAATTGACATTTTGAGGTTTAGATTCAGATCCAAGGTTTACTAATTCAAACCTCAATGTTGAACTCTGAAGTTTACAATTAGATACTTTCTTGAATCTATATTTTATATCATAAAGGTTTTCAAGTTTAACCACAGACTTAGGGAGAGAATTATCTTCATATGCGTGTTTCATCTGTTTGTCATGTTAATCTTTGTCAATTATCTAATTAGAATATGATTCTTCAGATGTCATGAAACTTAAGATATCTCCATCATCGTTAAACACACACTAGTTTGTAATGTTAATAGAAATGGAAGGGAAAAAAATTAATTCAATCGAAAATCAATCTGGATTGAAATCTTCAGGTGGGATTATTTTGGATGTGACATTGGCTAATAAATCAGCACTGGAATTTTTAAGTCTAGGTATTGAAGAAATATCAAAAGCAAAGAAATGTGAAGTAAGAGATTCAACTAGAGTTTGATAATTTATCAAATGATTGGAGATACAATGAATATTATTTCTTACCTATTTGATAACAATTTCTGAATCTCCAAACACTTGAAGATATTGGACAGCAAGAGATATTGATTTGTACAAGCCTTGAACCAGAGCTTCATACTCAGCAATGTTGTTTGTACACTCAAACTCTAATCGACAAGCTAGCATTTTTCTTTCTCCATCAATACTAATTAAGACACATCATGCTTCGGCACCATCATTAGATCTAGATCCATCAAAATACAAAGTCCAAAACAAAGATTTAACTAAAGGCTTATCTACAAAATTTACACCCTTGGATAAATTTGTCTGTGAATAGTTTTCAATTTGAAAAGTGACAGAATTAACTAAGAAAGATGGTTCTTGAGCTCTGAAGTTACCCCAAAAATACTGAGAAATAATTCCCAATAATATTACTAGTGAAGATGACTAGTTCATTTTCTCCATCTAGATTTGTTACTGAATATTTCATATGTTTTTTGCGGTCCACAAGGATTTGATTTGGTTTTCCATTATATCGCAACCACATAGGAGACCAATCTGTACCAAAGTAACCATGTAACTTTTCATACCAATCTCTACTTAGGATTAAACCATAGAAATCTAGAATATCAGCAACTAGAATGTCAATGATTTGAAATACTTCAATATTAGAAGAAAGTATAATGAGGGCTGAGTTGATTTCTCCTAATAATTTAACTTTTGTTCTATTGAGTTGCACTATATGAACAGTAGACTTCTGGGGAGATATATTCAAGTTTGAGCAAACTGATTGCAAGTTTGAGCAAACTGGTTGGGGCATTATATTCGATGACGCTCCAGAATCAATTAAGCAATTGTGCACGTTTTTATTGAAGAGTTAAAAAGTTAAAATAAATGGGGGAGTGTGAGAATTTGATCTCTCTTCGATCAATATAGCATCTTTGGAAGCGACTTTCTATGTAGAATTAGAAGGAGGCTTACATATTCCTCGAGAGATTTAGAAGCAACAACAGCTCGTAAAGGAGATTCATTCAATTCATTAAGAAGATACCTTTGCTGCTATTTTAATTTTGAAACTTCATATAAAGAAATGTTAGCCTTAACTTTTTTCATATCTTCCACTATATTATACTGAATGTTATTAGAGACAACCAAAGTTTTTGATGTCGATGGAGGATTAGAAGAAGAAGAAGGGGTTGGTTTGTTAATATTCTTGTCTTTAGTGGCAAAAGTAGAAGTTTTTTGTTTTTGGATTGGTTGAGAAGAATCAGTTGGTCCTTTACTTCTTGTACTTACATGTAAGGCTTCATGTTCTTCTTCATTATCAGAAGTGGGGAGGATAAAATCCCAAAGCCCGTGAACTTCTACAAATTCTTCATCTTGAGAATCCTCGGTAGACATAGCTATTTCTTCTTCATCATCATCTTCATCTGATTCTACATTCGATATGACATTGGGGGGTTGGGAGGTCGAATTTTGAGTTATTTTAAAGGGTCTGAAAGGTTTCTTTGAAGATTCAACCACTTGTTTTTTAATCTCAACCATCTCATTAGACATAGTTTTGAGGACTTTTTATAGTCCTTCGAGATCAAAAGGATCCTTTGGATTTTTCTTCTTTGGCTCATCCTTAAATGTAACCTTCTTGGATTTTCTTTCATACTCTACAGTTTTTTTTTTCTAAAGCAAGTATCCTTTTCTCAACTGCTAATGCTTCTTTCATGTTTTCTACTAGAGTCATTTTATTAGCCCTATCGACAAAAATTGTGATATTTGAAGGTAAGGCAGATATATACCACTCATTCTGTACGTCAACACCAGGTTTGGATGTATCTGGGATTTTATTCAAGAGTTTATTAAATCTAGAATTAAAATCCTTGATTTTTTCATTGGGACTTGCTTTAAGATTGGAGAGATCATTAATCAAAGTAGCAGTAGTGCGATCATCACCAAACTTAGTTAAAAATTGTTCTTCAAATATGTCCCAGCTAGTAATGGACCCTAATGGTAATGAAAAATACCATGAACCTGCAGATCCTTCAAAAGTGTATGGAAACAATCTTACTACATAGTCATCTTCAACTACTCCATTCGGATTAATGGCTAACATATAATTGTGGAGATGTTCTTCAGTGGGTAGTCCATCATCAAGATTAAATTTTGGTAGCCATATTTCAAGATGTTTAGGTAGATCATGGAGAGGTGTTGGAATTTTCACAACTCCAAGATTGACCCATGGTCTAACTGGTGGTGGGGGTGATTGTTGTTGTCTTCATGCCATTATTGGAGTTTGGGTAAAGGTGGATGTAGAAGGTGATTGTGTGGAAGAAGAGGTAAATTGTGTATTAGTGTTAGATGAACTAGAACCGGTACTTTGAGAAGAAGGGGTATGAACAAAAGGATTGATTAGAGGGAATGTATGGAATGAAGGTGTTTGTGGAGGTGAGTTTGACAAAATCTCACTAGTTGATTTGTGACTCAAATTTCTTAGTCTTCTTTCAGAAAGAAGTAAGAGGACACTTGAATGGAGTAACTCCAATTTTTTTCACTCTGAGAGCAATTTAGAATCTGAGTACATTGAAAAGATGAAGATACACTACCTTCAGATACTTCTAATCATTGAGGTTTTTCTTCAGAAATAGAAATATTTTCCAATTTTTCAATTAAGGTTTCAACCTCTGGTACTTGATGAGGGGAAGGTGGATCAGAATATTGGTCTAATGATCTAAGAGATTTTGTAGATGTTTGTTCAACTTTTAATCTAGAAGTAGGAGTTTTATATGAAGATCTAGAAGTTGGAGGTGATCTTGAGGGGGAGTGATTCTTAGAATGGCCTTTAGATTTAGGTTTAGCTCTTTTTTCCATTCATAGTTGGGGCCCTACTTCTAGTGCCAAAAATGTTGAAGGTGCGAAATGTCCTTGCCTCAACATCGGGGAAACCACCAGGTCAGGAAATTGAATACCGTTCCTTTTCCGTTTGGGATAGCGGTTCTGATTGGGGATATAGGGACCAATTTCCCATTCAAATATATGATGTAATTTGAGGTGTGATATAGATGGGGCGAAAGTGATTTGATAGAGTAAATATGAATGCAAATAAATAAATCTATATCTATCTATCTAATTCTCGAGATATAACTGACTTTGCATATGCGCTTTTATAAAGATTTATTTATAAATGAAATAGAATATATATCATCAAACATTTAAAAGAGTTAAAATGAATTAAAGATAATTAAATTGATTAAATAGTAAATTAATTTAATTTTTAAGAACATATTGCATAAAAATTATGCCATTTCATACATACAACTAAAGATAACAATTTATACACTTTTAATAGTGAAACAATGCTTAATTGAGCTGTGATATTGCATATAATAAAATAGTAATAAAATTTGACTAAATTTTAAACATAAAACATAGCATCAATACAAAGATAATAGTACCACATATATCAATGCTCTTCTCATGGAAGAAGACAGTCTCTGGCCCAACCTTTCTATTAAAATTATCAAAGAAATAAAGAAGTACAAGTTCCTTGAGTCTTCTTACAAAAATTCTTAACCCCTTCTCTAAAGACATGAGAGCGTATTTATAAATAAAAGTTATACTATCAAAATAAAAAAATGCATATTTTGTTGAGGAGGTTAAAACAAACACTCCTCAAAATAAGGAACAAAAAGACAAAAATAGCTCCAATTTTAACAAGAAACTAAAGATGGGAAGTTGACTAGTCTCCCATTTTCTCTCATAACCTATAAATAGCCTCCATCGGCTTCAATTCTAGGGGATGAGCTGGCCTAATCCACATTTGTCCCGCAAACAAGGCATCTGAAAGAGGTGGGAGCATGTATTCAGTTGCATTAACAAGGTTGCAAAGAATTAACCATTGACCATAGGGATTTACCAAGAACTACTGATGATATTCAAGATTTAACTTAGATAATTTCTTGATGCTATCGTCCTTTTACTTATATTTGTTATGCCAATACTCAATGAGTGTTTGACTATCTGGTAACCATTCTCCTAGGCACTCAGTAATAAGATTAGCATCTTCTAGACTTTCTCTAACATTTTTTGTAACTTGGACTGCAAGGTCTCTTGCTCTGTAGATCGCTTCTTCAACTTGCTTTAATCTAATATCCCAATCTCTGAAAGGATTATCTTTGTATGATTCTTGTATTTTGGGAAGATTTGCTTTCCTTCCGTCTGTATTGTCCTGCTAAGTGATGAAGTCAGAAATATTGTTGTTGATATCTTCATAGTATGTTCTTAATTCAGACATTTGATCATTCAATGAGTCACTGTTTTTGTATAGGTCATTGATGATCTTTAACTTCTAGTATCGTATCTCTTAAAGACAACCCCCGCGTTGAGGAACGGGTCAATGCTTAGAACATCTTAGAAGAGTCCTTTGAGGATTTGCTGAGATTTGTGTTGCACTTTGTATTGAATATAATTGGAAATAATTTGATTCATAACTTGGTTCAATCACCCTTCACCAAGGTAGACTTAAACATACACATATATATGTGTAGGTAAATATGGCTCATCCCAAGGATAAATGTCCTTATATGGTCGCCGACACAGAGTAAAATGCAACTGAATATTTGTCGTGGTAGTAAAAATGGAGAGAGATAAAGTAAGGAAGTAATTCAATGCAGAGGGTTAGATAACACAAAATCCTAAGAAATGAATCCCAACAAAACTATGGAAGAATAAGGAGATGAAAATGCAGAAACTGTGGAGTGCATTTTAAGGTTTCTAGCTCTATATTCTCAAGGGTACATTTGTCATGAAATAACATTGGTAAATCTGTGATCTCACAAGTATTGTTGGCTACAATATAACACTAGTAAATATGTAATAACATAGGTATTGTTGCTACCCTATAACATAAGTAAATCCATAATTTGAGAGTGAAACCAACAGCTTCTTTACACAATCTCAGAGGAAGATAAACATACATGAAATGTCAAACATAGGGAAACACATACTACACATTACTCTTCTTGGAATCACCACATTTGCTTCATTAAAATTTGAAAATGGAGTCCATATCATAGGTGCAACATAGTTGACATCTGTATAAGCATTAGCACCTCATGAAAAAACCATTGAACCAAGAATTGGAACCTCTTTTTGTACACAGAAATCGAAATACATGCAAAGACAGATTTCGAACCTCTGGGAACAGGATTTTGGAACCCTTAAAATGAGTTTCTTCCCACTATTTATAAGGAGAGCGGGGAGCTTTGAACAACAATTAAAAAATATCTCAGCGATTCTCCAATTGTCTCAGCATATCGAGGTTCTGTTGCCCAAATGATTACAACAGATTTGATTCCTTCTTTAAAACATAGAAATTACAAAATAACAAAGTATGGTACAAATAAAAGATGGCCACAACAAAATATCTCCATGCCAATTCATGTAATCGCCTCTGATTAGGCCATGTCTCTACCACGGTGTTCCTCCACAGTTACTAGTCGATATGCCTGTCGCTTTCTCCCCTTAACTACTTGAATTCCCCACTTTTTGGAGTTGTAAGTGATCAACTATGGCGGCATTAGTGATGCTCTATAACATAGATACCAACCCATCCATTTTCATACACTATAGGTTATACTATTGGAACCCAATACATCTCGTAACTCTTATAAAAGATCGTTACGAAAACACAAAACTTTGATCACTCTTAGCTCCTCTTGCTTAAGCTCCTTTATCGCTTCTCAACCATGGGACTACTGCTTGTGACCAAAGGCTTAATGCATAGGAACTGCAATATCGTGGCCTTTTATCCTCGTAACTTCATTTGAAATAACATTCCAAAAACATAAAGTTATGATTCTTTCAATCTCCCCTTCCATTGGCCCTCTTCCTATTTATCCCATGGGACCGAGTGTTGTGACCTCAGGCTCAGTGCTTGGGTGCTAAATCCTTTGGGATCCTATCTGGAGCCTATCTCCCTTCGTAATTTGTGCTTCACCCTTCGTTCTTTGGATGGTCATGACTAAGTGCCACCACATATCACAACCCCTTTTCATCGTAACTTTTCCAATTTATAATTTTCACAGGAGTTACGATATTTGCATCCCTGATATGGCCTGTAACACTTAGGTTCTAAATCTTCCCTGTGAGCTTGGTTCTTTGGATTTTTCATGACCAAATACCACATGATTTTGGAACTCCTTCCATCGGAGGTTCTCCTAACAATAATTAAGCTAAAGTTATGATGGCCTTTCCCTCTAAAATGCTTTATAATGCTTGGTTGCTTGGGCTTTGTCCCTTTGGAGTCTACATGACCAACTGCCACATGATTTTAGAGCTCCTTCCATCGGAATATTTTTCAAATTCTAATTAAAACATAGTTTTGATGGCCTCTTCCTCCTAAATGTAGACCTATGACATGCCTTCCTGTCAGCCTTCCCGATATCGGGCTCCGATGTGATCAAGTCCCAAATTTCGACACTCCTCTTTAGATTTTAGCCTCAGAAATTTCAACCTCTCTTAGGATTTTGGTTTTCCTTTTGGCTTCGAGACTTAAGCTTTTGATTTTGGCTTCCTCCTCATGATTTCAGCCTCTGATATTTTATGTCCTCTTTAGCCTTTTTTTCACTTCGGCTCCCCTTTTTGGCCACCAATTGACACATTTGCAAAAATGTGTAATAGGTGGCAACATTGGCTCCAACTAGGGACACCGCCTTGTTGGCAAGGTTCCAAGAACCTGCAAACTAGTAGTCTTCACCATTGGGCATGGAATCTAAAATATATTAAACCTATAAAACCAGAAAATCTTTGTGGAAAATTATTTGTTGGGAGTCCTTTCCTCATAATACTGAAATGCAGAACTATCACTTCTAGAAACTATAAATTAAATGCTCCTCTGATGAGATTATTTATGTAGAACTCCTACTTATGTACAAGGTTTAATTTACCCAAGTGAATTCAACCTTCCAATGATATCATCTCAACATATGAGTACTGGACCTTATGCCATCATTCTCTAGAAATTCAACAACTAAAATAGGCATGTACCACATAAAATATTTGGACAAAAAATTTTATATGTGCACCCAAACTGATATTTGAAGCTCATCTCTTTTAACCTCCTACATGAACCTTCTAATTGGGCTTGGAATCCATGTATATTGTTGTGGGCCAAAGAAATATGCCTTGTAGTCAGCTACTAGATCATAGAACTGATGAGAAAAATTAATAGTTGTCTCCCTTTCTTGAACAGTTTCTAGGCGGGAATATTTCTACAACAAGCAGCCATAGGCACTGCTTGGCTCTTAACCTTTGGGCTCCTCTTGAAGAAGTTGTTGTTGGTAATCTTCTCCCCATTTTCTGGTAAGAAAATCCCTTTTAATTTCTACAACAATATAATCCTCCTTTGAATCATCTGAATCATTGATTGAAGAATCATTATCAACTTTAATACTACCTTCTTGAACTTGTTCTCCATTTGAAGGATGTGAATCATAAACTGGAGCCTCTTTGTTAACCTCATGGTGGGCATCCTCTTTTTATGTAGCTTCCCATGACTAAGACTGATGTGGTTTTGCATCATTCAACTCCCCATCGAAGTTGTACAAATCATAAGCCTAGAAGAATTATCAAATTTAGCAAAATAAGATCTATGAGGTTTTGTTTGCAGCTTGATAATGTCTCCTTCTGCCCTTTCTTGATTGTTGGGTAGTGCTTCTTGATGTAAGTATATGTTTTCTTGGAGTTGAACCCCACAAGTATCTTCAGCAGCATCATTAATCTCATAAATATTTCCAACATTAAAATGTTCACAGAAATATTCAAATAGACCATCCGGTGGATATAATCTTTTGCAGAAATGATTAAATGCTATGTGAAAGATTTTTCAAGAAGATATGCTGCCATGAGGTATTGTTTTGTACCAAACTCTAGCATATTCATCTAAAGAATACATGAACAATTTCATTTTCACATCTTTAAGAATAATACCATGTTGTTCCATGCATTCATGAAATTACTTGAGGTGCTGGTTCGGGCTTCTATTTGTGCTTCCACTGAATCTAGGAAAATAAGCAGACCATTCGTGATATCGAGGAACATGATGGGGATAACCGACAACATAAGAAAAATACAGTGGGGCAAATTTGTTGGCCAAGAATGCAGGAAGGGCCAATTTGAAAAACACTTTAGGTGAGTTATCTCAAGGTCAAATGTAGGGGAAGTTTTCTATTGTTTAGCATCAGAGTGAGTATGAGGCCTCTTTAAAGATAGGATGACCAAATAAAGATATAAATAGTGGAGTCACCAGGGTGAGATATCTTCAACCCACACTTCCCTTGCTCACCTAACAAAGGGAATGTAAAATTGTTGTACCCAAGGAAAAAATATTCTGATTCGTTCCCCAGCAATGGTGCTAGAAGATGTTGTAGCTCCTAGAGACAACCCCCGGGTTGAGGAAAGGGTCATTCCCTAGGACATATTAAAGTATTTATTTGAGGATTTTATGAGATTTGTGTTGCACTCCATATTGAATATAATTGAAAATAGATTGATTCAAAACTTGGTTCAATCACCCTTCAACAAGGTAGAATTAAACATACACATATATACATGTAGGCAGATATGGGTCATCACAAGGATAAATTTCCTCATATGGTGGCCGACACATAGTAAAATGCATCTTAATATTTTTTATTGTAGTAAAAATGGAGAGAGAGAAAGTAAGGAAGGGATTCAATGCAGAGGGTTGGATAACACAGAATCCTAAGCAACAAATCCCAACATAACTATGGAAGAATAAGGAGATGAAAATGAAGAAATTGTTAAGCACATTTTAAGGTTTCTAGCTTTATATTCTCATGGGCACATTCTATCATGAAATGAACTGGTAATTGTGTGATCTCACAGGTATTGTTGGCTACAATATAACACCAGTAAATCTATAATAACACAGGTACCATTGCTACCCTATAACATAAGTAAATCCATAATTTGAGAATGAAATCAGCAGCTTCTTTACACAATCTCAGAGGAAGATAAACATACATGACATGATAAACATAGGGGAACACATACTACACATTACTCCACTTCAAATCACCAGATCTGCTTCATTAATATTTGAAAATGCAGTCCATATCATAGGTCCAACATAGTTTACATTTGTATAAGCACTAGCACTCATAAAAATCCATCGAACCGAGAATTAGAACCTCTTTCCGTACACAGAAATCAAAATACCTCCAAATATATATTTCATACCTATCGAAACAGGATTTTGGAACCCTTAAAATGAGTTTCTTCCCACTATTTATAAGGAGAGGGGGGCTTTTAACAATAGTTACAAAATATAGCAGTGATACTCCATCTTTTTGAACTACTAGCTATCTGAGCATGCAGAGATCTTGTTGCCCAGATTATTACAACAGATTTTATTCCTTCTTTAAAAAACATAAATTACAAAATAACAAAGTATTGGGAAACTAAATGATGGCCACAACAAAATATGTCCATGTCGATTCTTGTGATTGCCTCTGATTAGGCCATGTATATTCCATGGTGTTCCTCCGCAATTACCAATCAATATGCCTGTCGCTTTCTCCCCTTAATTGCTTGAAGTCCCCCATTTCTGGAGATGGAAGTGATCAACTATGGTGGAATTAGTGGTGCTCTATAACATAGTTGTCAAGCCATCCATCTACATACACTCTAGAATATACTATTGGAACCCAATACATCTTGTAACTCTTATAAAATATCATTATGAAAACACAAAACTCTGATTACTATTAGATCCTCTTGCTTAAGTGTTGGGTGTGGAGCCTGATTATCTTCTGTATTCAAAGGTATCGCTGCATTGGACCCTAGTTCGTAATGGGGTGGCAACGCCACCTGTAAAATATTCGTTGTAGGGGGGTCCAAGGGGGGCGGTTGTGACCTTTGGGAGCCCCCCCCCCCCCCCCACTAGCGGGGGGATTGGGGGCAGTGCCCCTGAAGCTAAGAATAGATGTAAAATTGCCTTATAAAATGTTGTAATTTCGTAGTCAATCTGGGCCGTTCATTAGGTAGAGATCTGACGATAGAAGTTATGTTTAATTTAGGGCTTTTTTCCCTAGAAGGCAACCCCTTGCTATATATGAAGGAATTGTATTGCGTCTATTGAGATTAGTATTCTAAGTGAGGAAGAGAGAGGAGATTGAGAGCGAAGAGGGAATTATAGCGGATCTACTGTAGGTTGTATCTCTTCAGTTTGCTAGATAATATAAAAGGAAGGACTGGCTGTTTCTCCATGGACGTAGCCCAAACTGGGTGAACCACATATATCTGTGTCTCTCTTGTTTTATGCATTCTCTGTGTTTATATTTCTACAATATTTTATGTATTCCATTTCTCTGTAATATATAATTCTCTAACAACTGGTATCAGAGCCGAAGGTCTTTTTGGCTGATAAACTCACAGGAGAGAAGGGTTCCTGGTTCGAGTGGGAGAAATGGCGGAAGATGGTAGGTTTAGGGTCGAAAAATTTAACAGCCAAAACTACCAACTGTGGAAGATGCAGATGGAAGATTATTTGTACTAGAGAGATCTGTACCAACCATTGAGTAGAAAGACAAAGAAGCCGACGAGTATGACAAACACAGAATGGGATATTCTTGACAGAAAAGCACTTGGAACAATACGGTTGTGCCTAGCGGCATTAGTAGCATTTAATATTTCAAAGGAAACGACAACAGAGGGTTTAATGTAGACATTGGCCAAACTATATGAAAAACCATCGGCCTCAAATAAGTTATTTCTTATGAAGCATTTATTTAATATGAATATGTCAAAAGGTGGATCTGTTGTTGATCATTTAAATGAGTTTAATACAGTTACCAGTCAGTTAAGTTCTGTAGGGGTAACTTTTGATGATGAAGTTAGGGCTCTATTATTTCTGTGCTCGTTGCCAGAAAGTTGGAATGGTTTAGTTCTGGCCATTAGTAACTCTGTCTCTAGATCTAGTACTTTAAATTTTGATGATGTTTTCGGTGTAATCCTTAGTGAGGAAAAGTGGTGGAAAAGCTCCGATGAGACATCATGTAATGCTACAGAGACTAGGAGAAGAAAAATAGAAAGAGAAAAGAGCCTTGGATATCACAGTAAGTCAATAAAAGGAAGATCCAAGTCCAGATCAAGGATAGTGTGCTGGAAATGCGGGAAGAAAGGACACCTGAAGAAAGACTTCAAGTTTCGAAAGGGAAAATAAGGAGATGTGCAGCAAGAAAATAATCATGGAGCGAATGTAACAGGTGATGTGTTGCAAGATGCTTTGATTCTTTCATTAGAAAATATTATTGATGCCTGGGTGGTAGATTCAGGGGCCTCATTCCATGCCACACCTGATAGGAAACATTTTTATGATTATGTTCAAGGAGATTTTGGACAGGTTCGATTGGGTGATGATAAACCCTATAAAATCATTAGAATGGGTACAGTTTTCATAAAACAGCAAAATGGAAATAAGTGGCTATTGAAGGAGGTAAGGCATGTTCCAAATCTAAAGAAAAATCTGATTTCAACAGGGTAGTTGGGAGGTGAAGGTTGTGTAACTACTTTCACAGATAAAACCTGGAAGGTCACTAAAGGATCCCTGGTAATAGTGAAAGGAGGAAAGGTTGGTACATTGTATTTATGCAATGGTATTTCTAATTATGTTAATGCTTTAAACTCTATAGGATAAGATACAGCATTGTGGCATCATAGGCTCGGGCACATGAGTGAGAAGGGAATGCAGATCCTTCACTCAAGAAATTTGTTGTCAAGTTTGAAGCATGTTGATTTAAAATTCTGTGAGAATTGTGTTTATGGAAAACAGAAGAGAGTCAAATTCCTTGAGTTGGGAAAGAAAATAAGAGTGAGAAATTAGAGCTTGTGCATACAAAGGTATGTGGACTTGCTTAGGTATCATCTCTTGGTGGCTCTCATTATTATGTTACTTTTATTGATGATGCAACCATAAAAACCTAGATTTATTGTATTTGAAATAAATCTGATGTATTTGATACTTTCAAGAAATGGAAAGCTTTGGTTGAAAATGAGACAGGAAAAAGGTTGAAGTGTCTCATATCAGACAATGGAGGTGAATATTGCAGCAAAGAGTTTGATAGGTATTGTTCAAAGAATGGAATTCGTAGAGAGAAGATAGTTCCAGGAACACCACAAGAAAATGGTGTGTCAGAAAGGATGAACAGGACAATCATGGAGCGTGCAAGGTGCATGAGATTGCATGCAGGATTGCCTTTACAATTTTGGGCAGATGTTGTAGATATTATTGTTTATCTAATAAACAGAGGGCCTTCAAGTTCCTTGGATGGTGGTATTCCAGAGGAGGCATGGACAGGTAAAAAGGTAAACTACTCTTTTTTAAAGACTTTTGGTTGTGAAGCATTTGTCCACATTAATAAAGAAAATAGAACAAAGCTTGAGGCAAAATCAAAGAAATGTACCTTTATTGAATATGGTGTTAATGATTTTGGTTATCGCTTTTATGACTATGAAAAACACAAAATCATTAGGAGCAGAGATGTCATATTCAATGAAAAGGTTTTGTATAAGGATCAACTACAGGAAAAGAAAACAGAGAATACACAATGCTTGACGAGATCACAAGAAAAGTGAGGGTGCCTGAAAATCATAATGATCAACAACTAGAAAAAAACCACAACAGCAACAAGCACTTCAAACACCTGAAAGTGGTGTTAGAAGATCTACCAGGATAAGTAGACCCCCTGAACGATACTCTCCTTCATTATATTATGTATTGTTGACTGATTCTGGTGAACCAGGATGTTATGAAGAAGAAGTGCAGGTAGAAACCAAGAAGAAGTGGTAGCAAGCCATGAAAAAAGAGATGGACTCCTTAGCACATAACCAAACTTAAGACTTAGTCAGGTTCCCTGCAGGTAAAACAACATTGCAGAATAAATGGGTTTACAAGTTGAAGGAAGGATATGGAGGTAGAAAAAGGTAAAAAGCTAGACTTGTGGTGAAAGGGTTTGCATAGAAAAAGGGTATAGACTTTGATGAGATATTTTCTCCTGTTGTTAAAATGACTTCAATCAGAACTATTTTAAGTCTAGTAGAAGCTGAAGATTTGCATCTTGAGTAGTTAGATGTAAAGACAGCCTTTCTCCATGGGGATTTGGAGGAAGAGATATATATGCAGCAGCCACAAGGATATGAGGTAAAAGGGAAGGAGAAACTAGTGTGCAGATTGAAGAAGATCTTGTATGGCTTGAAACAGGCTCCAAGGCAGTGGTATCTAAAATTTGACAGGTTTATGTCTGAACAAGTTTATACTAGATGTCACTCTGATCATTGTGTTTATCTTAAAAGGCAAAATGATGGCAATTATATTATATTGTTATTGTATGTAGATGACATGCTTGTTGCAGGTTCTAACATGCAAGAAATAAATGCGCTCAAAATAAAATTCGCAAACTCATTTGCAATGAAGGATTTGGGTGCTGCAAAACAAATCCTTGGTATGAGAATAACTAGAGACAGGAAGAATCACAAATTAACATTGTCTCAAAGTGAGTACATAGAAAAGGTGTTGAAAAGGTTTAATATGCATAATGCAAAACCAGTTAGTATACCTTTGGCTAGCCATTTCAAATTAAGTAAGGAGGAGTGTCCTAAGACTCAAGAAGAAATGGATCATGTCTAAAGTTCCATATGCATCAACAGTCGGAAGCTTAATGTATGCAATGGTCTGCACAAGGCCTGATATTGCACATGCAGTGGGAGTTGTAAGCAGGTATATGAACAATCCAGGAAAAGAACATTGGATGGCGGTGAAGTGGATTCTCAGATATTTGAGAGGTACCACAAATCAAGAATTATGCTTTGGTGGTTCAAACATTGCTCTACAAGGATATGTTGATGCAAATATGGTGGGTGATAGAGATAATAGGATAAGCACAACAGGGTATATGTTTACTGCAGGTGGAACAGCTGTCAGTGGAGTCTCAAAACTGCAAAGTGTTGTTGTACTCTCAACAACAGAAGCATAGTATGTTGCTGTTATAGAAGCTAGTAAAGAAATGATTTGGTTACAAAGGTTTCTGGATGAATTGGGTAAGAAGCAGGAGTTGGGAAAGTTATACAGTGACAGCCTAAGTGCCATACATCTTTCAAAGAACTCTACATTTCATTCCAAGAATAAACATATACAGCTCAAGTACCATTTCATATGGTCAGTGTTGGCAGATGGATAGTTGAAGATGGAAAAGATACGCACTAGCCAGAATCCTGTAGATATGTTAACAAAAGTTGTAACCAGGGAGTAACTGAGAATTTTCTCAGTTTCAATTGGCCTTCAAGTATGATGAAGAAGATGAGAAACAGCCAGGTCCAAAGTGGAGTCATTGTCCAGAAAATGAAGCAGTGGTGGAGATGTGGGAGATTGTTGGGTGTGGAGCCTGATTATCTTCTGTATTCAAAGGTATTGCTGCATTGGACCCCAGTTCATAATGGGGCGGCAACGCCGCCCGTAAAATATTCGCTACAGGGGGGGTCCAAGGGGGGGTGGCTACGACCTTTGGGATCCCCCCCTGGCGGGGAGATTGGGGGCAGCACCCCCAAAGCTAAGAATATATGTAAAATGGCCTTGTAAAATGTTGTAATTTCATATTCAATCTAGGTCGTTCATTAGGCGGAGATCTGACAGTAGAAGTTACGTTTAATTTAGGGTTTTTCCCTAGAAGGCAACCCCTCGCTATATATGAGGGAATTATATTGTGTCTATTGAGATCGGTATTCTGAGTGAGGAAGAGAGAGGAGATTGAGAGTGAAGAGGGAATTACAGCAGATCTGTTGTAGGTTGTATCTCTTCAGTTTGTTGGATAATATAAAAAGAAGGACTGGTTGTTTCTTCGTGGACGTAGCCCAAACTGGGGGAACCACATATATCTGTGTCTCTCTTGTTTTATGCATTTTCTCCATTTATATTTCTGTAATATTTTATGTGTTCCATTGCTTTGTAATATATAATTCTCTAACATTAAGCTCCTTTATCGCTTCTCAACCATGGGACCACTTCTTGTGACCAAAGTATTAATTCATAGGAACTACAATATCGAAGCCTTCTATCCTCATAACTTCATTTGAAATAACATTCTGAAAACATAAAGTTCTTATGCCTTCTAACTCCACTTTCATTGGCCCTCTTCCTATTTATCCCATGGAATTGGGTGTTGTGACCTCAGGGTCAATGCTTGGGTGTTAAAGACTTTGGGATCTTATCAAAGGCCTATTTCCCTTCATAATTTTTTCTTCACCCTTGTTTCTTTGGATGGTCATGACTAAGTGAAACCACATATCGAAGCCCCTCTTCATTGTAACTTTTCCAATTTAGAATTTTCACAGGAGTTAAAATATTTGCAACCCTGATACGGCCCATAGCACTTAGGTGCTAAATCTTCCTTGTGGCCTTAGTTCTCTGGAGTTTTCATGACCAACTACCACATGATTTCAAAGCTCCTTCCATCAGAGATTCTACCAATAAGAAATAAACTAAAGTAACAATGGAATTTCCCTCCAAAATTATTTATAACACTTGGGTGCTTCGCCTTGGTCCCTTTGGAGTGTACGTGACCAAGTGCCACATGATTTCAGAGCTCCTTGCATCAGAAGATTTTTCAAATGCTAATTAAAACATAGTTTTGATGGAATCTTCCTTCAAAATGTAGACCTCTGATATGCCTTCCTTTCAGCCTTCCCAATATCGGGCTCTAATGTGATCAGGTCCCGAATTTCGGCACTCCCCTTTATATTTCAGCCTCCAAAATTTTGGCCTCCCTTTGGATTTTGGCTTTCCTTTTGGCTTCAAGACTTAGGCTTTTGATTTTGGCTTCCTCCTCGTGATTTCAGCCTCTAATATTTTCTCTCCTCTTTGGCATTTTTTGCACTTCAACTCCCCTTTTTGGCCACCATTTTACATCATTTGACACATTTGCAAAAAGGTGTAAGAGGTGAAAACACTATGCATCCCATGACTTCATCATCTAGGATACAGTAATGCTTCTGACACTAATCCAAATCATAGTTCATATTTCACATTTATCGATCAAACTAGAAATATAGATCTACCTACATAAGGATCTTGAGACCTTGAGTTGCTGACATGTCATATATACATTTATTGAAACTGATGATATTTTTTGACCTTGAGCATTGGAGTTCTCACTATGGAAGGTTTTATTCTACACCATTAGAATTTTATTTTCCATGCAGCCCAGCCTTGTGGACTATAATGCAAAGGAGTTTTATTGAGATTTTATAGATTTATTCCTTAGTAATACATTCGAGTAAGCTAAAAATGTAGGTTTTAACCCCGTATAGAAATTACCTGCATACAAATTCTAAAAAAAAAGACATAAAATAAACAATGTTGAGAGCATAAAACATAAAACATATATACATAGAGATTTTCCCTTGGATCCCAAAAATGGGACTACCAGATTGATTTTTAATTATATTCCTTTCAATGTTACAATAAATATATATACATGTTGAAGCATCCATAAACCCCAATCCATTATGTTGGAAATAATACTAAGAGGGGGGGGTGTGAATCAGTGTTAGCAAATCAGATACTTTTTCATTTTCATACTCAGATTCATATACGCTACTTCAGTTAAGGATACCCGCGTATATACACAACTGTGTTAAATGCAACTAGTGTACATCCAGTAAACTTTATGATTTAGTTAGTTCATCTTTAGTGAATGCATCAGAACATTATTAACCATATGAACAGTAAACAGAACAGATCATCACACATAAAGTGCACACATGAACACCATGATATAAGGTGGAAACCCAATGTGGGTGAAAGCCACCTACTGCAATTTGTTTCTATCTTCCTTTAAATAAGAAACTTCTTTTACAATGTACTGGTGCAGTCCTTTACCATCACGCATGCTGCAACCTGCAGAGGGCTACAACCCTCTCTCGTTCTCCAACTTCTTCTGGAAGGGAGCTACAACCCACTTAGCTCTTGTACTAGCTGAAATACTAGTACGTAGGTGCTGACCTCCAGAAGGCTACAACCTTCTCTTTACTTCCAGGGACCATGTTTCATAAATTTTCAGACTGGATCCATAAGTACAAAACAATCACCACTGTAAGAGAATCATCAACTATACCTGAATCATCAATCACTAAATCAACCAATAATGAATCACTAAAACCCTTTGATCAGAACACAGTTACCAGAACACAGACCAGAGCCCATAACTCTGCAACAACCACTAGAACCAACAGCAACCTGAAACATCAAATCTCATAATGCATACGCTACTTGACTGTGTCAAAACCATATGTACACGTGCTTTCACCAAAGAGAACCCACGTACAGATCTAAAGATAGTTACTTATACCTTCGCTTCCATTTTCAACATGATTCAGATCGAGCCAAGCATCACAAACTCATAACCAGCATACTAGATCTTCACCCTTTTGCCAGACATACACTTCTTGCTCATCTACCCTTGACCTAATGATCTTCTCCTTATATAGGTTTAGGCTTCTCTCAATAGGATGGTCCAAAACCATGTAGAAACAATACCTTGGACCCAATACCTGGTATCAACACTTCGGACCAAATACCACGGATCAATACCAAAATACCATAGACCAAGCACCACGGACCAAAACTTAGTTTTCCAACATGTACGCGCCTTTCCTTCTGTGAACTTGCGTGTGTAGGCATACGCGCCTTTTGTTCTTCTCACCCACGTGTATACGCACTTTCATCAAGGTTAACCTGCGTATATCTCTCTCTTGACCTGTTGTACTAAGATCTGTCCTTTGATTGAGTTGCCATCACCTGTATCATACCTCTGAGTGAGTTGCCATCAAGGACAACACTTGAATCATAATGCCAACAATCTCCCCCTTTGGACTTGATGGAAACCACCACACCAAGTCACTCTCCCCCTTTGACATCAAGGGCAAAGGGCAGACCAAGAAGTTCTCTCCCTCTGTTGTCCATACTCCCCCTGAGTACCTGTTGAAACCTCTGATTGGGCTCCCCCTTTGTATATGCCAAGATGTACCAGTTGGTTCATGCTCCCTCTGAGCACATGCAAGGTCTTTATAACAAAGACCAGCAATCCATTCAAGACCAAGATAGTCATTAGCCACTATCATACATCATATATGATCTGCACCATAAGCATCAGCATCCAAACCTGCAATACCATTCCTTTGATCAAACAGCAAGATGTATCATTTAGCCTCATAAACTTCATCAAAGACTTCTAACCATAATGCCAACAATGCATTATTTGAAGTATATTCTCCCCCTGAGCCTATGCCAACCATTATATATCATGGCGGAACCATTTCCTGAGTCTGTTCTGCTGCCATTTCTTCTGAACTTCATATACACAACTCTACAGCCATTAGCTCGCGTATATACACAACTTATCTTCATTATATCAGCGTATGCAAGATGGAATACTGAAGGTCTTCACTTTCAGTTTCCCCTATGTCTGTTATGTCTGCTAACTGAGTTATGTCACACCTTTCTGTCTCTAATTCTGTCTTCTTCAATTCCTGGAATTGTGATGATGTATAGTCCTCTTGCTTTGAATTTTGAAATTTTCTCTTGCATTCCCTTGCTTTATGTCCAAGCTTGTTGCATGTATAACATCTTACATGTTTCATGTTCCTTCTATTGCAATCAATTGCTTTGTGTCCAAACGCATTGCAGGCAAAACAATATCCTCTGAAATACCTGGAATGTGATGATCTTGTGTGATGGTCTTGAACCATTCTACTTCTACATCTGGCTGCAACATGTCCAAGATTATGACATACATAACATTCAACATTATTCAATGGATGAAATAATCGTCTATCACTTCCATAGTTAGGAGTAAAGGATTTTCTTTGAGGAATTTCTTTCCTTGGCTGTTGATGAGTTTGTCCTCTTATCTCTTTATTGAGTATTTTAGAATTCTCATTAGAGTTCCTTGCCTCACCTTGTGAGCTAGATTCACCTTCAACTAATTCATAAAAGCCAAGACTAGTTTTGATAGTAGGGGATCTTTAACTACCAAGAATGTCATCCAAAATCTTATTACTATCTTGAAATCATAACAGTTTATCCTTTTCTTCTAATTTACTTTTCAAGATATTTACCTCAACCTGATGTTGTTCTTTCTTTTCCAGATGCTGCTTCCTTATGTTTTCTTCAGCTTTTTGTCCTTCTTCCACTTGTTGCCTTAATTCGATCACTTCATGTTCTTGTTCTTCAAGAGCTCCTCTATTATGCTTCTTTGTTTCTTCAAGATTTTCTTTTAGAGAGAGGATCTTCAATTCAAGTCTCTGAATTGTTATGCTCTGATCTTTTACTACATCCTGCAATTGCTCCCTTACTCTGGTTACTGACTCCAATTGTTCCTTTAATCTAGTAACTTCTTCTGTTTCTACATCCTTATTTTCATATGCCATGAGAATTCTAATGTCTTCACAACTATTGAATGAGTCATTACTTTTAACATGGGTATAATAGCTTCTATTACCTTCTTCAAACATCTTTCGTTTGTTATGAGGGCATCTAGCAGTGTAGTGACCAACTCTACCACATGAAAAGCATTTGAAAGGTAGCTTACCTTTGAACCTTCTAGTTCCCCGTTCAAGATTTTTGACAAAATTTACCTCATATTCTCCTTCTGAGATGTATCCTGATTCATTTGCTAATACTTCGAATTCGGCTTCTCTCATATCTGGTGGTCCTTCTTTTCTCATCTCATAAGCAGTTAAGATTCTGTGAAGCTGCGTCATAGTGATTTTCTGTAGATCCTCCTTTTCTTCTATGGCAGACACTTTGGAATCAAATTTAGTAGACAGGGATCTTAAAACCTTTTAAACTAAGACAACTTCCTTAAATTCTTCACCCAGATTCCTCATACAATTGACAATCTCATCTATACGCAGGAAGTAATTTTCTATGCTTTCATTACTATGCATCTTAATATTTTCATGCCGTATTCTGAGAGTTTGAAGCTTTGCTCGTTTTACCTGTTCATCTCCTTCGTAGCTTAGAATGATTTTGTCCCATATTTCTTTGGCTGATTTGAAATGCAAAACCTTCATAAATTTTGATTGTGACAAACTTCCCAATAAGATAGTAACAACTTTGGCATTGAGTTCATATTTATTTCTCTCTGTTGTATCTGTAGGAATTGCTAATGGATATGTGTATCCTCCTTCCACGATTCCCCAAACATCCGTTCCAAGCGATTATAGATATGTTGTGGTTCTTATCTTCCAGTGGGAAAAGTTGCTCCTGTCAAAAATTGGTGGCATGATGGATGCCTCTCTTTCTTGATTAGCCATTCTGATGGATCTTTCCTTCAAGCGATCAAGCTTCTTCTAAAAGGACCTGCTCTAATACCAATTATTGGAAATAATACTGAGAGGGGGTGGTGAATCAGTATTAGCAAATCAGATACTTTTTCATTTTCATACTCAGATTCATATACGCTACTTCAGTTAAGGATACCTGCATATATATGCAACTATGTTAAATGCAACTAGCGTACATCCAGTAAACTTTATGATTTAGTTAGTTCATCTTCAGTGAATGCATCAGAACATTATTAACCATATGAACAGTAAACAGAATAGATCATCACACATAAAGAGCACACATGAACACCATAGTATAAGGTGGAAACCCAATGTGGGTGAAAACCACCTGCTGCAATTTGTTTCTATCTTCCTTTAAATAAGAAACTTCTTTTACAATGTACTGGTGCAGTCCTTTACCAGCACGCAAGCTACAACCTACAGAGGGCTACAACCCTCTCTCCTTCTCCAGCTTCTTCTGGAAGGGAGCTACAACCCCCTTAGCTCTTGTACTAGCTGAAATACTAGTACGTAGGTGCTGACCTACAGAAGGCTACAACCTTCTCTTTACTTCCAGGGACCACGTTTCATAAATTTTCAGACTGGATCCATAAGTACAAAACAATCACCATTGTAAGACAATCATCAACTATACCTGAATCATCAATCACTAAATCACCCAATACTGAATCACTGAAACCCTGTCATCAGAACACAGTTACCAGAACACAGACCAGAGCCCAGAACTCTGCAACAACCACTAGAACCAACAGCAACCTGAAACATCAAATCTCATAATGCATACGCTACTTGACTGTGTCAAAACCGCGTGTACATGCGCTTTCACCAGAGAGAACCCGCGTACAGATCTAAAGATAGTTACTTATACCTTCGCTACCATTTCCAACTTGATTCAGATCGAGCCAAGCATCACAAACTCATAACCAGCATACTAGATCTTCACCCTTTTGCCAGACATACACTTCTTGCTCATCTACCCTTGACCTAGTGATTTTCTCCTTATATAGGTTTAGGCTTCTCTCAATACCATGGTCCAAAACCATGTAGAAACAATACCTTGGACCCAATACCTGGGATCAACACT
This sequence comes from Pinus tabuliformis, assembly GCA_031772625.1. Lineage (NCBI taxonomy): Eukaryota > Viridiplantae > Streptophyta > Pinopsida > Pinales > Pinaceae > Pinus > Pinus tabuliformis. Next base: position 5,191,886 of record CM062817.1, on the reverse strand, counting down.
TCGGACCAAATACCATGGACCAAAACTTAGTTTTCCAACATGTACGCGCCTTTCCTTCTGTGAACCTGCGTGTGTACACATACGTGCCTTTTGTTCTTCTTACTCGCGTGTATACACGCTTTCATCAAGGTTAACCTATGTATATCTCTCTCTTGACCTGCTGTACTAAGATCTGTCCTCTGATTGAGTTGCCATCACCTGTATCATACCTCTGAGTGAGTTGCCATCAAGGACAACACTTGAATCATAATGCCAACAAATTAACCTTGGATTAGAACATAACCATAGTTCCCTTGACCGGATCTACATAATACCATGGGAAAAAAACCATCATGCCCAAAACCATGTGCAAAATCCATGCACAAAGCCATAGGTAGGTCCACCCACCTAATATAGGGTCCAAAAAAAAATTCCTAGGCGCTGCCCTAAACCCCGTACATGGGGGCTACCACCCCCACACACATGGGGTAGTCATGGAAAGAATAGAACACACACCTAACATTCTCCCACTTGTTGTTTTCTTTCCACGGGAGAGCTTAGTCATTGGTCCAGCCCTGCAATGCCCATTGTTTCTCTACACCAAGAGAACTTCTTAGTGCTCACGGACTTTGTCAATGCATCTGCAGTATTCTTCAAAGTGTCCACCTTTACCAGCAACACCTTTTTGTCCTCAACCATATCCCTCACAAAGTGATACTGAACATCAATTTTCTTTGTCTTTGAATGATAAGCAGGGTTCTTTGCCAAGAAAATTGCACTTTGCTATCAGAGTCTATCCTTATATCTCACTGTACTAACCCCATACTTAGACACAATATCTGCAACCAAATTTCTTCCTTTCTTGCATGAGTGGATGCCATGCATTCTGCCTTTGTAGTTGTAAGTGCCACTACAAACTGCCTCTTACTCATCCAACTGACCATAACCACTAGTGCCATGCAAATACCTGAAAACTCGCTTCACTATTTTCGAATGCTCCTTTCCTGGTTTTGACATAAACCTGCTCAATACTCCCATTGTATGTGCAATGTCTGTTCTAGTACAAACCATTGCACACATCATGCTATCGACTACACTCACATATGGAACACAGGACATGTCCTCTTCCTCTTCTTTTGTCTTGGGACACTGTTCAGCAGATAACTTTACACCTACAGGAAAAGGAACCTTCATCGGTTTACTATATTGCATATTAAACCTCTTCAGTATTGTCTCAACATACTTCCTCTGGTTTAACCAAAGTTTCCTCTTTGCTCGATCTCATTTAACGTCCATGCCCAAAATATAGTTTGCAGCACCAAGATCTTTCATGTCGAATTTGGAGGAAAATTGTGTCTCCAAATCTTGGATAATTTCTTTTTCATTTCCAACCAGCAACACATCATCCACATACAAGACCAAATAAATAACACGGTCACCAATTAATTTAAAATACACACAGTGGTCTTCTTTTCTTTTGGTGAAGCCAAGTCCCCATATAAATGTATCAATTTTTTGATACCACATCCTTGGTAATTGTTTTAACCCATATAGAGACTTTTTTAACTTGCATACCAGTTCTTTCTTACCCTACACTGCAAAGCCTTCAGGTTGCTTCATGTAGATCTCTTCTTCCATATCCCTGTGAAGAAATGTTGTCTTCACATCCATATGTTCTACCTAAAAATCAAATGCAGCGACAACAGATAAAAGTAATCTAATAGAAGCTACCTTGGAAAAATGAGAAAAAATATCACCAAAATCAATTCCCGACACCTAGGAATAACCTTTTGCTACCAACCGAGCTTTGTATTTCTACACCATGCCTTCTGCATTCATATTCTTCTTAAACACCCATTTTCTACCAATGGGTTTCCTTCCAGCCAGCAACTCCACCAGATCCCAAGCCTCATTTTTGTACAAAGATGCCATTTCATCAACCATGGCCTCTTTCCAGAGTTTTCCATCCTCTAAATCTACTGCTTCGCTCATAGTTTTGTGATCATCATCAATAATAGATAAATCGAAATTTAAACAGAAAGCAGATGGACTATACTTATTTAGTTGCCTTCTCTCTCGAACTGATCTTCTCACAACTGGCTTTTGTGGCTCTTCATCTTCTGATTCCTCTTATGTTGTATAGTCAGATTCTTCCTCCTTTAGCTCAAACTCTATCTTCTAAGGTTCCTTTGGTAGGGCTTCATTTTTAATAACATTTTTCACCTCTCTAAACACCACATCTCGGTTGTACACAACCTTCCTTGTTTATGGATTCCAAATCTTATAAAATTTTAAGCCATCCTTATACCCAATAAAGATGCACCTTTCATATTTACTATCCAAATGTGTTCTCTTCTCCTTTGGAACATGTACATATGCATCAAATACAAATACCCTCAAATGTGAAAGAGAATTTTTCTAACCATTCCATACCTCTTGTGGAGTCTTATCCTCCAACGCTGATGAAGGTGATTTGTTGACCAGGTAACATGCAGTCTCCACCGCCTTTGCCTGAATTCCTGATCCAAGTGGATATTGGTGGCCACCCACCAAGTCTACTTGGACACCCACCATTGTTTCTTTAAACTTTTTAGTTTCCTCAATTGTAGCACAGTTTACTATTTTTAGCAGTTTTTCGGGTCCTGAACTTCCAAAGTCATTTTGAGGCCCTAAATGACATTTTTTGGAAAACATGGGAGAAACATGGGTCCATGGATTGATGTTTCTCTTCCTGAAGTTTTAGTTCTCAGATAAATCTTTCCAATGAGATATTGTGTGCGTCAAACGGATATCGTATGCCAAAGTTACGACCCCAGGAAATTGATGTACCAATTTACCCAAACGGAGCCCACAATTTGGTGTTTCATCTTCTAGGGTTAGGGTTTTGGATGTTTAGTGTTTTCCATTGTTTCTAAACAATAAATAGGCCTTCGAGCCTCATTTTAATAGAGTTCAGAGGCATGTAGCTACCACATCTGTTACGGGCAAATTTAGTGTCTTTTCGAACGACTAACCCCTAGACCTAGTAGCAAGTCTAGAACAACAGTTAAAGTAATTCCATTGCTTTTCCTATAGCTAACAGATAAAAGAAAGAGGATCAAAAGTACCGACTTGTATCTCTCGCTCGATCCCTCTTCCCCTTGACGGCTTTCGCCACTCCCTTCCATACTTAACTCACTTGAAAGGTACCTGCGCACAAGCCAAGACAGAAAACCATCAAAGCATACATATCAATCTGTTAACTAAACATATTATAGAATAGAAAGTACAATATACATCACATAACACATGAATGGGAAAAAGCATAGAACTCTTTATGCAGAGAAAGGAATATTACAAGCCATGTAGATGCATGTTCGATTCAGCGTCATCCTCCCAACTTCAAACCCTTCTCTCCTCATGGAAACAACAATTTGACATGATAACATTACTATCTCTACTAATCTCATCCAAGCAGCATTTCCTTAGCTTAAGAAGTCTCAACCTTAACCAACCAATGAGAGCTTGGTCCTTTTATAGTTGAATGGAGGAGGTTAAGCCATTAATGGACCTCATGAATTCTTTGACATATTTGGGAACTGGTTCCATGGAGGAAGGGATAATGGATTAAGGTTCATTCATCTCCTTCCTCATCCAAAAGTGAGCCCAATCCTTCTAGAAACCTCTAGAAGCATCCATTGGATGAGGAATCCAATGGATTCATTTAAAAATTCGATGGATCTCACTCATAACAGGTGATACAAAGGCTAGGTGCTATGCATAGCACCCAAACAATGTAATGCATGCCATTCATTGCAGCCAGTTAAAAGGCCACCTACGATGATCTCCTTAGGGACATTTTTTGGATGAATGGTGCCATGAAACTCTTGGGAGGCAAGCATGATGTAGGTTAACTTCATTAGGGAATCAAAACAACTGAATTAGGGATTGATGGACCCTAATAATATGGATTTGGAAGTTGGGGTTGATGTGCCCAAATTTTCCTGTAACAACATCTCTTCTCAGAGATAAGCTACCATCGCCCTAGCTGGTTTATTTCCATTTTTGTTTGTAAGCATATTTCAATATTTTACAGTGATGAAATGAAGTATTATTTCCGTTGCATCTCTGTATTTATGGTTATCTCTGTAATTTGTTGTGTTCCTGTTTAAATTTGGATCAGTGGTATCAGAGCGGTCTGATTTTTCTCTGTTTTTCTTTGCATGTCACCAACGAGATCGGGATATAAGGAGTTAGGGCTTGAACTGGTCGAACCTTTGCAAGACCAGCCTTGCAAATCCTGACGACCTCCCATGGCGGATGAAAAGAAAGATGAGGGGGCAAGAGATCCTATCAAAATCTTGCTCGAAGAAGCCCTCGAGCGGCAAAGGAACGCGATGATGGACAACTTTGCCTAGATCCTTCAGCGGCTACCCAGAGGCGACGCATCGGCTTCCAACAGCTACTCTAGAAACGCCACACCCTTTAAGGTACAAGTTAATTTTGAAATCCCCATCTTCGAGGGTCAAATAGACACAGATGTTGTAGATAAATGGTTAAATCTGCTAGAAGGGTATTTTTCTGTTCATGATTTTTCGAGTTGGGAAAAGATTATTTTCGCTCTTCTCAAAGCAGCCCCCCATGTCAAGGACTGGTAGGAAACCTACTGTGAGCAAAAGGATGAAAGTACGAGCTCACTATTTTCATCTGCACCCACTTGGAATTCGTTTTGGACTACCATCAAGGAGCAGTACTACCCTATTGGAAGCTATGAGGATCAATTCATAAAGTGGACCATGCTGTGGCAAGGAAGGGACCAAGACATTTCAGAGTTTACCTATATTTTCCATACCCTTCGCACAATTTTAGGTATCAAGGATTTGGAGCAACATCTGGTACTCAAATACCGCGGCTGCTTGCACAAGTATATCCAGGAAGAAATAGAATTCCTGAACATCTCCTCGCTCAGCACGGCATACCGATGTGTCATCAAGGTCGAGCAAAAGTTTAAATAGAAGAAGCGAGACATTGGATCTGCGAATCTGAAGCAAGGGAAAGGTGCCCCCAAACCGCAGAACAAAGGACAAAGCCAAGGCGGGGTGACCCAAGACAACCCGCTAAAGCTGCAAGCAAAGAATAGTGCCATGAAGACAAAAAAGGATGCAGGAAAGTGGTGTGAGTTCCATAAGTGATCCACTCACAACACAAGTGAGTGTTGGCCAAGCAGTCACTGGTGGCTGAGCTAAGGGTTTCAAAATCATATGCATGTTTTGACTCTGAGTCAGAACCCAACAAGGGGAATGACAAAGGGAAGTAGATTATTGATGCAGAGCCCAACACCATCATTGCCACCACGAAGATCCATAAGGAGGAATCCAAAGACCCAGAGGAGGAGGAGCGTCTCTTACACTCCCAGATGTGGGTAAATGGCTCCCCGCTATAGTTCATTGTCGACAATGGGAGCCAAAAGAACCTCATTTTCGTAGAGGTCATGAAGCGGTTGGGCTTACTTACCACAGCACATCCACAACCGTACATCATCGAGTGGCTTCACCAAGGACGGGATCTTCACATAAGCCAGTAGTGTCGCCTTCCATACAACATCAAGCCCTTCACGGATAAGGTATTGTGTGACATTTCTCCCCTTGATGTTTGTGATGTATTATTAGGAAAACCATACTTGTGGAAGCGACATGATGTGTATGAATCAAGGCCCCGTGTTGTTATTGTTACTTTGGGAAATAAGTTGTACAAGATACTGGAGGTAGCACCGCCTACCGCCATCTCTTTGGTTACTGCAAAAAAATGCAGTAATCTCATTTCCAAAACTAGGAAATTTGTTTTCCTGATGATACGCCCTCAAGGAAAGAAGAAGACAGTGGCCATGACCTCTAGACAGGGCCCCTCCACATGACAACTACAGATGGACAAGGTCGTGAAGGAGTACAAGGACATCTTCACCTCCCCTGTAGGAGTTCCTCTGCACTGTTAGGTCAAACACTCCATCAATCTAACCCCAAGTGCACCACTGCCCAATGGACCAATCTATCGGTGCTCCATTCTGGAGAACGATGAAATCAAGAGGTAGATTCAGGAGTTGTTGTAGAAAGGTCACATCCAACCGATTTCATCATCTTGTGAGAGCCCGATCGTGTTGGTACAGAAGAAGGATGGGACTTGGAGACTCTGTATTGACTATCGGGTACTGAACAAGATCACTGTCTGTAATAGGTACCCGATCCCATAGATTGATGACCTCCTGGACCAACTGAAGGGGGGGAAATATTTCAGCAACATCGATTTGAGGTCAGGATATCACCAGGTACCAATCGAACCCTTTTATGTGTGGAAGCTTGCCTTCAAAGCCAATGAGGGCCTTTTCGAATGGTTGGTTATGCCTTTTGGATTGATGAATGCTCCTGCAACCTTCATGAGGCTAATGGATGACATCTTGCGACCATTCACCAACTCATTTCTAGTGGTATACTTGGATGACATCCTGATCTTTAGCCAGAGTTGGGAAGAGCACCTCCACCACATCCGACAGGTTCTCCAAACACTGCGGCAACACAAATTATGTGCCAATTTGGAGAAATGCACTTTTGGCATGACCCAGGTTTAGTATCTGGGATACATTATTGATGAACGGGGGGTGCATGTGGATCCAGCCAAGATCCAAGTCATTCGGGATTTTCCATCTCCAACCACTCTAACAGATCTCTGTAGCTTTCTAGGTCTTGCCAACTTCTACCGTAGCTTAGTGTGGGGATTTTCTCATATCACTTGGCCCTTGAGTCAAGTCACCAAGGGAGGAGTGAAAGAAAAATTCTTTTGGTCTGAATATCAACAGAAGGCATTCACAGAGTTGAAAGATCGCCTCTACTCGGCACCAGTGCTCGCATTACCAGACTTGCAACAACCATTTGAGATCAAGACATATGCCTCTAACTATTCTATTGGGGCAGTCCTTACTCAACACGGGCACCCAGTGGCATATCACAGTGAGACACTTTCAGACACAGTCCGGAAGTATCCAACTTATGACAAAGAGATGTATTCCATTGTGCAGACCTGTCGATAATGGAAGCATTACATTTAGGGGAAGGAAACGTTCATCCACACAGACCATCGACCCTTGCATTTCATACAGACCCAAGGGAAATTGCAGAATGATCGCCATCAGAAGTGGTCCACATTATTGAAAATAGCAACAAGAAGTGATAAATATAGAATCCAGAATATTCCAATTTTAATTTGTACTTCAATTAAAATTGTGAATTAAATTCAAATTTAGTCTCACAGGCTGCTTGGAATTAATTAATTAATTCATTATGGATTAATTAGTTGGAGAAATTCAAGTTAGAAGTCTTTCTACAGTCATGCAATAGTTATCCCTTAAATTAAGGAGATTATCCCTTAATTAAGGAGATAAGATTGAGTGATATTTGAGTTGTAATTAGTTATCTCATTTTACTAAGTTAAGTCTAGTTAAATTAGTTCCAAACTATTTGAGGAACTAATTATGAGTTATCAGTCAGTTGATGCATGCATGCACTCAACAAGTGTACTCCAAATAACTAAAGATTCTCTCATCAGAAACTCATGCATGTCTATTCTGAGAAAGACCCAGTTGAGCTAAATGTCAAGGACATGTTATTATCAATTGCATGTGTTATCCTATAAAGGAAACTCATCAATGCAGTCAAGGTAAGGTTCCTTGAGGATTTCGCAGTTCTGACAGTGTGTTAGAGTAGTGTGTGAGAGCAGTGTTACATTGGGTGAAGGAGATCATCCCAAAGGTAACTGCGTGATCCGAAATTCATCTAAGACAAACAATTAAGGTATTACAGACTCGTGCATGGATGTGTCTATGTTATTTTAAGCAACGGATCGATAAGATTGCAAAATACACATACACTGAAGCAGTTAAAGAAAACACAACAGGAAAACATTTAAACACAACAAGTCTAATAAGGAGTTCACCCAATACTCCTGGGCTATGTATCGTGGTCTAGCCTTCAATGGCAGCCTCTCTATTATGTTTTCAAAGCAGATTTTTTACAACAGTGAGCTCAATTTGAGTCTCGCTCAACAGATATAAATCAGCAAGACTGTACTTGGATTCCCCAAGTCTCTGGAGTACGCAGACTCTCCTTACTGAATCTTGACCTCTATTGGTCACAATAGTATGAGTCCAATCTAAGACTCAATACATGACAAGCATATACAGAGGAGTTCACTTGAACCTCTCAAGCCCTTTCTAGAGTACATAGACTCTCTGACTCTCTCTGTCTCTGTCTCGATGTTGCCTTTGCTTCTGCAGGTCAGCTCGACTTCTTCTCTCTATTCTCTGCTCTTAGCTTTCTTAACTCGCTTACTACTTTACTGCCTCCCCACTTTCTCTGTCAGTTCGTGGCTTTAAATCCAATCTGCATTCTGACTGTTCGTTTCCGCTTCCTGGCTTTCTGGTTCCCCTACCTCTATCCGTTTGAATCCCTCTGTTCTATGTAATCATCACTGTATAACGCCTCACAGGGAGGTGGCCACCTGTTTCATAACAAAATAAGTGTTAGTTCTCTTGGACATTTTCAAAATGATCGTTTCTTCCGTTAACTCCAAGAATGCCCGCGAACACAACCTTCTTCTAATGCATCATCCATGCCGGACTTCAAATCTTATACAACTCTGTCTATTTATCTCGTCAGATCTGGTCACCCATCGGAAAGCATCTCTGTCGTTAATCAGGGGGCCCCAGATCCTACGATCATCGTCCATATCGAGCAGGTAAGTAACATGATGTTTACCCATCCGATGTGAATGGTTTTCTCTCTCTTCCACCAGATGCGTGGCACCCATTGTGTGGCATCGGGCGAGACTCGATTGAAACCGCTTACCGCTTGAAGCCCTTCTGATATTCTACTGGTTTTTGTGGGACCCCGCTTCTAACGGAATCGGAACGGTACTTTTCTGTAATTTACAGTTATTTCGGGTCTGGGCACTCGGGGCTTTTCCTTCTTTGAGGGGTTTGCCCTGCGATATGCGATTAGCAACTTGTCGCTAATCGCATATCAGAAACTACCCCTGTTTCTTGAATTGACTCCTGATTTTGCTAATTTGTGGCAACGCGCGTTACCATGGGTCGATAGTCCTCGTTGCTCCACGCTGATCACAAATTGCAAATGTTACGAGGTTATCTCTGATAAGCTTGATCTTTATAAGACTTTGAAACTTTGGAATGAATTTTACAAAGTTCATGAAAACTTAGAGAGTGTTCTAGGATCCAACTTGGATCACTGCGCAAGGAAATAGGAGTTTGGAGGGCAAAGGAGAAGGCTTGTGAGAAGCTTTGATTGCTTGTGAGAATCTAAGAGGATTGTACTGAGAGCTGGCTAGCTGTGAGAGCTAAGGCTTTGTGTAATTCTGATGTATTTCCACCTTGTATGATAATACAGATAGTGGAGTTTTTAGTTGAGGCTTTCCCTTGAGTATTTTTTGTGTTTCATGTGCATTGATTCTTCTTCTTATGGTTATATGTGTTCAGCCCTGATTTAGCTTGATCTTTAAGCTTCTGCAAGTTTGGTAGTAGAAGTAGATTATAGTATTTTGGTTTTGTATATTGCATTATCGAGTTAATCTACAGTCAAATTTTCTACATAGATCTCAGAGGTAGATTTGTAGAGAATTTGTAGGAAATTCTACATGGTAACAGAACTGAGTTTATTGGAGCTATGAACAGTATACAGAGAAGAGAAATCGAAGTTTGAAGTTCAGTGTTGCAGGTGCAAATCGAATTCATATCATACTTCAAGTTTGGCCAATGGCGTTCTATGGCTTGAGACTCGAGTATGCCTTGGAAGGTAGCTCGAATTATATAGCATGGAAAGTCACATGGAAGCTGTATTAGAAGACAATGGCATGAAGGATTTCATTGATCAAGAAATCCCAAAGCCATGTTCAACTAATGCACAAGAGTTGGTTGAGTGGAAGAAGTGTGTGGCGAGGGCAAGAGGGATCATCCTTGAGGGATTTCAAGACCATATTGTCTCGAGTCTCCATGGGAAGGATACTCCATATTCAATGTGGAAGACATTGAAGGACCTCTACTAGAATAGTAGTGACCAAAGGAAATTGGAGCACAAGGATAAGCTTCGAAGAATCAATATGGAGAACGGCGATACTATTTCCACATATCTGAACAAGCTCACCACTTGCAGAGATGAGCTTGGAAGTGTGGGAATAACTACTGTAGATGATGATATGGTGAGCCTCGCTCTCCTTGGCCTTCCAAAGAGCTGGAATAGCTACCAGGACTCTGTGAATGGAAAGGAGAAACTGCCAGATTGGGAACGACTAAGGTCAGATCTCATGCAGGAGGAGATCAAGAGGAGCACACGAGATGGTTCTTCATCCAAGGATGATGATGAAGAAAATATGACCTTAGCAAGTAAGGCAAGGAAAGGGAAGGGGAAGGTGTCCCATTCCAAATCGAATTCTTCTCATGAAGGGAAGAAGGTTGAAAAATCTAAAGTGAGATGCTTTAATTGTCATGAGATGGGTCATTATGTGACTAATTGCCCATCGAAGAAATCCAAGAATGGATCCTCGGAAGGATCAGAAGGTGAGGCATTAGCCTCTCAATTTGAAATGGACTTTACTCTCATCGCATGCATGGTGTCATCGATGATGGGTTGTGGTTGGTATCTTGACAGTGGAGCCTCATTCCACATGACCGGAAATAAAATGTTATTTAGTACCTTGGAGGAGAAAGACCTCAAGATGTGCATAGAGATGGGTGACAACGAAAAGTTTAGTGTTTCAGGAGTGGGCACTATTTCTTTTTAGAGGGAGCATGGAGCTTCTATCACCTTGACAGATGTGAAATATGTGCCTGGACTGAAGAATAATTTGGTATCGTTCAAGATGTTGGAGGACAAAGGCTACGATGTTGTCTTCAATAAAGGAAAGGTTTTCCTTAGACACATCATCACGAGACAGGTGAAGCAGATCGGTTCACAAGTCAAGAACATGTATGCTTTTGAGGTTCAAGATGCATGCAAAGCCTTGAGGATCAAGGCAAATGTTAGAGACTTGGTGGTTGAGAGGGAGAGTAAATTACCTCTCAAAATGCAGTCCAAGAAAAAGTCTCAGAAAATTTTGGAGGAGCCACAATTAGAGTCAATAGAGGGATCACATGCAGCCATACCTCCAGGTGTGAGGTAGGGCGATGTGAAGTGATAGTCCCATGAAGGTTGAAATTGGGCAAGGTCCATTGAGAGGTTTTATATCATGAATCGTACCTTGCTATGGGAGCCCAAAGTACAAATTAGTGGGAGGAATCAGCGGGATTGATGTAGCCAGAGATCAAAGTGACAGAGGCTAGAGAAGTTAGATACTGAAGAGCATAGAGAAGGATTGACAACAGTGTAGAAAGGCTGAGTCAGTAGAAGCACAGAGTTTTCAGTCGACAAAGGCAATAGTAGTCAGAGACTTTGATAACAGAAGCATCATTCTGATTTAGGTTGGATTTTTTTTTTGTTTCTGGAGTTGCTGGAGCAACAACACTAGAGAGAAGTGTTGCATGTAGAACATTCCAAAGGTTTAGGATTGGGATTGAGTTGAATTCCTTTCTTGTTGAGAGAGAGTGTTGAAAATAACAACAAGAAATGATAAAAATAGAATCCAGAATATTCCAATTTTAATTTTTCCTTGAAGTAAAATTGAATTTAGTCTCACCAGTTGCTTGGAATTAATTAATTCATTCATTATGGATTAATTAGTTGGAGAAATTCAAGTTAGAAGTCTTTCTGTAGTCATGCAACAGTTATCCCTTAAATTAAGGAGATTATCCCTTAATTAAGGAGATAATATTGAGTTATATTTGAGTTGTAATTAGTTAGCTCAATTTACTAAGTTAAGGCTAGTTAAATTAGTTCCAAACTGTTTGAGGAACTAATTGTGAGTTATCAATCAATTGATGCATGCATGCACTCAACAAGTGTACTCCAGATAACTGAAGATTCTCTCATTAGAAACTCATGCATGTCTATTCTGAGAAAGACCCAGTTGAGCTAAATGTAAAGGACATGTTACTATTAGTTGCATGTGTTTTCCTATAAAGGAACTCATCCATGCAATCAAGGTAAGGTTCCTTGAGGATTGTGCAGTTCTAACAATGCGTTAGAGCAGTGTGTGAGAGAAGTGTCACACTGGGTGAAGGAGATCTACTTATACTATCAATTTGCAGGAAATTATACATGGTATTGGAGCTGTGAATAGTATACGGAGAAGATAATTCGAAGTTTGAAGTTCAGTGTTGCAGGTGCAAATCGAATTCATATCATACTTCAAGTTTGGCCAATGGCATTCTATGGCTTGAGACTCGAGTATGCCTTGGAAGGTAGCTCGAATTATATAGCATGGAAAGATCACATGGAGGCTGTATTAGAAGACAACAACTTGAAGGATTTCATTGATCAAGAAAGCCCAAAGCCAGGTTAAACTAATGCACAAGAGTTGGTTGAGTGGAAGAAGTGTGTGGCGAGGGCGAGATGGATCATCCTTGAGGGAGTTTGAGACCATATTGTCTCGAGTCTCCATGGGAAGGATACTCCATATTCAATGTGGAAGGCATTGAAGGACCTCTACCAGAACAGTAGCGACCATAGGGAATTGGTGCTCAAGGATAAGCTTCGAAGAATCAAGATGGAGAATGATGATACTATTTCCACATATCTAAAAAAGCTCACCACTTACAGAGATGAGCTTGGAAGTGTGGGAATAACTACTGTCGATGATGATATGGTGAGCCTTGCTCTCCTTGGCCTTCCAAAGAGCTGGAATAGCTACCAGGACTCTGTGAATGGAAGGGAGAAACTGTCGGATTGGGAACCATTGTGGTCAAATGTCATGCAGGAGGAGATTAGGAGGAGCACACGATATGGTTCTTCATCCAAGGATGATGATGAAGAAAATCTGGCCTTAGCAAGTAAGGCAACGAAAGGCAAGGGGAAGGTGTCCCATTCCAAATCGAATTCTTCTCATGAAGGGAAGAAGGTTGACAAGTCTAAAGTGAGATGCTTTAATTGTCATGAGATGGGTTATTATGCAACTAATTTCCCATCGAAGAAGTCCAAGAAGGGATCCTCGGAAGGATCGAAAGCTGAGGCATTAGCCTCTCAACTCAAAATGGACTTTACTCTCATAACATGCATGGTTTCATCGATGATGGGTTGTGGTATCTTGACAGTGGAACCTCATTCCACATGACTGGCGATAAAAGTTTATTCAGTACCTTGGAGGAGTAAGACCTCAAGATGCGCATAGAGATGGGTGACGACGAAAAGTTTAGTGTTTCAGGAGTGGGCACTGTTTCTTTTCAGAGGGAGCATGGAGCTTCTATCACCTTGACAGATGTGAAATATGTGCCTGGACTAAAGAAGAATTTGGTATCAGTCACGATGTTGGAGGACAAAGGCTACGATGTTGTCTTCAGTAAAGGAAAGGTTTTCCTTAGACACATCACCACGAGACAGGTGAAGCAGATTGGTTCACGAGTCAAGAACACGTATGCTCTTGAGGTTCAAGATGCATGCAAAGCCTTGAGGAGCAAGGAAAATGTTAGAGACTTGGTGGTTGAGAGGGAGAGTAAATTACCTCTCAACATGCAGTCCTAGAATAAGTCTCAAAAAATTGTGGAGGAGCCACAATTAGTGTCAACATAGGGATCACATGCAGCCATACCTCCAGGTGTGAGGTGGGGTGATGTGAAGTGATAGTCCCATGAAGGTTGAAATTGGGCAGGGTCCATTAAGGGGTTTTATCTCATGGATCTTACCTTGCTACGGGAGCCCAAAGTACAAAGTAGCGGGAGGAATCAGTGAGATTGATGTATTCAAAGATCAAAGTGACAAAGGCTAGAGAAGTCAGGTACTGAAGAGCGTAGAGAAGGATTGACAACATTGCAGAAAGGTTGAGTCAGCAGAAGCACAGAGTTTTCAGTCGAAAGAGGCAATAGTAGTCAGAGACTTTGATGACAGAGGCATCATTCTAATTCAGGTTGGATGTTTTTTGTTTCTGGAGTTGCTGGAGCAAAAACACTAGAGAGAAGTGTTACAAGTAGAACATTCCAAAGGTTCAGTATCGGGATCGAGTTGAATTCCTTTCTTGTTGAGAGGGAGTGTTGAAAATAGAAACAAGAAATGATAAAAATAGAATCCAGAATATTCCAATTTTAATTTGTCCTTGAATTAAAATTGTGAATTAAATTCAAATTTATTCTCACCAGCTGCTTGGAATTAATTAATTAATTCATTATGGATTAATTAGTTGGCGAAATTCAAGTTAGAAGTCTTTCTGTAGTCATGCAACAGTTATCCCTTAAATTAAGGATATTATCCCTTAATTAAGGAGATAAGATTGAGTTATATTTGAGTTGTAATTAGTTAGCTCAGTTTACTGTGTTAAGTCCAGTTAAATTAGTTCCAAACTGTTTGAGGAACTAATTGTGAGTTATCAGTCAGTTGATGCATGCATGCACTCAACAAGTGTACTCTAGATAACTGAAGATTCTCTCATTAGAAACTCATGCATGTCTATTCTGAGAAAGACCCAATTGAGCTAAATGTCAAGGACATGTTACTATTAGCTGCATGTGTTTTCCTATAAAGGAACTCATCCATGCAATCAAGGTAAGGTTCCTTGAGGATTGCGCAGTTCTGACAGTGTGTTAGAGCAGTGTGTGAGAGCAGTGTTACACTGGGTGAAGGAGATCATCCCAGAGGTAACTGTGCAAGGAAATAGGAGCTTGGAGGGTAGAGGAGAAGGCTTATGAGAAGCTTTGATTTCCTGTGAGCATCTAGGAGAATTGTACTGAGAGCTGGCTAGCTGTGAAAGCTAAGGCTTTGTGTAATTCTGATGTATTTCCACCTTGTATGATAATACAAATAGTGGGGTTTTTAGCTAAGGCTTTCCCCTGAGTATTTTCTGTGTTTCATGTGCATTGATTCTTCTTCTTATGGTTATATGTGTTCAACTCTGATTCAGCTCAATCTTTAAGCTTCTGCAAGTTTGATAGTAGTAGTAGATTATAGTATTTTGCTTTGGTATATTGCATTATCAAGTTAATCTACAGTCAGATTTTCTACATAGATGTCAGAGGTAGATTTGTAGAGAATTTGTTGGAAATTATACACACATACCTGCAACAGTTCCATTTAAATATAAAGTATAAGAAGGGCAGCACTAATAATGTTGCAGATTGCCTCAGTCGACCACCGATCATGGCGTTAACCACTGTGCTCAACTCTTGTGGGCATGAGACTTCTGATTGGCCACTTCTCTACAAAAGCAACCCAGAATTCGGCCACACATACCAGACACTCTTGGAGGGTTAGCATGTTCTAAATTTTCACCTCCAAGATGCCCTGTTATGCCACCTGGATCACCTTTGTGTTCCTTCAAGCGAGCGTGCCAAGATGATTTGGAAAGCACACTAAAGTCGGGCTATTGGGCATTTCAGGGTTGAGAAAATGGTGGCAGTACTGCAGAAGTATTTCCGTTGGCTGAATCTTCGACAGGATGTTGGGAAGTACATCAGATCATGAACTACCTGCACCATTGCCAAACTAACCATCAAGAATCAAGTCCTTGATACCCAACTGCCTACCCCTAGTCGACCTTGGGAATCCATCTCCATGGATTACATGTCAGGCCTTCCTTCTACTAAGCATGGAAACGACTATGTTTTTCTGGTTGTCGATAGGTTCTCGAAGATGGCCATTATGGTGGCCTCCAAGAAGAATATAATAGCAGAAGCCACTACTATACTCTTCTTTGAATGAGTGTGGGTACACTTTGGGATCCCACAATCTATCATCTCAGATCGGGACAACAAGTTCCTTAGTTCATTTTGGTTCAGCCTCTAGTTGATGTTGGACACCAAACTCACTAAGTCCACAGCCTTCCATCCTCAAATTGATGGCCAGACAGAGGTTGTGAACAGGATGATTGTACACATTCCGCGCATGTACAACTCAAAGCATCCACACACATGGGATGAGAACCTCTCCTATGTTCAGCACAGCTACAACCGGGCTCTCCACAGCTCAAATGGCCACAACCCTTTTCAAGGGGGCTTGGGATTTGAGCCACTATGTCCCATTGATGTGGCCATGCCATTTGTAGCTAGTCATGTAGATTTGGCTCATGTCCAGTCTGAAACAGATAAGACAAACAACCTCATTGAGCACATCCAACATATTTGCCAGCAAGTCCACGACATTCTAGAGAAATCAAATGCCAAGTACAAGCAGCAACATGATCAACATCAGGTGCCACACAAGTTTCAGGTGGGTGACAAAGTCTGGTTGCATTTGCAAAAGGAATGCCTTAACGAAGCCTATCGGAAACTCAGACCACTCTGATATGGTCCTTACGCCATTACCAAGGCTATGGGAGACAATGCATATGAGCTCAACATTCCCCCATTCCTTGGCCTGCACCCAGTGTTCAACGTGGACCGCCTTCGGCCACACTTTCCACCATTACTAGACACATCCAACATTGCAGAAAAGCTCACACCCACGGAGTTAAATTCAAATTGCATGGAACAAGTTACAACTGATCATATCATGGACACACATATCAGGCACACTCGCCAGCTGAATATCTAACTTGTCAATAAGTCTCTGAATTCAGTTGGCCCCTTGAAAAACTTCATTTGCTAAAAAGTCTCACAAATGACCTGGTTTTGCCTATACCCACTTCATTTACAAAATAACTCCTAAATACCTATTTCATTCTCTTATCCAAAGTATTGGGGTTGTCTTATTGTGCATAAGTAAAACCCTATACAAGCCCCTTTTACCCATAACCCCTTTCAAATCACGAAAAGACCAAAAAAACCCACTTTTGACCGCCTAAACCAAAGTTGGCGCATGCATTTGGTTTATTTTTGAAATACATTGAGAACAATATGAAAACCCATATCCTAAGGTCTCCGCTGGGCGCTGTTCCCAAAAATAAATAATAAAAAAGGTATCCGCCCTCATTCGTATCCCCCGATCATATCATTCCCCCGTCCACCGTCGGATCAGATCCAAGAGATCCGACGGTCCGTACTAATATCGGAGCGTCCCCCGCGACAGAGGTTTAGCGCCCGAGAAAGTGACGTTGCGTTACGTCAGGGCGCGGCCACGCGTCGCCCATCGAATGCTCTCGGAGCAATCTCTGACAATTGAGGGGCCGTATCATAACCGCCCCGAGAAACCGTGGCGGCTAGGGCTAAACCGTAATCGTTAGGTCACTCACCGCCCGGTTTGATGGTCCAGTGTAATCTCTACGTCATCACCCTGCCTGCCACCGCATCACACTTTTGTCTGCATCTGTGCCAACGTGCCCGCCACCTCATTACCCCGTGGACCAATGGCAACCCGCCACCTCATCCGATGACGTCATGCTGACGTCATCCAAGGCTGACCCCACCCTATGACGTCATGCTGACGTCATCACAGAAAAAGCGCCAAATTGCAAAAAGTCCATATTTAGCCAAAACGCGTCTTTTTGTACTTTTCACTCATTTGCTACTGTTTCCTCTGCATGCTATTTTTACGTCCTGAACTGCGCCACCTGCGGGAAACGTCCGGAAGACCTCCAGAGCACCAATTCCACCCACAGCCACAACCTCTGTTCGCGGTTAGCCAGGTATTTCTCATAGTTCATCCTCCATACGCCTGAAATTCACTGTAAATTACTCAGAACGCTTAAGGAACACTGAAACTCACTATTTCACCGATAGCTTTCCTCTGCAAACACTTTTAATTACAATTGCAACCTTGAAACCACCAGCAGAGCCTTCATTTCCCGAGTTTTGGGTCAAAAACTGTAAACTCCTCGCGCAAACGTGAGACAGTTGGTTAAGTCACTTAAAACCTGCCAAAGAAGACAGAGGGAGACCAGGCATTGGTCTTATTTATAATTCGAGCAGTATTTCAATTGTTGCGTGTCCACTCCACCCTCTGCTCCCCATAATTCACAGTTGCATTGCAAAAACTCACCTATGTGCTGTACTTCTCACTTGAAACTAATTCACCTGCCAGACAGAAACTGAATAGACCATGGAGACTCCAATTGCACTGAGCATCAAGCCTCTCAATGCCCCTCACCAGGAATTAGAATGGAAAGCCCTGGGAGATATGGATTATCAAATGCTAGACTGGTTTCCATTGGGCTCCAAATATAATATTCAGATGCTGAATGAGTTGAAAGCCTAGCACCTTAGTGGAGCAGACATCTTAGGGATTTGGGACTCAAACTTGCCCATCTACAACCTCCCCCAGGTAAATCCTATGCCAGAGTTGATCTATAGATGCCAGGAGTGCTATGACCCAGGCCAAAGAGCTGTCCTCAGCCCTGCAGGCTCAGTCCTGTTCCATATCACCCCAGAGAGTATAAATGAGATGCTGCACTTCCATACTGCAAAGCCATTGACCCCCCTCCACATGCAGAACTTGATAAAGAAGGGGAACAAGTTGTCAAATGACCAACTCATCAAAATCAACCAGCTGTTTGTACAACCAGGCTCTGAAGCCATCAGAACTCCTTCTATTGGATATCAGTACTTGAATGAATTGGGCAGGATGTTAGTGGATTTGATCAGCTATGTCCTAGGGTTCAAGGGACTGGAGGATGTGGATGAAATCATAATGGCAATGCTGTCTATATTCTCTCCTGGTAAGCCCCCAGCTGTACATTATGATTATGCTACATACATTGCAGATAAGATCCATGACCAGCTTATGAATTTGAAGAGGGAAAGACTGTTCAGGTATACTTCATACATATACCACCTATTCTTGTTTTATCAGCCAGCCAGCTTCTCTATTCCCTTGAAGCAAGTCAATGACCAGGGAAATCCAAGGTCAGTTGTGTTTTGGACCTCTGTCTTTCATTATGCCTCTGTATCACCATACACATACTCTGAGTTCATTGACTTATTCATTCATCCAGCCATGACAGTATTGTATGGTGTTCCTCCTCCAAGGTTAACTGATGACATGAGGAGAATTCTCCACCTGAACAAAACCTACAGCATTGGTAATTGGTACCTCTACCAAGACCACACAGTCATCAGAATATATGGTTGTGAGTTGAAGCCTTTTAGGTTGCCAAGGTATGTCCCCATGAGGATTTTTGCCTTAGAATATTTCAGGCAGTTTGGGAATGCCGACTACCTCCACTTTCAAAGTAAGAACAAGAAGTCACAGTTAAAGGTAAGGAGCCAGCTGGGCCCTTTTCTATACAACAGAAAAGAGGAGGGGTGGAAAGAGGAAAACAGTATCCTAGAGGCCCTCAAACTGCAAACTAGCTTTGAATGGATACCCTATGACCCCAATCACTTTGTCTCCCTCAGGAGGATAAAATACAAATTGGGCAGCTATTCACACGTGAGGCAGCCTGAGATTGAGCAGTATGCCAATACATTAAGCTGGGAAGAAGGTACCCTAGAAGAGGAAATTACTAGTGAGGAGCTGATAGAGAGAGAGGCTAGAAATATTCAAAAGGAAGCTGACTTAGAAACTTGTGGACAAGTTCCCCTCTCATACAAAAAACAACTTGGAGCAGCTGCCTCATCCTCAACAAAGCATCATCAAGTTGCCATGAATCCTCCACAGACAGTCAACAAGGGCAAAGAAAAGCAGGTGGAACAGCCACCTCCTATGACCGAAGAGGAAATGGAAACCCTAGTGCAGCAACAAGAAGAGATGGAGCAGCAGGGTGAAGGGCAGCAGCAAGAGGAGCAGCAACAACAAAAAGAAAAAAGGCAGGAACAGCCTGCCCAGCAAAAGCAAACAGTGGAAGCCCCTAAATCCACTGAACAAACTGAGCCTCCAAGGCAAGAGACTTCAGCTGAGGCATCTACACTCCAGACTCCACAAAAGGAGGACACAAGCAGGAAAAGGGACAGAGAAACTCCCCTTACAACGTCAGCAACTCATGGGGAGAAGAGGCAGAGAATCAATCCTCTTTCAGAGGAAGAGATGCCAATAGGGCAGCCGCTGGGTATGGTCCCACCCAGCAGGGAAACATCAGCAAGTTCCTTTCAACAGGAACAGGATAGGGCAATGGGAGGAGAAGTAAGTTCCTCCAGGCAGCAAAAGGAAGGTGGGCCTAGTATTAAACAACAGTTCATCGATATTAAGATGAGAAATGAGCCCATCAAAAGACAGCTGTACAACCATCTGCTAAAATTGGCTCCCACCAATCAGCAAAGACTCATGTCTGCATATGATGTGCAGGGAGGCAAAATGATCATGAGTCATTTCATGCCAACAGCAGTACAGCCCCAAACTGCCTCTGATTATTTGAGGACTAACTTGGAAGTCCTTGCCAAGGATATCCACCCAATGGACAAAATAGAACTGCACAAGCAAACGGGTGAGATGGTCTATGCTTCTCTGGCAGACCAGACCTTGGATAACTATAGGCTACAAAATAGCCTTAACAATACAGCCTCTCAACTGGAGTTAGAGAGGGCATCATCCCAGGCAAAGGACAACAGAATAAGGTCCTTGGAAGAAATAATCATTGAGATTGGACATGATCCCAAAGATATCAAAGGGATCCAAGAGATATTGAAGTTGAGGGATGCTGACATGGCAGCATTGAGGAGAAAGATGAAACTCCCTGCCACAATCCACCCTCAAACAGATGATGTGGCCCAGCAAAGGCATGATCAAGAGGCCACAACCCTGTTGATATCTCTATACAAGGAGCTAATCCGGACTCAAGACAAACTAGGAGAATCAGAGGCTGCAAAGGCAGCACTACAGGCAACATTAAAACAAAAAGAAGAGGGTCAAACCTCCCAGCCTCCTCCTGAAATAATCAATCTTGAAGAAGCTGCTCCAACAACTGCCCCTCCTCCTCAGCAAACAGGGCCTACAGCACCAACTACATCAACAACTGCACCAGCAACAGAACAGACTCATAGTCTGGATATGCAGAAGCTCCAAAATGAAATTCAAGTCCTGGAAGCTCAAATGTTGGAGCTCAATTCAGCCAAAGAATCTTTGGCTAAAATAAATGAGAGATATGATAAGAGCAAACAGAATGCAGCTGAAAAAGATCGAGAAATAAAAGCTCTAAAGAAGAGGATAACTGAGCTTGAGAAGGAGCTCACACTAGAAAAGGTAACAGCAGAGCTAAAAGCAGTCCTTTGGGGCAATATTGGCCGGTCTATCACCAATCAGTGGCAGTACATTGAGACTATAGATGAACAAACAGTACTCATTACAAAGGCCAACAGGGAAATACACAGAGCTAGAGCAAGCCTTGGCAACATGCCTGATGCTGCCACCAGAATGATAAATATTTTAAATAACAGGACAAGCTCTCAACTGGCCACCATGGGAATTGCTCACAGGACTGAGACAATCTCAATGGTTAAAAGGGTCCTGACACTACGAAACCTGGTTGGAACACTGGAAAGAAGAACCCAGGATATGCAGACTGAAATCAACAAGTTCATGGACAGATTTCAGGCATTACAGAACAGAGGCCTCCCCAGCATATTAAGCAGTGTAGGAAGACTGCTTACCCTTGAAAACTACATCAAAAGGGTTGATGCCCATGCTGCAGGACAAATTGCAAGACAGCCCAGCACTTCAGCAGAATCAGGGCCAGCATCAGGGCAAACTTTATACAATAGGGTGGACAACCTATTTTTTATTATGAATGAGATCAATCATCTGTTTGATGTGCCTCCAAATTTCTTTAAGTATACAGAAGCAGATGAAACCATAGAGGCAATTGTGAAGCACCAATTGCCCACACAGGAAGTCTGGAAAAATTTGACACAGATAATATTATCAAGCCAGAACCTGTAAATGTTAATTTTTGTCCAGTTTATAAGTAGTCATACACAGGCAGAATTTTGGTAGATAAGCATACAAAGGAAAGATAAAGGCTGAGCCAACTCAGCAGGGCTATTCGGTCACCACAGCAGCAATCACAATCACAGGTGGCAAACCCGAGAAAATACAGCGCAGCAAGCATAAAGACGTGTTCTCCAGCATTAAAGCAAAGTGGCTCAACCGACTCACTGACCTCCAAAGGTCAAATTACCCTCTGACAGACATAAAGAGCATTTATGCTGCATTCAAAGTTGTAATAACTTCTTTTCTACTTTCTGTACGAAGTTATGAAGATATTTTCTCTCTCAGATGATTCAATGCCTGAGATATTTTGTATAAACATTCCTATAAAGTCCCCTTCGCATGAGCTTGCAAGGGTTGTTGTTGATTTCTCCTAAAGAAATTCTTATGCTGTAAATCCTTTCAGAAGTCTAATAAAGAAAGTGATGGAATTTCTCGGATTTCTGAAGTGTTGAATGCATTCTGGTGTCTGTTGATGACTGCTGGATTCCTGTGTATTTCACCATACAATAAGTCTCTGTAACTCTCTCTGTTAATTAGTTGTTTTGTTAAAATCCATATATGTTATCTGATTTTCAATACTAAGCAACAAGGAAAAAGAATAACTTTTCAGGATTTATTCACTGAGTACCCTGAGTTCAATCTGTGTTGTTTATGAATGTTTTCTTCAGCTGTAATCTAGGTAAGTGTAATTCTTAATTGCTGCACTTTCAGAATACACCTTTCACAGTGGCCTTTGTCACAGGAATTCAAGTTATGCTCCTGTGCAGTGTGTTCACCTTCACCTCACAAACTTAATAGAAAATTCTTAATTGCTTTCTATTGGTTGACATACATCACCATTTAAGCTAATTTTGTTTGTCTAAGATACACAATAGGCCCTGCGGTTTGAACACCACCAATCCTGCATATCAAATCATTTCACACTCCAGACTCCATTGCCCAATGGTATTTCACTATCTAAACACTATATCATAAGACCTGAAAGAAATCCTTCAACCAAAACATAAACCAAAACCTGAGCATAATAGCTAGCCTAAAACACCATCATAACAGAGACAAATCATAAAGAGAGAGCCCTCTCTGATTACAGTTTGGCTAGAAACTGTGATCCAAAGATTGGTTAGTGGTTACCCCGGCCGTATTCCCTTGGGAGTCATAGGGAACAACCTGGGTGATAACATAATTGGCGACTCCACTGGGGAGTGCTTGAGATTTTTTTACTATATATCTTCCTTAAGCTGCTATCAAGCCTGAAATAAGTCAAGAGGCCTTTAAGTTGTTTCTGTATTACATTAACAGTTTTAAGGAGGAGCTTGTTTTGGGAATCTTCATCTTAGCTCTGAGAATATATAACCATTCCAAAATCTTCATCCAGTCCCTTCAGATATAAAAATTTCCCACAAAATCCTAAAAAACAGTTAGAAACTGGCTCCTAAGAAAAATCCTCGGCATACTAGGGCTAATCCTGACCCAAATCCACCCATCATTGTTGATAATCCAAATACCATCCCTAGAAACATCAGGAAGCAACAAAGGCAGGATCAGCCTGCTATTTTGACCTCAGTTACAGATTTTCCTAACCTTTCTACTCCACTTAAAGTCCTCTTTCGGTCTGTTCCAAGTTCCCCTAGTTCACCATCTACATCTCAAAGCTCTCCTCCCCCATCTTCATCCACTGCACATACCCCCTTGAACCACACTTTAGGTTCAGCTTCACCTGTAACCCCTGTGGTACCCACTGTTCCTATTATCCCAGCAGCCCCTATTAATACACCCAACCCTCCAAATATGGCAAATAGATATGCACCCTTGTAGCTACCTGCTAATCCTGCAGCTCTACCCCAGGATTACCAAACCAAAATCTCATATTTTGACTCCACTGGCCCTTATTCTGCTATTCAACATGCTAAGAGGATGCAAGATCACTTTGAAAACTATGAAATAGATGATGACAGTGTGAGGATGAGAATTTTTGTCCAAAGCCTGACAGGTGATGTTAGAACCTGGTTCAGGTCGATTGCCGCAAATACTATCACGACCCCTGATGAGCTTTATCAGGCCTTTACTACCAGATGGGAGAAGAAAGATCCCCTGCACATACTTGGTGAATATGAAACAATCAAGAGAGGTCCTCAAGAGACTGTTCTGGAGTATTGTGCTAGATTCAACAATGTGTACAATGCAATACCACAAAACCTAAGACCTCCTCCTGACTTGGCCTTGTACAAGTTCCCTGATGGATTTGATTCTGACATGGCATATCAGTTGAAGGAAAGAGAACCTGAAACCCTTGAAGACGCCCAGAAGGCTGCTGTCACAGTAGAAGCAAACCTGATTGCCAAAAGAAATAGGGCAAGGTTAGAAAAGAGAAGCATATACAAAGAAGAACCCACAGCCTTTGATCAAAAGCTTGATGCCATACTCAACAGCATGAAAAGATTGGGTGACAGGGTGGAATCAGTTGAAAGAAAAGCATCATGGGAAGCACCACAAAACAATCCTCCTAGGAATCCAAATTTTAGGAGAAATCCAAACCCGAACGTTGGCAGGGCAAACCCTGATCCAGAAATCAGACCCCCTTTCCAAGAAAATTATGCTGAAACCTCCACTTCAGCAGAGCCCAATGAAGATCCTGAGATTAATTTAATAGGGCTGGATGGTGAAAGTCAAGTTTTCTTAACACAAGAGGATCATGAGGATGAGGAAATCAAGTTGTTCCAAACTAAATCAGGTGAATCCTTTGACTTCAAACAAGGCTATGACACTGCTGTTTATGAAGTCCATAAACAGTACAAGCTAAGGAGCAGAACTGTGAATGTCAACCAGCCTGAAAAGAAAAAGGATAATCAGCAGCCTGAAAGAGTTATAGTCACACAACCTAGTGACAAACTAAATTCACCTACAGAAGAAGTGATTGTTGAAGAAATCACTGAGCCACTGTCCTTAAGACAGCAGTCTCTGGACACTTCATCTTCTCATCCTAATTTAAATGTTACTCCTCAAGAGATGAGTAAAAAGGATAAATCTCAAAGTCAAGATAAAAATCTAGAAGGAGACTTAATGAACAAGGAAAGGACTGTCACCTACAACCACAAGGCCCAATCTGAAAAACCTTTTGATCTTGAAACAGAAATTGGCAAAATAAAAATAGCTATTCCTCTCTTGGAATTAGCCAAGCATGACAGCTATAAATTGCAAATCAAAAGGTCCCTTCAACTCACTAGCAACAAAGATGATGTCAATGTACTAGATGACACCCCAGAACTCCTCTTTGGCCCAGAAGTGGATGGAAAAACAGTAGTCACAGGGGTACTGCCTTTCTATGTCAGTTTACATATTCATGACAAAATACTACATAATGCAATGTTTGACTCAGGTGCCTCTCACAATCTTATGCCAAAAGCAGTCATGGAGAGATTGAATTTAGACATAACAAGACCATACAAGGATCTGTTTTCCTTTGACTCCATCCAAGTCAAGTGTCTAGGTCTCATAAAAGACTTATGTGTCTCTCTAGTTCAATACCCAAACAAGACAATCCTAATGGATGTGGTAGTTGCTGATATCCCACCTAAGTATGGAATGCTGTTATCAAGATCATGGGGAGCCAAACTCCAAGGTTCCCTACAATTAGACATGTCATATGCTACCATCTCTGTGTTTGGGCAACCAAAAAGACTGTACAGAGAAACACTAATGAAGTACATGGTCAGCAGTGAAGAAAAACCTCAAAATTTTCCTATATATGCTGTCCATTCATAGACTCATACATTCTCTTCAATAATACAACTACTCCCTCAAAAGGTGAAGTTGAAACCAAGATATTCATACAAGAGGAAGATGCAAATGAGAGTAGTATCACTCATAAAACAACAGTCAATCAAACATTAGATAGTGCTGCTGCCTTAGTTGTCAAGAACATTCAATTAAATGATGAGACTGCCCTAGAAGACAAGCTAGAGAAAAAACCACAACTGCTACTTACATTACCAGCCCCTGAACAGATCATAAAATCTCCTTCCCAACAAGATATTCTATGGTTCCTTGAATTTGATGGCTCAGTCAACAAATTAGGGGCAGGAGCTGGAGTTTGGGTACACAATAAAGAAAATAGTCATGCAGAAGGCAGAGCCTATAGATTGAATTTCAGATGTACTAATAACATGGCAGAATACGAAGCCCTTTTACTAGGACTCAAGTTGGCAAAGTTCTTACAAACTGCCAGGGTTTCAATCATGGGAGATTCAGATTTAGTTATCCAACAAGTGAAAGGAAACTTTGTCACCAATGACAAAAGACTAAGGACTTATAGGTCTGCTGTTGCTGAGATACTAAACTTTTTCTCTGAATTCCGAATCACTAAAATTCCCAGAACCCAAAATCTACATGCTCATAGTTTAGCCACCTTTGCAAGTACCTGCAAGTTGCCCTTTGAGCCCCACCATTGTTTCACAGCTGAGGTAAAACACAGACCATCCATTCCAAATAACATCAATGATTGGCAAGTATTTGAGGATGACAAGCAAATAAATCATTTTTTAACTCTGCAGCAAGAATTTGCAGGACTAAATATAGACAATGAGCCAGCAAGTCAATCACAAATACTTGAGACAGCAAGTCAATCACAAATACTTGAGTCAGCAAGTCAATCACAAATATTTAATGGAGCAAGTCCATCACAAATACAGTTTCAACAGACTGCTCAGCCAATATCACCTAGAACTGCAAAACAAATGCTGAATCCAACTATTTTCAATATAGAAAACATCCAGCAAATTCAACAAGTTGACTGGGAAGAGGGAGTGTCCAATGCTGAAACTGAAATCATTGAGCTAAAGGACAATTTTCTACCAACAGGCCTAACCCCACTAGAAGACATCTTTGATTCAAATGATATTCCCAGAAAACCAAAAATGCAGCCCCTAAATGCAGCCATTGAAGAGTGCAACATAGGTACAATTGACAAACCCAAGATAATTAAATTATCTGCTTCCTTACCTCCTGACCAAAAGCCGAAATACATTGACCTCTTCAAAGAGTTCCAGGATGTTTTTGCATGGAGCTATGAGGACCTAAAGTCCTATGACACCTCTGTAATCCAACACACTATCCCTCTCAAACCTGATCAAAAGCCCTTTAAACAAAAACTGAGGAGAATCAATCCTATGCTTCTTCCAGCAATGGAACAAGAGGTACAAAAAATGTTCAAAGCAGGCATCATAGCACCAATCAGATTCTCTGAATGGATCTCCAACCTAGTCCCTACAAGAAAGAAGACTGGTGAGATTAGGCTGTGTGTGGACTTAAGGAATCTAAACCAAGTATCCTTAAAAGACAACTACCCCTTACCCAAGATGGATCACATTCTTCAAAGGGTGGTGGGGGCCTCAAGGATCTCATTACTGGATGGATTTTCAGGTTTTAACCAGATCTTAGTTCACCCTGATGATCAGGACAAAACAGCATTTACAACCCCATGGGGAACTTTCAAATATGTAAAGATGCCTTTTGGCTTGAAAAATGCAGGGGCAACATTTCAAAGAGCAATGGACATTGCTTTTGCAAAGGAGATTCATGACTTTTTAGTCATTTATCTAGATGACCTAACACCTTTCTCAAAATCAGACCAAGAACATATAAAACATTTGAGACAGATCTTCCTAAAATGCAGAAAATATGGAATCTCCTTGAATCCTAAGAAGTCCCTCTTTGGTTTAGAAGAAGGCAAGCTCTTAGGACACATCATCTCAAAAGATGGCATCAGAATTGACCCAGATAGGATACAAGCTATCCTGCAAATGCCTCACCCTAGGAATGTCAAAGAATTACAAGGATTCTTGGGAAAAATAAATTTCTTGAGGAGGTTTATCCCAAACCTAGCAGAGCTAATCAGATTATTAAATAACATGCTGAAAAAGGATTCAAAAGTGAAGTGGACTGTTGAAGCCAATCAAGCATTTGAAGGTATAAAATTGGCCCTTACCCAAACCCCAGTCTTGACCAATCCTCAGTTTGACAGAGAATTTATCATTTTTTCTTTTGCCTCCCAACATACTATTGCTGCTGTTCTATTACAAAAAGATGACCAAGGAAATGAGAAGCCAATTGCTTTCTTTAGCAAAGCTCTTAGAGATGCACCTTTAAAGTATCAAATCATGGAAAAGCAAGCTTATGCTTTAGTCAAAGCAATTAAAGACTTTAGGATTTATATCCTTTATTCCCATGTCAAAGCATATGTGCCAAGTCCTATTGTCAAAGACATTCTCACCCAAGAGAATTTAGAAGGCAGAAGAGGAAAATGGATTGCCAGCATTTTGGAATTTGACATTGAGATAAAACCTACAAAACTAATAAAAGGGCAAGGCTTGGCCAAATTAATGACAGAAACAAATTTTCAAGCCTTAGACATCAATCAGCTGGACAGTGAAACAGAGCTGGCGACTCCAAAGATCAATGTAGCCTTTGAACAATCCCCCTGGTACTCTGATATCTGTTATGTGTTACAAAACCTGTGTGCTCCCCCAGGACTGTCCAAAACTAAGTGTAGGTTCCTAAAAATGAAAACATCAAGATTTTGTGTGATGGATGGCAATTTACTTTGGAAAAACCATGAAGGGATATTGCTCCACTGTTTAATTGAAAATGAAACTAACAATATCATGCAAGAGTTTCATGCAGGAGACTGTGGTGGACACTTGTACTGGAAGTCCACTGTGGATAAAATACTAAGGGCTGGATACTACTGGCCCACCATGTTCTCTGATGTCAAGAAATTTATCACATCGTGTCATAAATGCCAAGTGTTTGAGGGAAAGAGACAACTGCTGCCACTTCCTTTAAGGCCTATTGCAACAGAGAGACCTTTTCAACAATGGGGATTGGACTTCATTGGGGAAATTCATCCCTCATCTTCAGGCCAACATAGATGGATCTTAACAGCCACAGACTACTTCACTAAGTGGATTGAAGCTGCCCCATGCAGACAAGCAAATGATTCAGTAATCATTCAGTTCTTGGAGAACAACATACTGGCTAGATTTGGCTGCCCTGATAAAATTATTACAGACAATGCTGCTGCTTTCAGATCCAAGAAAATGGTGAATTTCTGTCACAAATTTCATATTACTTTGGGCCATTCTACTGCATACTATCCCCAAGGAAATGGCCTTGCTGAATCATCAAACAAAAGCCTTGTAAACATTATAAAGAAGGTACTTGAAGAGAACAAAAAGAACTGGCACAAGAAACTAGTCAATGCCTTATGGGCAGATAGACTAACAACCAAGAGATCAATTGGGACCAGCCCATATGAGTTGGTTTATGGATTAGAGGCCAAATTCCCCTCTTCACTAGGAGTACCTGTTATGAAGCTTCTTCAAGAAAGCCGAGCAGAACCAAATGATATGCAAAGAAGGATAAATCAAATCATATGTCTGCAGCAAACCAGAGATCAAGTTTTCAGCAGAGTTCAGGTATTACAAGAAAAACTGAAGAAGGCTTTTGACAGAAGAACCAAAGCAGAAGATTTTAATGTTGGTGATAAAGTCCTCAAGTGGGATGCAAGGAGAGAAGACAAAGGAAAACATGGGAAATTTGATTCCTTATGGAGAGGACCATTTGCTGTCCAAGCAGTGCAAGGAAACAATACTTACTTCCTCAAAAGTCTTAGTGAAACTGACTTAGATGAAGGTCCTGTGAATGGCAGGATGCTGAAGCACTATTTTGAATACCACCCCTAAGTGCAGCATGAGCTTCCATTGTACATACCCAAATGTATATATCATTTTCTGTTTAATTGTAAAATGCAGTTTCTCAAGTGTTATTAGTTGTCAGCAAAAGGTGAAAAGAATCAGAGGTTTACCAAGAAGAGAAGTACACAATTTTGGCATCTCAAGGCAGCAAAACTTCAAGTTCATAAAAGCAGTAAAAGGCCAAGGCATTCTGACCTGCTGTTCTTGGTCTTTCAAAAGAAAAACCATCCCCATGTGGAGCCACTGTTATATACCTATACCAATAGGTTTCATATTTCATGATTGGCTATGGAAGGTCCAAATATGCTCTGCTTTGATGACTCAAAAATCACATATTTCCTAGAGAATCTGATCTGTGCTTATAGCTTGGTATGGACTCAAAGTTTTGATGGATGGTCCAAAAGTCTAATCTGGATCATTCCATGGTTTAAATTTGCAGTTGTAGAATAGAGAAAGGAGTCTGTCCAAACTGTTTAATCTTGGCAGACAAGTAGTTCAGGTAGAGAAGAAAAGGCTCTCAACAACTTAATCTGGGACCTTGGAAGAGATAAGGGTAGAAGTAGATAGAAAAAACAAAGGAAAAGCCAAAGAAAAGAAAAGGCAAGTAAAGGTCTGCAAGTCCAAGTGCACCCTCTAAGAAGAAATAAAAAATGCTAGGCAAGTAGTTGGGTAAGTAGTTGGGGTTGCAGAAAGGTTATCTTTACCATTGCAGATATGTTAACTGTGCTTACCAAGGCAAATTCTATCAATTGACAAGGTGTTTATCTGCATCAAGTTACAGCAAGGAGCATGACTAACCTCCCTCCCTCCCCCTTTCTTTTCATTACTAACATCCCCTTATCAGCTGAGATTCATGGAAGAAGATCATGGTTTCATGGTGGTTCTTGTTCATTCAAAAGCCACATTTCTTGTGTAAAAATCTTTTCATTTTGATCTACTCTTTAAACCAAGTGTTTTGCAAACAAATTCAGTATTTTCCCCTTTCATTTACCCCATCCATATTAACTCTAACTTTACTATGTAAATCCCTATATCACCTTTCCCCTACTAGTATTAACACCATGGTGTATAAACCCCAAGATTTGTATAAATATCCCTCCTTTTGGCATTATAGCCAATAAGTTCTCTGTCAGGGATCAAATGGCATCTGGTCACTTTGATGAACCTAACCCTAACCCCCTCCTCTGAATTCAGTTGGCCCCTTGAAAAACTTCATTTGCTAAAAAGTCTCACAAATGACCTGGTTTTGCCTATACCCACTTCATTTACAAAATAACTCCTAAATACCTATTTCATTCTCTTATCCAAAGTATTGGGGCTGTCTTATTGTGCATAAGTAAAACCCTATACAAGCCCCTTTTACCCATAACCCCTTTCAAATCACGAAAAGACCCAAAAAACCCACTTTTGACCGCCTAAACCAAAGTTGGCGCATGCATTTGGTTTATTTTTGAAATACATTGAGAACAATATGAAAACCCATATCCTAAGGTCTCCGCCGGGCGCTGTTCCCAAAAATAAATAATAAAAAAGGTATCCGCCCTCATTCGTATCCCCCGATCATATCATTCCCCCGTCCACCGTCGGATCAGATCCAAGAGATCCGACGGTCCGTATTAATATCGGAGCGGCCCCCGCGACAGAGGTTTAGCGCCCGAGAAAGTGACGTTGCGTTACGTCAGGGCGCGGCCACGCGTCGCCCATCGAAGGCTCTCGGAGCAATCTCTGACAATTGAGGGGCCGTATCATAACTGCCCCGAGAAACCGTGGCGGCTAGGGCTAAACCGTAACCGTTAGGTCACTCACCGCCCGGTTTGATGGTCCAGCGTAATCTCTACGTCATCACCCTGCCTGCCACCGCATCACACTTTTGTCCGCATCTGTGCCAACGTGCCCGCCACCTCATTACCCCATGGACCAATGGCAACCCGCCACCTCATCCGATGACGTCATGCTGACGTCATCCAAAGCTGACCCCACCCTATGACGTCATGCTGACGTCATCACAGAAAAAGCGCCAAATTGCAAAAAGTCCATATTTAGCCAAAACGCGTTTTTTTGTACTTTTCACTCATTTGCTACTGTTTCCTCTGCATGCTATTTTTACGTCCTGAACTGCGCCACCTGCGGGAAACGTCCGGAAGACCTCCAGAGCACCAATTCCACCCACAGCCACAACCTCTGTTCGCGGTTAGCCAGGTATTTCTCATAGTTCATCCTCCATACGCCTGAAATTCACTGTAAATTACTCAGAACGCTTAAGGAACACTGAAACTCACTATTTCACCGATAGCTTTCCTCTGCAAACACTTTTAATTACAATTGCAACCTTGAAACCACCAGCAGAGCCTTCATTTCCCGAGTTTTGGGTCAAAAACTGTAAACTCCTCGCGCAAACGTGAGACAGTTGGTCAAGTCACTTAAAACCTGCCATAGAAGACAGAGGGAGACCAGGCATTGGTCTTATTTATAATTCGAGCAGTATTTCAATTGCTGCGTGTCCACTCCACCCTCTGCTCCCCATAATTCACAGTTGCATTGCAAAAACTCACCTCTGTGCTATACTGCTCACTTGAAACTAATTCACCTGCCAGACAGAAACTGAATAGACCATGGAGACTCCAATTGCACTGAGCATCAAGCCTCTCAATGCCCCTCACCAGGAATTAGAATGGAAAGCCCTGGGAGATATGGATTATCAAATGCTGGACTGGTTTCCATTGGGCTCCAAATATAATATTCAGATGCTGAATGAGTTGAAAGCCCAGCACCTTAGTGGAGCAGACATCTTAGGGATTTGGGACTCAAACTTGCCCATCTACAACCTCCCCCAGGTAAATCCTATGCCAGAGTTGATCTACAGATGCCAAGAGTGCTATGACCCAGGCCAAAGAGCTGTCCTCAGCCCTGCAGGCTCAGTCCTGTTCCATATCACCCCAGAGAGTATAAATG
The DNA here is from genome assembly GCA_031772625.1 of Pinus tabuliformis. NCBI lineage: Eukaryota > Viridiplantae > Streptophyta > Pinopsida > Pinales > Pinaceae > Pinus > Pinus tabuliformis. The sequence goes on along the minus strand of CM062817.1, from coordinate 5,159,290 downwards.
AGATGCTGCACTTCCATACTGCAAAGCCATTGACCCCCCTCCACATGCAGAACTTGATAAAGAAGGGGAACAAGTTGTCAAATGACCAACTCATCAAAATCAACCAGCTGTTTGTACAACCAGGCTCTGAAGCCATCAGAACTCCTCCTATTGGATATCAGTACTTGAATGAATTGGGCAGGATGTTAGTGGATTTGATCAGCTATGTCCTAGGGTTCAAGGGACTGGAGGATGTGGATGAAATCATAATGGCAATGCTGTCTATATTCTCTCCTGGTAAGCCCCCAGCTGTACATTATGATTATGCTACATACATTGCAGATAAGATCCATGACCAGCTTATGAATTTGAAGAGGGAAAGACTGTTCAGGTATACTTCATACATATACCACCTATTCTTGTTTTATCAGCCAGCCAGCTTCTCTATTCCCTTGAAGCAAGTCAATGACCAGGGAAATCCAAGGTCAGTTGTGTTTTGGACCTCTGTCTTTCATTATGCCTCTGTATCACCATACACATACTCTGAGTTCATTGACTTATTCATTCATCCAGCCATGACAGTATTGTATGGTGTTCCTCCTCCAAGGTTAACTGATGACATGAGGAGAATTCTCCACCTGAACAAAACCTACAGCATTGGTAATTGGTACCTCTACCAAGACCACACAGTCATCAGAATATATGGCTGTGAGTTGAAGCCTTTTAGGTTGCCAAGGTATGTCCCCATGAGGCTTTTTGCCTTAGAATATTTCAGGCAGTTTGGGAATGCCGACTACCTCCACTTTCAAAGCAAGAACAAGAAGTCACAGTTAAAGGTAAGGAGCCAGCTGGGCCCTTTTCTATACAACAGAAAAGAGGAGGGGTGGAAAGAGGCAAACAGTATCCTAGAGGCCCTCAAACTGCAAACTAGCTTTGAATGGATACCCTATGACCCCAATCACTTTGTCTCCCTCAGGAGGATAAAATACAAATTGGGCAGCTATTCACACGTGAGGCAGCCTGAGATTGAGCAGTATGCCAATACATTAAGCTGGGAAGAAGGTACCCTAGAAGAGGAAATTACTAGTGAGGAGCTGATAGAGAGAGAGGCTAGAAATATTCAAAAGGAAGCTGACTTAGAAACTTGTGGACAGGTTCCCCTCTCATACGAAAAACAACTTGGAGCAGCTGCCTCATCCTCAACAAAGCATCATCAAGCTGCCATGAATCCTCCACAGACAGTCAACAAGGGCAAAGAAAAGCAGGTGGAACAGCCACCTCCTATGACCGAAGAGGAAATGGAAACCCTAGTGCAGCAACAAGAAGAGATGGAGCAGCAGGGTGAAGGGCAGCAGCAAGAGGAGCAGCAACAACAAAAAGAACAAAGGCAGGAACAGCCTGCCCAACAAAAGAAAACAGTGGAAGCCCCGAAATCCACTGAACAAACTGAGCCTCCAAGGCAAGAGACTTCAGCTGAGGCATCTACACTCCAGACTCCACAAAAGGAGGACACAAGCAGGAAAAGGGACAGAGAAACTCCCCTTACAACGTCAGCAACTCATGGGGAGAAGAGGCAGAGAATCAATCCTCTTTCAGAGGAAGAGATGCCAATAGGGCAGCCGCTGGGTATGGTCCCACCCAGCAGGGAAACATCAGCAAGTTCCTTTCAACAGGAACAGGATAGGGCAATGGGAGGAGAAGTAAGTTCCTCCAGGCAGCAAAAGGAAGGTGGGCCTAGTATTAAACAACAGTTCATCGATATTAAGATGAGAAATGAGCCCATCAAAAGACAGCTGTACAACCATCTGCTAAAATTGGCTCCCACCAATCAGCAAAGACTCATGTCTGCATATGATGTGCAGGGAGGCAAAATGATCATGAGTCATTTCATGCCAACAGCAGTACAACCCCAAACTGCCTCTGATTATTTGAGGACTAACTTGGAAGTCCTTGCCAAGGATATCCACCCAATGGACAAAATAGAACTGCACAAGCAAACGGGTGAGATGGTCTATGCTTCTCTGGCAGACCAGACCTTGGATAACTATAGGCTACAAAATAGCCTTAACAATACAGCCTCTCAACTGGAGTTAGAGAGGGCATCATCCCAGGCAAAGGACAACAGAATAAGGTCCTTGGAAGAAATAATCATTGAGATTGGACATGATCCCAAAGATATCAAAGGGATCCAAGAGATATTGAAGTTGAGGGATGTTGACATGGCAGCATTGAGGAGAAAGATGAAACTCCCTGCCACAATCCACCCTCAAACAGATGATGTGGCCCAGCAAAGGCATGATCAAGAGGCCACAACCTTGTTGATATCTCTATACAAGGAGCTAATCCGGACTCAAGACAAACTAGGAGAATCAGAGGCTGCAAAGGCAGCACTACAGGCAACATTAAAACAAAAAGAAGAGGGTCAAACCTCCCAGCCTCCTCCTGAAATAATCAATCTTGAAGAAGTTGCTCCAACAACTGCCCCTCCTCCTCAGCAAATAGGGCCTACAGCACCAACTACATCAACAACTGCACCAGCAACAGAACAGACTCATAGTCTGGATATGCAGAAGCTCCAAAATGAAATTCAAGTCCTGGAAGCTCAAATGTTGGAGCTCAATTCAGCCAAAGAATCTTTGGCTAAAATAAATGAGAGATATGATAAGAACAAACAGAATGCAGCTGAAAAAGATCGAGAAATAAAAGCTCTAAAGAAGAGGATAACTGAGCTTGAGAAGGAGCTCACACTAGAAAAGGTAACAGCAGAGCTAAAAGCAGTCCTTTGGGGCAATATTGGCCGGTCTATCACCAATCAGTGGCAGTACATTGAGACTATAGATGAACAAACAGTACTCATTACAAAGGCCAACAGGGAAATACACAGAGCTAGAGCAAGCCTTGGCAACATGCCTGATGCTGCCACCAGAATGATAAATATTTTAAATAACAGGACAAGCTCTCAACTGGCCACCATGGGAATTGCTCACAGGACTGAGACAATCTCAATGGTTAAAAGGGTCCTGACACTACGAAACCTGGTTGGAACACTGGAAAGAAGAACCCAGGATATGCAGACTGAAATCAACAAGTTCATGGACAGATTTCAGGCATTACAGAACAGAGGCCTCCCCAGCATATTAAGCAGTGTAGGAAGACTGCTTACCCTTGAAAACTACATCAAAAGGGTTGATGCCCATGCTGCAGGACAAATTGCAAGACAGCCCAGCACTTCAGCAGAATCAGGGCCAGCATCAGGGCAAACTTTATACAATAGGGTTCATAACCTATTTTTTATTATGAATGAGATCAATCATCTGTTTGATGTGCCTCCAAATTTCTTTAAGTATACAGAAGCAGATGAAGCCATAGAGGCAATTGTGAAGCACCAATTGCCCACACAGGAAGTCTGGAAAAATTTGACACAGATAATATTATCAAGCCAGAACCTGTAAATGTTAATTTTTGTCCAGTTTATAAGTAGTCATACACAGGCAGAATTTTGGTAGATAAGCATACAAAGGAAAGATAAAGGCTGAGCCAACTCAGCAGGGCTATTCGGTCACCACAGCAGCAATCACAATCACAGGTGGCAAACCCGAGAAAATACAGCGCAGCAAGCATAAAGACGTGTTCTCCAGCATTAAAGCAAAGTGGCTCAACCGACTCACTGACCTCCAAAGGTCAAATTATCCTCTGACAGACATAAAGAGCATTTATGCTGCATTCAAAGTTGTAATAACTTCTTTTCTACTTTCTGTACGAAGTTATGAAGATATTTTCTCTCTCAGATGATTCAATGCCTGAGATATTTTGTATAAACATTCCTATAAAGTCCCCTTCGCATGAGCTTGCAAGGGTTGTTGTTGATTTCTCCTAAAGAAATTCTTATGCTGTAAATCCTTTCAGAAGTCTAATAAAGAAAGTGATGGAATTTCTCGGATTTCTGAAGTGTTGAATGCGTTCTGGTGTCTGTTGATAACTGCTGGATTCCTGTGTATTTCACCATACAATAAGTCTCTGTAACTCTCTCTGTTAATTAGTTGTTTTGTTAAAATCCATATATGTTATATGATTTTCAATACTAAGCAACAAGGAAAAAGAATAACTTTTCAGGATTTATTCACTGAGTACCCTGAGTTCAATCTGTGTTGTTTATGAATGTTTTCTTCAGCTGTAATCTAGGTAAGTGTAATTCTTAATTGCTGCACTTTCAGAATACACCTTTCACAGTGGCCTTTGTCACAGGAATTCAAGTTATGCTCCTGTGCAGTGTGTTCACCTTCACCTCACAAACTTAATAGAAAATTCTTAATTGCTTTCTATTGGTTGACATACATCACCATTTAAGCTAATTTTGTTTGTCTAAGATACACAATAGGCCCTGCGGTTTGAACACCACCAATCCTGCATATCAAATCACTTCATACTCCAGACTCCATTGCCCAATGGTATTTCACTATCTAAACACTATAACATAAGACCTGAAAGAAATCCTTTAACCAAAACATAAACCAAAACCTGAGCATAATAGCTAGCCTAAAACACCATCATAACAGAGACAAATCATAAAGAGAGAGCCCTCTCTGATTACAGTTTGGCTAGAAACTGTGATCCAAAGATTGGTTAGTGGTTACCCCGGCCGTATTCCCTTGGGAGTCATAGGGAACAACCTGGGTGTTAACAGCACCCATCAATAACAGTGCTAACCTAAAGCTTGTACAGAGTTCCAATCCAAACTCCCCGCATCAATACCAGTGCTACCTGAACTATCTTGTAGATATCTTTCTCGAACATTTTTTTTACACCTGCATCATCCAGCTTGCTTACAGAAATCAGATTTCTGGCCAATGCAGGAATATGCAGAACATCCAAAAGTGTTCTAATCCTTCCACCTTGCAACTTCAACTTGAATTTTCCATGACCAACGATTCTAGCCTTCCTTTCATCCCCTAAGAAGACATCACCACCATCCTATTTCTCATACTTTCATAACCATTCTCTATGGGGAGTGAAGTGCAAGGTTTCACTTGAGTCAATCAACCATGTCTCATGATCTACATGTGTACTTGAATAAGAAGCCAAGTTCACATCCCCGCCTTCATCTGAGGTAGTTTTCACCTATGCATAAGGAGAATCATCAAATCCCTTTCCTTTCTCAAGAGCTTTAGATTTACAGTCCCTTTTGAAGCGCCACTCCTTTCCACATTTCCAGCACACCTTTATAGGTTTTTTAGGAGATTTAGATCTCCCTCTAGATTTAGATCTCCCACTCGAGGACTTATTTTTGTTTCTATTTTGGGACCATCCTCGTACAGACAAGGCATCACCATTTTGGTCCTCCATATTTTTCCATCTCATCTCCTCTGACTGCAAGGAAGAGACTATTTCATCAAATTGCAAGGAAGTTGCATTACTACCTATTGCAACAACTAGACTATCCCATGAATCTGGTATAGAACAAAACAAATTGATGCACTTATCTTCATGTAAAATTTTAATATCAACACATAATAACTGGCTTACCACAGTATTAAAGGCATTCATATGCTCTCTAACCGAGTCTCCATCTTTCATCCTCAAGTTCTACAGCTTTTTCTGTAGGAACAATTTATTCACCAGAGACTTAGATTGGTAGAAAGTCCCTAACTTGTCCCACAAAGCCTTCATCGAAGCTTCCCCTAATACATTCAGCAATACTCAATCTGAGACACACAATCATATTGTGCTCTTTGCCTTCTAATCCAACTTTGCCCAGCCTTTAGCTTACGTTGTTGTTGGTTTAGTACCTAGATCTACCATGATCCACTGATCTTTATCCACCAACAGATCCTCCACCTTGAGTTTCCACAACTCAAAACTCTTACCATTAAATTTATCGATCTCTATCTTTCCATTGCTCGCCATCTTCTTTCACCAAAATAATCGATCCCGCAGATCTCCCACTGATCAGGTGCTCATGTCCTAAGTGTCGTAAAATGCTCAAAATTTAAAGTGCTTAGAACTGGTTCAAAGTTGAACGACTGGAAAGTTCTTGTCTTCCTGATTCCGGCGCCACAAACGGTTCGAATTTGGCGGAATTTTGGCAGGAATTTTGGCGGAATTTTGGCAAACCCGCCATAATTGGCGGAGCTATCTGGAGTTAACTAAAGTTAGTTGGAGTTTTTCTAGGGGCAAACTAGAGAAACTTTAAATGGCCATAACTTTGGCTAGGAAAGTCAGTTTTGGACAAATTTGTTTTTGATTTTGGGCATTTTCAACCTTCTGAAGCCATTGGTGCAGGTCTTACAGCCATCTGAGGTCATTTGCAGAGGTTTTGGAGCCGTGAAAGTTCTAGGAGCCACCAGGGCCCAATTCTGTGAAGACTGTATAGGGTTGCAGGTATCCATTGGAGGTGATCCAATAGTCAATCTTGAAGGATTCAAGTGTTTTGAATCCATTTTTTCCATCTATTTCACCTGTAGATGCTTCTATTCAGCTGTATTTTCAATTTGAGCATTTAATAAAAACAAGGACAAGCCCGGTTGGGAGCTTTGGACCCAGCAGACGTAGCCCTGGAGGGGGTGAACTGCTTTATCAACTTCTTTTGCATTTGTGGTTGATTTATTTTGCAGAACAAATTCGTTTTAATGTGTTAAACAGTAAAAGGAAATAACTCTGCTATGCTTAAATGGGTCATGAACAGCTGAAAATTTCATGTGTTTTCTTTCTGCAAGACATGGAAATCTTTTAAACATGTTTAATTCTGAATTGAATACCTTGCAAACAAATTTCAAGTAGTTTCAAATTCAGATCAAGTTGGTATCAGAGCTCAGGGTTTTGTGCAAAGATCTTCTAATTGTCTTGCAAAGTATTGATGCTTACCAGGTTGAAACTTAAAAGAGGGGAAGGACAGTTGACTAGAGAACGAGAGAATCCTCAGTCAAGGAATGCCAGAGAGCCATCACCTCCACCTTCAATTTCACCCTCAAGAGTCTCAGCCGAAGCTTCAAGGATGTCTGAACATGAAGGAGAAATTCCTATAGAGACAGATCCAAGAGAAGAAGAAAGAGTCTTCAGAAAGGCTTTCTTAGACCTCACTGAAATGGTGAGGATATTATACCAAGAAAGAAATGAGAAATTGGCTGGAGAAGGGTCCAAACATCCACATGAAGGAGAGGGCTCTTCAAGAGGTAAGAAGGATGATGATTATTCCAAGAAAGGACATGGAGGAAATGGTGATCCACCACCCCCATCTTCACCTTCTTCCTCTTCATCCTCGTCTTCTTCTATTCATAAGCATAGATCCTCTGGAAAAAGTCCATTTTTGAAGCTTGATGTAAAATTCAAATTACCTATGTTTAATGGTGAAGTGAATGCAGAAAAGCTTGACAACTGGATTAGGCAGTTGGAAGTTTACTTGAGGATCCAGAATATGCATGATGATGCCACAAAGATTCAGTTGGCTTCTTTGAGAATGGATGGAGCAGCATTGGTCTGGTGGGAGGCCAAGACTAAAGAGGAGATCAAGAAATTTGGTAAGGTTACCTTAACATGGCCTGAATTTCTGTTAGCCATTAAAAAACAGTTTTATCCTCTTGCTCACATGCAGAAGGCCATTATGAATCGGCAAAATTTCAGACAACTTAAGGGTCAGAGTGTCCAAGACTACACCCAAGAATTCAGGAGAAGAGCTCTCTTGTTAGGGGTAGATTTGCAGACCCAGGAAACCTTGCTGAAATACATTGGTGGCTTGCATAGCTACCTTAGACACACCATCTTGATGTTTAACCCTACTAGCCTGGACGAGGTTTGTGTCCAAGCTACCCATTTAGAGGCAAGGGGAAAAAACACATTTGAAGAGGGTAGAAACAAGCCCCCCATGGGGAAAAACAAAGAGAAAACCTCCAAGGGAAAGGGCAAAAAGAATGCATCTGTCATACAGGAGAGTGAGAAAGTGATCTGTAAACATTGTTCTAAACCAGGTCATGAGGAGAAAAACTGTTGGAAATTATATCCTGAAAAAAGACCTCAATTTAACAAATCTAAAGGGAAACAGAAAACTGCTGCTACTACATCTACACCACAAGATTTAGGGGAAGATTCAGGTGATGAAACCAAAATTACAGCCATGGGTTTGAAAAACTTGAAGGAAAAAGAAATTGAAACTCAAGCCAGCACTAGTACCTCAAACTGCCATGTACAAGCTCCTAATGAGGAAGAAAGAATTGAACTGTTTCATGTGAGGGTGATTTCAAAACATACTAAAATTGACACACTTTTTGATAGTGGGTCACAAGTAAACCTTATATCAGAGGACTTGGTCAAGCAGCTTAAACTTGAGACCGTTCCACATCCAAAGCCATATCCACTTGGATGGATTTGCAAGGATGAAAATTTACAAGTTTCAAGAAAGTGCACATTGTGCTTTGCAATTACTGCACATTTTATTGACACAGTTGAACTTGATGTGGTACCTTTTGATATAGCAGGAATTGTTTTGGGAAGTCCTTACTTGTTTGACAGGAAAGCTATCTTTCATCGCTATGAAAACAAATATCATATGTTCAAAGATGGCAAGGAGTTCATTGTTAGAGCTCATCGCAAGAAGACAAATATAGCGATGGTGAATGTAGGACAGGTAAAAAGGCTGGTCAATTCAAGTAAGAGTTTTGTTCTTCTTATGATTAAGCCCAAGGTTGATGTGAATTATGAGTCATTTGACAATTGTGATCCAAAACTTAAATCAGATCTGTATGATGTAGTTGATGCATATCATGAGATGTTTCAGGAGCCAACAGGTTTGCCTCCTAAGAGGGAGATTCAGCATGAAATCCATTTGCATCCAGATTGTCCTCTTCCAAACATAGGCATGTACTGCATGTCTATTATGGAGAATGTTGAAATAAAGAAGCAAATCAAGGACTTGTTGGACAAGGGTTTCATAAGGCCAAGTACTTCGCCATGTGGGTCACTGATTGTATTGATTCCAAAGAAAGATGGCACTTGGCGTATGTGTGTTGATTTCAGGGCCTTGAACAAGATAACGGTAAAGAATCGTTACCCACTCCCAAGGATAGATGATTTGCTAGACCAGCTGAAAGATGCTTGATATTTCACTAAGCTAGACTTGCGCAATGGATATCATCAAGTAAGAATTGAATAAAGTGACATTTGGAAGACAGCCTTTAAAACCAAACAAGGACTCTTTGAGTGGCTTGTGATGCCGTTTGGTTTGTGCAATGCACCTGCAACTTTCATGCGGGTAATGGATGATGTCTTGCGTCCTTTTCTTGATGATTTCGTTATTGTCTACTTAGATGACATCTTAATTTTCAGCAAGTCTAGAGAAGATCATGTCATGCATGTTAGAAAAGTACTTGATGTTTTGAAGAAGAATCAGTTATTTCTTAAAATGTCAAAGTGTGAATTTGGAAAGACTTCTTTGGTTTATTTGGGACACATAGTAGGAGGAGGTGCTTTGAGAATTGATCCTACTAAGATTGAGGCTATTGTGAAGTGGCCTACTCCCAAATCCATAACAGAGGTAAGAAGTTTTTTGGGTGCAGCTCAATATTGGAGGAAGTTTATCTCTAACTTCTCTTCTATAGCAGCTCCTATGCATGCAGTGACAAGTGTGAAGCATGCTTTCCAATGGGGAGGCAAGCAGCAAAAAGCTTTCGAATCTTTGAAAGAGAAGATTAGTTCAGCTCCAGTCCTTGCATTACCGGATTTGAGACAGCCATTTGAGATACAAACTGATGCTAGTGATTATGCTATGGGTGCAGTTCTTCTACAGCATGGTAAGCCTATTGCTTTTCATTCTGAAACTTTTAATGGTGTTGTTGTAAATTATCCTACATATGATAAGGAGTTGTATGCGTTGGTACAAAGCGTCAAAAAGTGGAAACACTACTTGATGGGCAAAGAAACTGTTATAGATACCGACCATCAGCCCTTACAGTACTTGCAATCACAAAGCATGTTACAACAGTCACAACACTTCAGATGGATGGGCTTCTTGCAACAGTTCCATTTGGTAATAAGGTATAAGAAAGGTACTTTGAATAAGGTTGCTAATATGCTTTCAAGGCCTATTATTGGTGCTGTTACTTTACTTAAGAATGATTCCATTGTACATGATAGTTACATAGAACAATATGCATCTGATGATGACTTCAAAGATGTGTATGCTAACTTGAGTAAAGGAAATCATGTAGAGGAAAATGACTATCACATGCATAACAATTTGCTGTTTCATTTGGGCAAGTTGTGTATACCACAGGGGGAGAGGATAAATGTCATAAGAGAAGCTCATTCTTCTCTTATTGCTGGCCATTTTGGTGTGAGCAAAACAGTTGCACATCTACAGAGGTATTACTATTGGCCTCGCATGGTAGATTATGTTTCAAGGTTCATAAGAGGTTGTTCATTATGTGCTACAAGCAAGCCTAGCAACAGGAAGCTTGGTTTGTATACTCCTTTGCCGGTACCTTCTAGACCATGGGAGAGCATCTCTATGGATTTTGTAGGAGGTTTTCCAAAATCTCGAAAGCAGCATGATTATTTATATGTAGTAGTTGATCGTTTCAGCAAAATATGTATACTTATGCCTTGTAAGAAAACTATAACTGCTGAACAAACTGCTGAATTATTTTTTCATCATGTATGGATTCACTTTGGTTTGCCTACTTCCATTATTAGTGACAGGGATTCCAGATTTGTGGGGAATTTTTGGTCCAACCTATGGGAGATGATGGACACAAAGTTGAAGAAAAGTACTGCTTTCCATCCGCAAACAGATGGACAAACCGAAGTTGTGAACAGAACCATTGTGCACCTCTTGAGAGGTTATTGCAGCAAGCATCCCAAGCTTTGGGATGAACATTTGCACTACATATAACATGCTTACAATCGTGCCAAGCACTCTTCCACAAACACCTCACCGTTTGAAGCTTGTTTTGGTTACTTGCCAAAATCACCTCTTGATTTCATTCTTGAGAAAGATGTCGCCATTGAGGGACATAGTGACATTGAAAAAGCTCGTTCATTCATTGAAAGAATTCAGCAAATACATCAGCAAATTCAAGAACAACTTGAGAAGAGTCAAGGCAAGTACAAGGAAAGACACGACAAGCATAGAGTCGATCACAAGTTTCAAGAAGGAGATGAGGTATGGCTGTACATTAGTAAGGAAAGGATGCAAGGAGAAGGTAAAAAGCTGAAGCCTATTCGTTATGGTCCATTCAAAATCCTCAAGAAGGTTGGAAATAATGCTTTTCAATTAGATTTGCCTTCCTACATGCAAATGTATTCTGTTGTCAATGTGGAGAACTTACGTTTGTATGAACCTCCTTTGATTGTTGATCATGAAAATGTTGTTCAGCTGCCATCTATAGAAGATTTCTCGCCAGAATTCTTAGATGAGCTGAAAGAAGATACAATCCTTGACAGAAGGACACGCACTTCAAGGAGGGGCAGTGTAGATTATGTTCGAGTTGGTTTCAAAGGCAGCAAACCGAACAAGGCAAAGTGGATGGAGGTGGACAGAGTGAGGGAGTTGTACCCTCACCTCTTTATCAGGTAGTTGAAGGCTTTTGGGGTCCAAAAGCTTCCCAATGGGGAGGCGTGATCAGGTGTTCATGTCCTAAGTGTCGTAAAATGCTAAAAATTTAAAGTGCTTAAAACTAGTTCAAAGTTGAATAACTAGAAAGTGCTTGTCTTCCCGATTCTGGCGCCGCAAACGGTTCGAAAAACGGTCACCGTATGAGGAAGTTATGGCAAAAAGAAGAATTTGTCCATAACATTAGAAATTTTAATTTTTCAAAAAAAGAATTAAAAAAGGAATATTCCGTCGGGCACGAAATCCGAGGCAACCACCAAACATTAAATGTAACTGCAGTTAAGTTGGCGGAATTTTGGCAGGAGCGCCAAATTTGGCGGACCCGCCATAATTGGCGGAGCTATCTGGAGTTAACTAAAGTTAGCTGGAGTTTTTCTAGGGGCAAACTGGAGAAACTTTAAATGGCCATAACTTTGGCTAGGAAAGTCGGTTTTGGACGATTATTTTTTTGATTTTGGGTATTTTCGACCTTATGAATCCATTGGTACAGGTCTTACAGCCATCTGAGGTCTTACTAGGGCCCAGTTCTGTGAAGACTGTATAGGGTTGCAGGTATCCATTGGAGGTGATCCAATAGTCAATCCTGAAGGATTCAAGTGTTCTGAATCCATTTTTTCCATCTATTTCACCTGTATATGCTTCTATTCAGATGTATTTTCGATTTGAGCATTTAATAAAAACAAGGACAAGCCCGGTTGGGAGCTTTGTACCCAGCAGACGTAGCCCTGGAGGGGGTGAACTGCTTTATCAACTTCTTTTTCATTTGTGGTTGATTTATTTTTCAGAACAAATTCATTTTAATGTGTTAAACAGTAAAATGAAATAACTTTGCTATGCTTAAATGGGTCATGAACAGCTGAAAATTTCATGTGTTTTCTTTCTGCAAGACATGGAAATCTTTTAAACATGTTTAATTCTGAATTGAATACCTTGCAAACAAATTTCAAGTAGTTTCAAATTTAGATCACCCACTGAAGAGGTTCTACCACAGGCTCGAGTAAAACCCCTCAGCAGCAAAGGCATCCCCTTGTAGCAAAAACAACTTTGATACCAAATGTCGGTTTTGACCCCGTACAAAAATTACCTGCATACGAATTCTTAAAAAATATAAAATATACAATGGCGAGAGCATAAAACATAAAACAGATATACACATATATGTTCTCCTGGATCCCAAAATCGGGGCTAAGAGATTGATTTTTCATTATATTCCTTTCAATGTTACAATACATATATATACACGCCGAAGCATCCATAAACCCAATCCATTAACCCTGGATTAGAACATAATTGTAGTTCCCTTGACTGAATCTACAAAATACCATGGACAGAAAACCATCATGCCCAAAACCATGTGTGACCTCGCTGCCTTGGACCTCGTGTAGGGGGGCTACCACCCCCCCTCCTACACGTGGGGTAGTTGTGGAAAGAATATAACACACACCCAACAAGAAAGTACTTACCATCTGAGGTCCACTATGAATATAATTTCAGTCATCTTCCCAAATTGGAAATAACTATCAGATTTGAAACATTTCTTGGTTTATCTCTTGAAAGGGGCAAAGTTATGTTGCTTTGTTTGAATCTGTCACAATATCTCATGCTATCATTGAGTATTTACACTGTTGTTTGGGTGAATTTTCACAAATCATCATAACCTGCCATGAAGGAGTCATTGATATGCATCAAAACAATGTCTTCAGAGTTTCTTCCCCGCAAAGAGAAGGAATAGCTTTGAGATTGAAGTGCCACTGTCATACATGCCTAGATTTTGCTTTCAGTAAGGAAGGCTTCTAATTCATAACATATCAAATATCTATCATGTTATAATAGATTGAATCCCATACCTATTAAGTGTAAATACATGAATACGCAATGGCTTATGCTTAGCTTATGGTCTCTATAGTAATAGGAATTGATTTTATTATGGAGATACACTTGATACTAGTCTAATATGAATGGGTACCATTGATTTCACTGTGTTGATACAATAAGCTTCCATGTGAGCAGCATGGAAGTGATTATTGATAATACGTAGCTATCAAATATAACTAGTACATTAGGTTAGTGTAATTCACATATGTAATGGTTCATATTGGTTGTGTTCATTACTTGATTACAATATTTATGTTATATTACATTATATAGGATATGTATATCCATAAGTAAGATCATAGAAGATCATAGACTTAAAGTGGATAGAGATGTTTGCTTATACAAATATTGTTAAGATAAGGTCATTGAATGCTTAAACTAAGGGGAATCACCACACTCATATATCATGATAAGCTCTTAATAGTACTCATATAGCTTAACTTACCTATATTACTATCATGTTTAATGTGATCAATATGATGCAGATTGCACTTTATCCCAATCATAACCCTTAGCTAGGATGTTTCAGTACTTCATAGCATAACAATACTCATATTACCTTACTAGCACTTTCCATATTAGGTTAGACTGAATATTGGCCTTAACCTATGATATGTACATATAAGCAATGGTGATTACACTGGCCATTATGATTGATTCAAGGGTGATACATATGTTTATAGCATGTATATTTTTATAGTCAATATCATGATTATGAAGTCTTTTGGAGCACCGTGTGATCTCGTTGAGGTGTTCGATTTATCAGGGACAGTAAGATAAAATGATATGTTGAAGAGTTTCAAACCAGGTATAAATGGAGGAAAAATATTAAATATGATCATTAGATATATAAAAAGGAAATCTAACAGTGGATATTCAATTTATTTATTAATAATTATTACAAATAAGTCAAAAAATATTTGGGAAGTAAATAGGGAAGTCAAATTAAAATGAGAAAGGAAGAATGAAATTGTTAAATTTAATTAATAATAGAAAAATTGGTCAAATTGAACTAGAAATAGAATTTGATATTATTATTAAATATTAAGTGTTAATTATTAAAATAGAATTAAATTAGTATTCAAAAAGAATTAAAATATTAGAATTAAGTTAGTATTCAAAAATAATTAAATTATTAGAATTAAATAGTATTAAAAATAATTATAATAAGAAAGGAATATTATAATCAAAATAAACTAAGTGATTATAAACAAATTTATTAGAAGAACAGGTTTCTCATTTAGATACATATAGCTTAAATATATGTAACTAGCTAGAAGGTTGTTTAGAGGAAGTAGGATGTGCTGGCATGATCTTAGTTGGGATAGTCATCATCCTTCTTCTCTACGCTGACGATATTTTTCTTCTCGCAAGGTGCCCATATGATCTTGATAAGCAACTTATACTCCTTAAGGATTTTTGCTCTACCATGCGTATGATTGTTAACACTGAAAAAACAAAAGTTATGATTATCAAATCCAAGAAGGACACTTATGATAATTTTATGTATGACAATAGTAACTTGGAGGAAATGTCTTCCTGCATGTACCCAGGAATTGATATTCATCACAAGCTCAACTAGAACTATAGCATTGAGAAAAGGATAAATGGGGGATGTAAAGCTTATTTTGGTCTTGAAAATAATTGTAAAACAGCAAACTCCGTAATGTGGGATAGAAAGAAGTTCCTCTTTGAAACTTTAGTCACTCCGGTTATCTTATATGGATGTGAGGTTTGGGGTTGTAGCATCTCTAGAGAATCCTGGAGAAAGATTGAGCAAATCCAGAAGCGTTTTATAACGTATAACCTCAAAATTAAAAGCAACACACCCTATCCTATTCTCCTTATAGAAGTGGGTCTTTCCCCTATCGAGATCCTAGCTATGACTAGGCTTCTATTGTACAAGCACAAACTCAATAACATAGGAGACCATAGACTTCCTAAGCTAGCTTTAAATTCCATCCAAAACCACCTAAGGCTCAAACGAGGTTGGTATAAAGACACCAAGGCCTGGTTAAACCATTGGGAGATTGACGAGAATGTTGCATTGCAAAACATTAATAACATTAAAAATATTGTTACTTCTAAGTTCAAAGAAAAAATGTGGTGTGAGAAAGATTTAGCAACTAAAAGAAAATTAAGATATTATAAGGAGGTCATCAACCCCGCCCTAGAATATCAAAAGTATCTCTCTATTTTAACTAGCTTAAAGAAGAAAAATAGTATAACCAAGATTAGAACGAACTCTCATGAGCTCCATAGTGAAACTGGTCGTTGGGCAGTTCCTAAAACACCATTGATGGAAAGGTTCTGTAATCTTTGTGAGAATACGAACATCGAGGATGAAAATCACTTCCTCTTAGAGTGCCCCGCGTACAACCACATTAGATCTTAGTTTCAAAATTTTTATTGCAATGCTAACCTTCCTAGCCTTTTACGTTGTCAAAATTACAGTGAGCTCGGGAAGCTTCTCTCCAAGCTTTTTGAGCATAGGAATAAAATCTTAAATCAAACTAAATAATTTGTTTCTTTAGGTCCTGTTATCACCTAGAACTACAGTCACATGTATATAATTTTTGTCCAAAGTTCACTGTCAAAAATTGGTGTCAAATGGGTTTTGTCCTATGTTTCTTACTTAGGAGGTCATGTTTCTAAAGGGTCTTGATGTAAATCATTATCTAATACTATTGGTCATCCTCCATCATGATTGCATAAGCCATGTCTTATCTTGTACATGTCACTGGTCCTTTCCGTATTTTCGCAGCGCAGTCTTATTGGTTGATTTTGCAGCGCAATTATGTTTTAGCCTTTTCGCAGCGCGTCAGCATCCAGCCATTTTGCAGCGCATTTTGCTAATTTATAACTATCTGCGCTACGAAATCGCAGTTTCGGGCATTTTGCAGCGCAGATTCCTAAAGGGTCACGTCTGGGGATGAGTCATTGTCTCCGTCCGGTTATTGTCAGTTGGCGTACCTCCCAAACACTTATGAGCCATCACTCCACCAATAGATTCATAGGCATGCACATAAAAATCATTCTAACGGTTTTATTATGCATGGATGTTTTATGATGTTTGTAAATAATGCATAAAGTGGCCAGCTTGTGTGATAAGATATTCGAATTGCAAATGAGCCCGAGTTTCTTTTTCAAGCGAGCCTGCATTCTAAAAATTTGAATTTGCCATTTGAGTTGAAGCTGGTGGTGATTTTCTGTGCAAAAAATTTCGAAAGCGGAATGGAGAGGAAGGAGCATCGGTCTGGAAGATGTCAGAGAACAGAGCCTGAAGGATTGGACCTTGCATTGAGAGATGAAGGTGTTAGGAAAGCTTTCAAGGATGCTGGCTGTTGGAATTTCTGTGAGAAGCTGCAGGGTGGCCATGCTCAGGTAACAAAGGAGTTTGCCTTGAACTTTACAGGTTTAAATTCTAAAGTATCTATGTTAGAATTTCAAGTATCTCCAGAGGCAATTGCTAATGTAACTGAGATTCCAAGAGGGGGGCAGGAGTGGTTTAAGAACTTTAAATTTGATTTGAACCCCTGCAAAGAATTTCTTAAAGAGGCATATGTGAATGAGGATTTAACAAAGGCTGTACCTAGAAATTATGTTAAAGAGCACTATGCCCTTCTGCTTACTTGTATTCAAAAGTATTTAACCTGTGAGGGTAGATATAACAAGGTTTACTCCTATCACTTTAAGTTGTTATTGCATTTTACTGGTAAAGCATCCATAGATATTCCATTTTACCTGTTTCGTAGTCTCAGCAAGATGTGTGATAAAGTTCAATTAAGGAAGGATGACTGTGAGACATCATTATTTCACCATGGTTTAGTGAAACTGTTAGTGTTGGATGGTCTTCAGAAAATTGGTAGGGATTGGAACTCTTTTATATTTATGGCTGGTTTCCAGAATAAAACAGGCCTTACTCCACAGCCGGTTAGAGAAAGAGAAGAATCAGTTGAGGAACCCACAATAGCTGAGCTTAGAAAGGAGGTAAAGGATAAAAAGAAGACCAAGTCTAAATTGAAAAAATCAGTGAAGCCCTTGGTTATTAAAGAGCCACCTCAGCCATCATCAAAAGAAGAGGTCAAGCACAAGAAAGATGTACCTGGATCAAGTGGGTCAGAAAAAGTATCAAGAGTTAAGACAAGGAGTCAATTAAGCAAAGAGAAAGGCAAATCAGTAGCTGTTGAGGAAAGTCCAATATCTAAGGCCAGTTTGAGTGATTTGCTTGAGGCAATTGAGTTTGAGCAGGTTGAACCAGTGCATATTGAACCAATGCACATTGATTTGACTCAATCATCACCGGAGAACACTAAAAAGTCCAAAGCTTCAAAGAGATTAAGATTTGATGAACCTGGTGAGGAATTTATTTTCAAACCACGAAGGCCGGTTACAAGGAAACAAGTCAGGGAAGCTGAGAAGCTGCATAAAGGAGAGAAAGTTTTAAATATGCCCAAAATAGAGGTAGTTGAAGAGCTGTCTAGAACAGAGGAGGCAAAACAAATCAAGCAAAAAGGCAAGAACAGAACAGTCATTATTTCCCAAGGGGGAAATATCATAGCTATAAAGAGCCAGATGGAGACAGCAAAAGATGTAATTGCCAAGGCAAAGAATGTCACTAGGGAGCTTGCAGTCAGGTATGCCAACTATCGAAGAGCTGTGTTAAAAGGTAGTAAAAACCTAGTGGGTCAAGTGGATTCAGTGGTTGATGTATATACATGGACAGTTCCAGCTCTCAAACAAGCTAAACTCATCAGAAAAATGAACATGTGTTTAAGAGCTGAAAACAAAGCTTTAAGGAGAGAGGTTGCAGATTTAAAAGCACAGCTAGGTTAACTGGCTGCTTATGGATGGTGAGAAAGGTTATGTTCTAAGTTTTGTAAAATTTTGCTTAGTTCCTTATTTTGAAGGCATGTAGACCCTGCTATACATATCCAAGGTAAAAAGGAGTTTTGCAATCAGGTGGCAGAGCAGTAAAAATCTCAAGCGAAATGGAAATTGTTTAAAACAGTTTCGCAGTTTCGTAGCGCGCTACGAAATTGCGAAACTGCTGTAGGTGTTGTTTTTAAAACGCAGGCAAACAGTTTGAAAGAAGAATCAGAAATTTGCAAAGGGAACACCTCAGTGACATGAAAGGGATCAAAGGAAGCTGCTACAGCCATTCAACATATGCCAGGTGTACCTTTTTGTAAAGGTGAAATATTTTGTCTTAAGTTAAAGCTTTGATAAAGGTACTTTATTACCGGTTGTTAGGGTTTTGGAAGGAGATGCATATGAAGAATTTTGGCTTATACACCTGTTCAATCAACAAAGCTTCCAGCACATTTGGGAATATGGTGATGCTCGTTATTTTTGGGGTATTAAAGAGCTAGGAACATGCTGCTTAATTTTTGAAGAATGGTGGGAGACAAGGACCGGAAAAACAGGGGTTTTATCCTTATGATTAATGAACCATCAGCGCATTCAGTATCCAAAGCTAGCTTGTTCATTGCATCCTACTCTCAGCTATCTCGGCCAAGCTTTAAGGAGACAGGTGTCAAGGATCAAGAAAGAATCATGCCACGAGGAGAACAGAATCAGAGTTTTAGTTTAGTTAGGACTCTTTGTAATTACAGCTCAGCACTTAATGTATTTAATGAGTTAGTTAAATGGTAGATAGGGGTAATTAGTAGCAGTCATCGAGCTCCCCTCATGCTGGAGGAGGAAGCTCAAATTAGTTAAGGGTGTATCTCTATATATAGATCAAACTTTGATGTAATGAGGGTTGGATGTTTTTGAGAAACAGAGTTTATTTTGGCTTATGTAAGAACTTGTTTTCAGTAATACAAATGACTGCTTTTTCTTCTCAGGATTCATACATTGTTTCAGATGCTCAAGATATATGTGGTTTTGTTTTATCATTTATGTTTTACAGCTTTATAGATACACAATCACTCAGAATTCACTCTGCTGCTCTGATTTCCTGTGTGTATTTGTAAGTTGAGGTTTATTTGAGAGGTGTCTTGAGTGTTTAAACATTACATGCCCTGACTTCTATGAATGAGTGGTTTTATAGTTTGCTGAAATGATGATTAACTCCATGAGCCCAATGGAAATCTTTGTAAGGTCTGTCCAGCCAATTTATATGTTAAATTTACTTTGCAAGAGTTAGCCATCTCATCAATATTTAAAATCAATAACCCTTTGAGAGAGCCCTCTCAGGCTAAGGAGGCTAAGCCTTAGTCAAAAGTCTGGTTTGAAATAGTTACACAGAGTCTGACTGATTAGCAGCCTTCAGTGCTTGATTTTGTGATAACATTTTGGTGTGTCTGCCGGGAACCTGAAGATTACTCATTCCCGAAATTTTAAGATTGAACTTCTGAAGGTAGCAGGAGCTCAAAAAGGTTTTCGAGGCTGCATTCTACCTTGGTGACTCCATTAATTCTTAAAGTTTAAAAGGTGGCTTCGAGAGGAAGATATACAAGGAGTAATCCTGACCCAAACCCACCTAGTCCTGTGGAGAATCCTAATATCATCTCAAGGAGTAGACAAAGATTTTCTGATATACCAGGTACTTCAAATATTTCAAAGTCTTTGTTTCCTGAGTTTTCTAGAAGTCCTGAAGATAAAATTGTTGATGATAAAATTCAAGAAGTTTTGTTGAGGTCTGAAAACGAAGAAGAACTTATTGGTATCATTTTGGATTTACAAAAGAGAGGCATTGATACTTCATCTTTAGTGTCACAAAAAGATAAAGAAGAGTTTTGGGAAATTGTTACTTCTGAATTGTTATTAGAGGAGGAGGACTTGAAACAGCTCAAGGAGCTTGACCCTTTTGAAGTTTTGCTTAAGTCTAAAACTGGTTTGCCTCTCCCAAATTGGAGTTCTTTTGTCAGTGGTTTACAAAGTCCCAATAGCCCTTTCCGTACTCATACTTTATCTTCTGCCTCTGCTAGTCCAAATAGTCCTCAGACAACATCTCATACTAGTTCTGGTCCTTCTGGTCATACAATACCTGTTGTCACTGTTCCTCCATTCATTATGGCTGTACCTGCTAGGTATGCTCCTCTAGCTCTCCCTGTTGTTTTACATGATCTCCCTAGTAAATATGCTGCTAGAATTCCAACATGGGGAGGAGATGAAGACATTACAGCTGAAGAACATGTGGATAGATTCAATGATTTTATTGACAGGGAAGAAGTGGATGATGAAGATGTAAAATTAAGACTGTTTGCTCAAACTTTTATTGGGGAAGTCCGAAAATGGTTTAAAGCCCTGGGAGCTGGTAGCATTCATAGTTGGGCTGAGTTTGAAGATAGTTTTCTGAGGAAATGGGGAAATAGAACTAATCCTGTTCAAGCCCTCACTGAATATAATAGTCTAAGAAGAGCTCCAGATGAAACTGTTCAAAACTTTTCTAAGAGGTTTAATAAAGTATATAATTCCATTCCAGCACGTTTGAAACCTCCTGGAGCTTTGGCACAGTTAAGATATGCTGAGTCCTTTGACTCAGATTTCTCTCTTTTACTCAGAGAAAGAGAGTCTGCTACTCTGGCTGAAATGCAAAATGATGCAATCAAGGTAGATGTGAATATGCTTGCTGCTAAGAAGTTGAAGATGGCAAAGACTAAGATAAAGGAAGAAGAGAAGCCTTCTACCTCTGCTCAAGAAGATAAATTTGAAACCATGATGAAAACCATGGAGAAATTGATGGACCAATTAGCACTTGGGAATACTGCTGCTCCCCAAGCACAACAAGAGCCTCGGTTTAGGAACCCTCAATTTAGAAGGCCTCAAAATCAGCAAAGGCCAAGAGACAATAGAAATCAGCAGGCAGATCCTCCAGTGAGACCTCCTTTCCAACAAAACATGGTGGATGAAGAAGAAGAACCTGAAGTACCTGAGGAATCTATTCATTGTTTTGGTGAAGAAGATTCAGAAATTTTCTTAACAAAGGAGGAACATGATGAGTCCAGCCAGTTAAAAGCAGAAGAGGAGCCTTCAGATTTCTTAAAGGGTTATCAGCATGCCATATTTGAGATTCAGAAGCAGTACAATCTCAGAAACCGAGATGTCCCTATTACAGCAAATAAAGCACAGCCCAAGAAGAATATTTCAAAGGCAGTTGAAGATAAAAAGGAAAAGTCAAAGCAGATTGATGGTAAAGGTGATTCCCCTCTTGATAGGAAGGATATTCAAACCCCTGCTCCTCCTAAGGAAGTTGAAAAGTCTACTTCTGTTTTTAATATAGAAAATGAGATTGCAAAAATTAAAATATCAGTCCCATTCAATGAAATCCTGAAAGTAGACAAATATAGAAGCAAGATTGTGGAAATGCTTAATTCTCCACCAGGAGGGGCTGATATTCTAAATGTGCAAGAGGATAATCCTATTATCTGTTTAGGTCCAAGACTTGAGGATGAACAAAATGATGAGTTTCCTCCTTTTTATATAAGCATTAATATCCATGATATGACTTTACATAATGCTATGCTGGATTCAGGGGCATCACATAATCTCATGCCTAAGGTAATTATGGAAAGATTGGGATTAGAAGTAACTAGACCATACAAGGACTTATTTTCTTTTGATTCAAAGAGAGTTCATTGTATTGGGTTGATAAAAGATGTTGTTGTGGCACTCACACAAATCCCAGCAAAAACAATTGTCATGGACATTGTTGTTGCAGACATTCCACCTAAGTTTGGAATGCTTCTTTCAAGGTCATGGGCAGCAAAAATCAAGGGTACCATGCAAATGGATCTGACATATGCTACCATTCCAGTGTTTGGTGAACAAAGGAGGTTGTATCGTGAAACAAGGATGGCATATATGGTAAGCAGCAAGGACAAGCCTCAGAATTTTCCTATTTACTCTTGTGATACAGGCCTTGGATCAGCTATTCTTTTCAATGAATCAGTTGGAAAAGAATCACAAGATGAACATGCAGAAAATCAGTGTCAGGAGGTACAACAAAGAAATGAAAGAGACATCACTGGTTGCTGGTCCCTATACTTTGATGGAGCAGCAGGAAAAGAAGGCGCAGGAACTGGGATTTGGATCACTAGTCCAACTGAAGAAAGTAAGTTTCTGTCATACAAACTTAACTTTGATTGTACCAATAACATGGCTGAGTATGAGTCTCTGGTATTAGGCTTAGAAACCTTGATAGAGTTGAAGGCAAAGAACATTGCTATTTGTGGAGATTCTGAATTAATTATAAAGCAAGTTCAAGGTGCATATCAAACAAAGGATGCAAGGATGAGAGCCTACAGAAATTTAGTGTTGGAATTGTTGGAAAAATTTCAATCCTATACCTTCAGTATAAAAACCAGAGATCAAAATTCTGTTGCAGATTCTCTTGCTGTTGCAGCTAGTCTTTTTATTATTCCTAAACATTCTTCTGATAGCTATGAAGTGAAGGTTCGCCATAGACCAGTCATCCCAGACAATATCATAAACTGGCAAGTCTTTGAAGATGATCAGCAGGTAAGAAATTTTCTTGAATTGAAAGAGGAATTTGAGCATAATCAAATAGATCAGCAGAATATGTTAGCAGAGACAAGGGAAAAGTCTGAAGTGTTGCAGCTACAAAAAAACCTAATTCCTAAAGGCCTTATTCCACTTGAAAAGTTATTTGATCAAAATGATGTGTTTAAAGCACCAAGATTGCAAGCTAATGAAGAGGAAATAGAAAGCTGTAATTTAGGTGACTCAGTTGTGCCTAAATTAGTCAAGATTTCAAAGTTCTTATCAGCTGATATGAAGGTCAAATATGTTGAAATGATGAAGAAGTTTATTGATGTTTTCGCATGGAGCTATGCTGATCTGAAGCAGTATGATTCTTCAATCATACAACATACCATCCCAATTAAGCAAAATGAGAAGCCTTTTAAGCAGAAATTAAGGAGGATTAATCCCCTTCTGATGCCACTAATTGAAAAGGAAGTGAAAAAGCTTTTTGATGCAAAAATTATTGTTCCAATCAGATTCTCAAATTGGCTTGCTAACTTGGTACCAGTTAGGAAAAAGAATGGGGAGATTAGAATTTGCATAGACTTCAGGAACTTAAACAAGGCTTCACTGAAAGATAATTACCCTCTTCCTAAAATGGATCTCATTTTGCAAAATATTGTTGGTTCCCAAAGAATGTCTATGCTGGATGGCTTCTCAGGGTATAATCAGATCCTTGTTCATCCAGATGATCAGGAGAAGACAACTTTCACTACACCATGGGGCACATTTATGTATGCAAAGATGCCTTTTGGCCTCATGAATGCAGGAGCGACCTTCCAGAGGGCTATGGACATTGCTTTTGCTGAAGAAAAAGATAAATCAGTGGTGGTATATCTTGATGATATCACAGTCTTTTCAAAAAGGGAAGAAGATCACTTAAAGCACCTTGAAAGGATCTTACTAAAGTGTAGGAGGTTTGGTATTTCTTTAAACCCAACCAAAAGTATCTTTGCTTTAACTTCTGGCAAATTGCTTGGACATATTATTTCTGAAGAGGGAATTAGGATTGATCCTAATAGAGTCAGTGCTATTCAAAGGTTAGATTTGCCAAGGAGCAAGAAAGAGGTTCAATCCTTTCTTGGTAAGGTTAATTTTGTTAGAAGATTCATTCCTAACTTTGCTGAAGTAGTCAAACATATAACAAAGATGCTAAGGAAAGGAGCAGATTTTAAGTGGACAGCTGAAGCAAAGAAGTCATTTGAAGAGATCAAAAAAGCACTTACTCAAGCACCAGTCCTCATCAGCCCGGATTTTACCAAGGAGTTTCTGATCTTCACATTTGCTTCTGAAGACACAATTGCTGGAGTTTTACTGCAGAAAGGAAGTCAAGGTACTGAACAGCCCATTTCTTTCTTTAGCAAGACATTGCCTAATGCTGAATTGAAATATAATATCTTAGAGAAGCAAGCATATGCATTGGTGAAAGCAATTAAGGATTTCAGAATTTATGTGTTGCACTCTCATATTGTTGCATACGTGCCAAGTGCTGTTATAAAAGATATTCTTACACAAGCAGACCCGGATGGAAAAAGAGGAAAATGGATAGCCAAGCTGTTGGAATATGACATTGAGATCAGGCCCACCAAGTTGGTAAAGGGTCAGGGCTTAGCAAAATTGCTGACTCAGTCAAATCTGGACTGCATTGGTATCAATTTTAGCACAGAAATATCAGAAATTTCTGAGAATGAAGAAGAATTGATCCAAATCAATGAAAAGTTTTTGACATCAGAATGGTATAAGGATGTGGCATTTGTCTTGCAGTACAATAGAGCCCCTGATAGCCTTTCCAAATCCAAAGTTCGGTTCATCAAGTTGAAGTCCCTCAGATATTTTGTATATGAGCAAAATTTATTTTGGAAGGATGCAGGAGGAATTTTGCTAAATTGTCTCATTGAAGAAGAAGCTGATAAGGTAATTGATGAATTTCATAAGGGAGATTGTGGAGGCCATCACTATTGGAAAGCCACTGCAAACAAAGTTTTAAGAGCTGGATATTTTTGGCCAACTATGTTCAGAGACATTTATAAAAAGATAGCATCATGCCATGAACGTCAAGTATTCGAAGGAAAGAGAAAGCTCATGCCTATGCCATTGGTTCCTATTTATGTTGAAGCACCCTTCCAGCAGTGGGGATTAGATTTTATAGGGGAAATCCATCCTCCTTCATCAGGGCAGCATCGCTGGATTCTCACAGCCACTGATTATTTTACAAAGTGGATAGAGGCAATACCTACCAGGCAAGCAAATGATTCAGTGATAATTTCCTTTTTAGAAAATAACATCTTATCAAGGTTTGGGTGTCCACTCAAGATTATCACAGACAATGCCCAGGCTTTTAAGTCCAAAAGAATGATAAATTTTTGTCATCAGTACCATATTTCCCTTGGTCATTCCACTGCTTACTATCCACAGGGAAATGGCTTAGCTGAAAGTTCAAACAAGAGTCTTGTGAGGATTATCAAGAAGCTGCTGCAGGAAAATAAAAAGGCTTGGCACTTAAAGCTGAAGTATGCCTTGTGGGCTGATCGAATTTGCACAAAGAGGTCCATTGGAACATCACCATATGAACTTGTGTATGGAGCAGAGGCTATTTTCCCAACATCTCTTGGGGTACCAGTTATGAAGCTAATTCAGGGATTAGAAGAGGAACCAAATGCCATACAGCGAAGGATTAATCAGTTGATAGCTTTGCAGGAGAAAAGAAATGAAGTGTTTGAAGGTCATCAACAGAACCAGAATCGGGTCAAGAGAGCATTTGATAAGAAGATCAAAGAGGTTACATTTCAGATTAATGACAAAGTCCTGAAATGGGAAGCAAGAATTGAAGAGAAAGGTAAACATGGCAAATTTGAAAATTTATGGAAGGGGCCATATCAGATTTCTGCTTTCCATGGAAATAACACCTACATTCTGCAAGAAGTTGATGGAACACCATATGCTGGAGGACCTGTTAATGGCAGGTTCTTAAAGCATTACAATCAGTGAAAGTCTGCCAAGTATCTCATAAGCATTGTATATAACCGTTTTATGAATTTTTCCTGTTGAAAATAAATGACAAGCTGAACAGAAAAGCTTTAGCCCGAGGAGAAGGCCCACAAAGCTAGAAAGGAATGCTTGTCAGCTGTGTGTATGTTTTATAAAATGGACAAAGCACTGGTTCTATGAGTTCTTAGTGTACTACAGGAGCACAGTATCCCAAGTGGAGCCACTGTTATCACCTAGAACTACAGTCACATGTATATAATTTTTGTCCAAAGTTCACTGTCAAAAATTGGTGTCAAATGGGTTTTGTCCTATGTTTCTTACTTAGGAGGTCATGTTTCTAAAGGGTCTTGATGTGAATCATTATCTAATACTATTGGTCATCCTCCATCATGATTGCATAAGCCATGTCTTATCTTGTACATGTCACTGGTCCTTTCCGTATTTTCGCAGCGCAGTCTTATTGGTTGATTTTGCAGCGCAATTATGTTTTAGCCTTTTCGCAGCGCGTCAGCATCCAGCCATTTTGCAACGCATTTTGCTAATTTATAACTATCTGCGCTACGAAATCGCAGTTTCGGGCATTTTGCAGCGCAGATTCCTAAAGGGTCACGTCTGGGGATGAGTCATTGTCTCCGTCCAGTTATTGTCAGTTGGCGTACCTCCCAAACACTTATGAGCCATCACTCCACCAATAGATTCATAGGCATGCACATAAAAATCATTCTAACGGTTTTATTATGCATGGATGTTTTATGATGTTTGTAAATAATGCATAAAGTGGCCAGCTTGTGTGATAAGATATTCGAATTGCAAATGAGCCCGAGTTTCTTTTTCAAGCGAGCCTGCGTTCTAAAAATTTGAATTTGCCATTTGAGTTGAAGCTGGTGGTGATTCTCTGTGCAAAAAATTTCGAAAGCGGAATGGAGAGGAAGGAGCATCGGTCTGGAAGATGTCAGAGAACAGAGCCTGAAGGATTGGACCTTGCATTGAGAGATGAAGGTGTTAGGAAAGCTTTCAAGGATGTTGGCTGTTGGAATTTCTGTGAGAAGCTGCAGGGTGGCCATGCTCAGGTAACAAAGGAGTTTGCCTTGAACTTTACAGGTTTAAATTCTAAAGTATCTATGTTAGAATTTCAAGTATCTCCAGAGGCAATTGCTAATGTAACTGAGATTCCAAGAGGGGGGCAGGAGTGGTTTAAGAACTTTAAATTTGATTTGAACCCCTGCAAAGAATTTCTTAAAGAGGCATATGTGAATGAGGATTTAACAAAGGCTGTACCTAGAAATTATGTTAAAGAGCACTATGCCCTTCTGCTTACTTGTATTCAAAAGTATTTAACCTGTGAGGGTAGATATAACAAGGTTTACTCCTATCACTTTAAGTTGTTGTTGCATTTTACTGGTAAAGCATCCATAGATATTCCATTTTACCTGTTTCGTAGTCTCAGCAAGATGTGTGATAAAGTTCAATTAAGGAAGGATGACTGTGAGACATCATTATTTCACCATGGTTTAGTGAAACTGTTAGTGTTGGATGGTCTTCAGAAAATTGGTAGGGATTGGAACTCTTTTATCTTTATGGTTGGTTTCCAGAATAAAACAGGCCTTACTCCACAGCCGGTTAGAGAAAGAGAAGAATCAGTTGAGGAACCCACAATAGCTGAGCTTAGAAAGGAGGTAAAGGATAAAAAGAAGACCAAGTCTAAATTGAAAAAATCAGTGAAGCCCTTGGTTATTAAAGAGCCACCTCAGCCATCATCAAAAGAAGAGGTCAAGCACAAGAAAGATGTACTTGGATCAAGTGGGTCAGAAAAAGTATCAAGAGTTAAGACAAGGAGTCAATTAAGCAAAGAGAAAGGCAAATCAGTAGCTGTTGAGGAAAGTCCAATATCTAAGGCCAGTTTGAGTGATTTGCTTGAGGCAATTGAGTTTGAGCAGGTTGAACCAGTGCATATTGAACCAGTGCACATTGATTTGACTCAATCATCACCGGAGAACACTAAAAAGTCCAAAGCTTCAAAGAGATTAAGATTTGATGAACCTGGTGAGGAATTTATTTTCAAACCACGAAGGCCGGTTACAAGGAAACAAGTCAGGGAAGCTGAGAAGCTGCATAAAGGAGAGAAAGTTTTAAAAATGCCCAGAACAGAGGTAGTTGAAGAGCTGTCTAGAACAGAGGAGGCAAAACAAATCAAGCAAAAAGGCAAGAACAGAACAGTCATTATTTCCCAAGGGGGAAATATCATAGCTATAAAGAGCCAGATGGAGACAGCAAAAGATGTAATTTCCAAGGCAAAGAATGTCACTAGGGAGCTTGCAGTCAGGTATGCCAACTATCGAAGAGCTGTGTTAAAAGGTAGTAAAAACCTAGTGGGTCAAGTGGATTCAGTGGCTGATGTATATACATGGACAGTTCCAGCTCTCAAACAAGCTAAACTCATCAGAAAAGGAACATGCGTTTAAGAGCTGAAAACAAAGCTTTAAGGAGAGAGGTTGCAGATTTAAAAGCACAGCTAGGTTAACTGGCTGCTTATGGATGGTGAGAAAGGTCATGTTCTAAGTTTTGTAAAATTTTGCTTAGTTCCTTATTTTGAAGGCATGTAGACCCTGCTATACATATCCAAGGTAAAAAGGAGTTTTGCAATCAGGTGGCAGAGCAGTAAAAATCTCAAGGGAAATGGAAATTGTTTAAAACAGTTTCGCAGTTTCGTAGCGCGCTACGAAATTGCGAAACTGCTGTAGGTGTTGTTTTTAAAACGCAGGCAAACAGTTTGAAAGAAGAATCAGAAATTTGCAAAGGGAACACCTCAGTGACATGAAAGGGATCGAAGGAAGCTGCTACAGCCATTCAACATATGCCAGGTGTACCTTTTTGTAAAGGTGAAATATTTTGTCTTAAGTTAAAGCTTTGATAAAGGTACTTTATTACCGGTTGTTAGGGTTTTGGAAGGAGATGCATACGAAGAATTTTGGCTTATACACATGTTCAATCAACAAAGCTTCCAGCACATTTGGGAATATGGTGATGCTCGTTATTTTTGGGGTATTAAAGAGCTAGGAACATGCTGCTTAATTTTTGAAGAATGGTGGGAGACAAGGACCGGAAAAACAGGGGTTTTATCCTTATGATTAATGAACCATCAGCGCATTCAGTATCCAAAGCTAGCTTGTTCATTGCATCCTACTCTCAGCTATCTCGGCCAAGCTTTAAGGAGACAGGTGTCAAGGATCAAGAAAGAATCATGCTACGAGGAGAACAGAATCAGAGTTTTAGTTTAGTTAGGACTCTTTGTAATTACAGCTCAGCACTTAATGTATTTAATGAGTTAGTTAAATGGTAGATAGGGGTAATTAGTAGCAGTCATCGAGCTCCCCTCATGCTGGAGGAGGAAGCTCAAATTAGTTAAGGGTGTATCTCTATATATAGATCAAACTTTGATGTAATGAGGGTTGGATGTTTTTGAGAAACAGAGTTTATTTTGGCTTATGTAAGAACTTGTTTTCAGTAATACAAATGACTGCTTTTTCTTCTCAGGATTCATACATTGTTTCAGATGCTCAAGATATATGTGGTTTTGTTTTATCATTTATGTTTTACAGCTTTATAGATACACAATCACTCAGAATTCACTCTGCTGCTCTGATTTCCTGTGTGTATTTGTAAGTTGAGGTTTATTTGAGAGGTGTCTTGAGTGTTTAAACATTACATGCCCTGACTTCTATGAATGAGTGGTTTTATAATTTGCTGAAATGATGATTAACTCCATGAGCCCAATGGAAATCTTTGTAAGGTCTGTCCAGCCAATTTATATGTTAAATTTACTTTGCAAGAGTTAGCCATCTCATCAATATTTAAAATCAATAACCCTTTGAGAGAGCCCTCTCAGGCTAAGGAGGCTAAGCCTTAGTCAAAAGTCTGGTTTGAAATAGTTACACAGAGTCTGACTGATTAGCAGCCTTCAGTGCTTGATTTTGTGATAACAGGTCCGATAGACCAAAGTTTGGTCTCAGTGGACATTAACCATCATCATCATCATCATAAAAATAAAAATAAAAAATGAATTAAATAATTAACTAACAAATTATTTGTTCTTTCCTATAATAATAAAGTTTTTATATAATCTTTTTAGTTTTAGATAATAAAGAGGATAGTCAAAACAAAACAAAACAAATCCTAATTTAAATTCATAAATATTAGTTAAAGATTAGATTTATTTAGTTACAAATAAATATAATAATAAATAATTTTAACAAACTAACTACTTAGTTATTAATTATCTGATTAATATTAATAATAAATACGATAGTCAAATAAAAAAAATTATAAAAATTAGCTAGAGATAGGATTTATTTAGTTACAAATAAAAATAATATTAAATAAATTTAACAAACTAGCTAATTATTTATCAATTATCTAATTGATATTATTCATATCTCTTGGCCGTGTCAAATGTAGCTGTTGCCTAGTCAGTTCCTTGGTCAGATGTAGTCGTTCCTTTCTAGCCATTGAATAATAGATCTCTCTATTTAAATTGTTACCACGTTTTGGTTCTTCATCTTGTCCTGACGATGAACCACACTTTCTAGTTCGAAACGCGTCGACCAATAAATTTTGATGTGATTATGGTTCTTCACCTTGTCCTGACGATGAACCACACTTTCTAGTTCGAAATCCATCGGCCAATGAATTTTGATGTGACTATCCCCCAAAACCTTCTCAATACCACACTTTCTAGTTCGGAACGCGTCGACCAATGAATTTTGATGTGATTATGGTTCTTCATCTTGTCCTAAAGATGAACCACACTTTCTAGTTCGAAACCCATCGACCAATGAATTTTGATGTGATTATCCCCCAAAACCTTCTCAATAAACATTGATATGGATCACAGAAGCCTAAATTCAATAAAGAAAGGAATAATGAAATTGTTTGGTTAAACTAGTAATAGAAATTTTGTTTAAATTGAGTTAAGGATAGAATTAGATATTATTATTAAAATTAAATATTAATTATTAAATTAGAATAAAATATTAAAATATTATAGTAGATTTAAATTAGAATTTGAGAAGAATTAAAATATTATTAGTAATTAGATTATTCAAAATATTAACAATTTTGGTCAAATTAAAATATGGTTAGAATTGAATATTTTCATTTAGTATTAAAATTGTAATAAAATATTAAATTATTAATAAATGGTGTTAAAATAGTAAAGAATTAATGAATAAATTGTTTATGGAGAAATTGTGTTAATATTCTTTGAAATATTGGACTTTTAGGGTGAATCCATCATCAATTACATGAAGCAGGAGCAATGATGAAGAGAAAGCGAGTGTTAGCACTTTGTAATTCCTCCAGGCTGAGAAGAGGAACCGAAAGTGTTAGCAGAATTACAAAGTGCTAAGAGGAAGAACAATCATTTTAAAGAGTAATGATGCCAAGAGAGATGTTAGAATTTATTGAAAATGAATATTATTAAAATTATAGAAAAGTATATGATTAGATTTTTAATTATTTATTTTATTATTATTATTCAAAATAATTCTAAGTATATTAAAACCTGGATTTGAAATATAAAGTAAAAAAATAATAATAATCAACCACAAAATTAAATTATAATTAAATTATTAATATATGATTAAAAATTTTGAATAATAATTAATAAACTATAAATACTATGTTTCATATATATATATATATATATATTAATTATTAACTTATTAAAATATTAATATTAAAAATTAATAAAATTGATTTTTTAATCAATTATATTAATTTTTAATATTAATATTTTAATAGATTAATAATTAATAAGAATATATATATAGAAGGAAGAGTTATAATAATAATAATAAGTCAATATCAATAAATCTAACCAATAAAATATAGAAATGTATATAATTAAATTTTAAGTACTCATTAATTTGCACTATAAGAGAAAAGAATAATAATCAATTATTAAATATTAATATATCATTAAAAAAAATGAATTATAATAATTTATTAAAACATTAAGAGCAATAGTTATTAATTAACTATTCTAATAGTTAATTAATAATATTGGCCTTTCTAGTTTATTAATTATTATTCATTTTTTTTAGTCTTATATTAATAATTTAGTTATAATTCATCTTTCTAGTTGATTATTAATTCTTCTTTACCTTACATTTCAAATCCTAGTCAAAATTATTTTAAATAATAATAATAATAAAATAATTAAAAATCTAATCATATACTTTTCTATAATTTTATTAATATTCATTTTTAATAAATTCTAATGTCTATTCTCTAACGTCTTTCCCGCACCATTTCTCTTTCAAAGGATTGATCTTTCTTTCTCTTCATCATTGTTCCTACTTCATGCCCCTCATGATGGGTGAAGGGTTCACTTATTCATTATGAATTACAACTCTGGAAATTTGTATTCTAGTAAAGAATTAATTATTATATTATTAAATAAGACTTAAAATAGAATTAACATTGAATTATAGATTAGATTATTTAAGCCCACGGGGCGTAGAATAGATGGTGATGGGGTGTACTATTAAGTCACTCTGTGATGTGAAACTCACTAGTTCGAAACTCCGTGGGAAAAAATCCAGCCATGTTAAGGGCTAGTGTGACCTAGGTCGGGTGTGATCCTCAATTGATTTTGATGGCTTAGATGCCCCTGGGTCATGGTTTCTCAAGCCACAAGTCAAGCCTAATGTAATCTCCGAAGAAATCGGACAATTTGACAAACAAAAAAAATATAGTATTGATTCGATTATGGTAGGTGTCAGTGATATGTTATTTAAGGCAAGCTTTAAAGGATCTCCCAACTTGACCTATGTAAGACATTCCACAAGAGCAACGGATCTCCTAGACAGAGACTAAGCATATAGGTTCATTCTTGTAATTGGTATACCTAAAGAGTTGGCTAAGGGTTTTATGGGGTTTGAATAAGGTTTTGATCTTTGTTTTAGATAGGATTTTGGAAATATGATCAGTAACCCCTTGATTGTAAGGAAGGGAGACATGGGCTAAGGGCAGGTTACTAGGAAAAACTTTAGGATTTGGGTGGAGAGCTGATTGAAATGGCTTATTGATCTAGGAGGAGGAGTAACCAATTTCTCTAAGGGCCTTAGTGAGATGGGTATTTTATTTGGAAAATTATTGAGAGGAAGAGATCTTAATGGCATGAGTAACAATATTTTTAAGCATTACAGACTTTTGAGTTGGATGATGATGGGAGTTGGCATGAGGATACATATCGATATGAGTCTTCTTTTGATAAACTTGGTGGGTAAGAGATCCATCAGTGAGGCGAGAGACAAGGGCATTAAGAAAGGGAAGAGATTTGTTAGCTTTAAGCTTCATGGTGAATTGGATGTATGGGGAAATGTGATTGAGATGGGTAAGGAAGGTTTGGAGTTAAGGCATACCATGGAACCTAATAACAAAGATGTCATAAAAAAAATGCTTCCAGAACTTGGCTTTTAAGTGGAAGATTTCAAGGGTTGAGGTTTCGAAGTGCTCAATAAAAATGTTGGCAACATTAGGGGAAAGGAAGGAACATATCATTTTAGCTTATTGTCCTTCACGATAGGTGGAGTGTTCACTCGAAACTTAGAACACCTCAATACAAAATGCTCTATAAGACTTCATCATCATGATACATATGTTGTTAGTACTCCTACTGATTCACTTGAATACTGATCTTTGGAATGGCCTTTATGGTTCTTATTGAATTTAATCATGATAGGGTTCTAAGTCACTCTATTGATAAGATGATTAAGTTATATTACTATAATAACATGTTTACCATTTGTTATTGAAGTACACACCCTTTATTAGTATCAATTACATGTAATACCATGATATCCCTAGTCTTTATACCATAATAGAGATAGTATTAGTTGCATGATATTAGTAGTAGTATATGTGTAGAAGATATGATATGTGTATAACTAATATTGTCCTTGTGTAATCACTAAGAATGTCCATAATACTTGTTCTTGTATCTTATATTCATAGTGTAATCATGGAAACACAAGCAATGATTACATCTTACCTTATTTACGTAATAGAATAACATGCAGTGATCTCATATTAATAGGGTTGAAGATAATCGATTACCATATATTTCTCTTACATAAATGTGTATCACCTATAATATGGTAGCCTCCATGTTAGTGATAGGAGTACTAATGTATAGTAATTCCATTAAATTGATAAGTATAAACCAATAACATCCCTAAATTATGTGTGTTATGTTCACCCTTTATTCGTCTTGTATTCATATCTAACCAGTATGATACTATCACCCAAATAGGAAGAATGTATTGTATATATATTATTCCAAATCCCATTGCATATATTAACATAACGAAGTGAACATGTATTACATCTCCACAATACAAAAGGTGATACCCTTATGATTACCATTCATGTGTTTATATCATAATTATTGTTAATGTATGAACACAATTATATCTTTGATCATCTTACACTCCTAACACTACTTTATTACTCAAATTAAGCAAAGTTATGTATAGATTAATCACACTAATAATCCCATTTATACAAGTCTTGATCGTATTCAAACTATGGAATATCATAATCTAACCTCATGACTCTTATCTCCATATAAGATGATATACTATTGTTTCATCTATTATGATGTCAATATAAGCAATAAAATTACATCTATGATGATGTAACCTCATATGTACTTAATAGCTTGAGTTACTTTCCCAATTAGATTTGAGATTAATATAATACAGGTGTTTTTATCTCTACATATCCATAACACAAGAGGTAATACCCTTACCACAAACCTAAATTTGTCTTAACTTTGGATTTACTAAGTGTCGAGAGGGATCAAATCTCTCAGCACTTGGTAAATCCAGAGTTAAGATGATCTAGGTTGGTTTTGATAGTGTTGGAAATTCATCAACCAAGGGGTCTCCCCAGTGTGAAGTCCCAATTATAAATCACACCATTTGGAATAGGAGCCCCATCCGGAGTATTGGCCTGGTTTCCATGTATTCTTATAGATTTTCCTTGGCTCTAACTATCAGAAAGAGAGACGAATGCAAATGTGCCTTTGAAAAGCAAGTGAGTGTGTCAGGTGAGTGTTCGGTTGTGAGTGTGTCAAGGTTCTTCTACTGCGGAGGGAGAAAAGAAATTGAGCCTCTAAGAGAGAGGTAATAGTACCACCCTAATAGAGACACACACAACCAAGAAGGATTCATCTAACATCTATCAGAATAGTCGGCAAAGATGCGACGGTCATTACAACCAATCAACAAGAAATATCTATCTAATGTCGAGTGGAATAGTCCACAAGGATGTGACAGCAATAACAACCATTACAACACATTATCAATATGATAAGTACCAAAATAACCGAAATAGTTCAACTACTTTAGGACAGATGAAAGTGAACATGAATTACAAACATCTGCAGAATAGTATTAAAAATATTAATAATCCATGCATGAAGAACATGTTGACCATGAGGCTTATGAAATTAAGTAAAAGTTACAAGATACATGTATATAATGGACACCACGAGCTCCAGTAGTGGAGCGCTGGAGCCACTACTTGCTCCCCAAAAGAACTAGCTTGTCTCTCTAATGCCTTGCAAGAGGAGCCAAGGTGAAAAGTCCCTTGATCATACCATGAGGGTGTATATATAACCAATAGGGTGATGTTTCACCTCCCTTCTGACTCTTTGACTAGCCTCATGATTGTTTGACTTCCTATGACTTTTCAACTTTACATGACTCTTCATATTTTGTACATGTCCTTTGGACTTATACTTTACAATACATTTTCAAATAAGAAATTTCATAATCTACAAGAATGATGTGGCCTATGACGACTCGTGATATGACATGGAATGACACTGCTGACAAGGACTTGTTGATGACATGGCAATGTCAAGCTTCTTGTTGCTCCTTTTTCTTCAATAATAGATGTACAATGTTCCATATTCATGAGAGATATTCTTTTTTCTTCATATCCACCCTCCAAAGGGTTGCAAATTAGATGGAGTCTTCATGCGGTTCTAATCTTTGATCTTTTGTTATAATCTAGTGTTCCTTCATCTTCTCACCTGATGATAATATTATCTCTTTAGCTCCATATGTGTCTTCTAGCATGTCCTCCTTCACCATCTCCTTCTTCATCATCTCGCATGTTAGCACTTTGTAAATTTCCCTAGGTTAAGGAGAGAAATCTCATAGGTAACCACAATCCTCTTTTAGGCTAAGGTCTAGCCCCCCTAGCCTTAGAGAGGGCTCTGTCGTTGTATTGTGCTATCAATCAAATAAATGGCTGATAGGATCTAGGTTTTATCATGGTTATACTGATCAAAAGATAGTTCAAGATTTTCTTTTTTTATTGATGGTTGGTGTAGAGGGCAGAACTACTTAGGATCAAAGCACATCTACAGATCCAAGTGAATAAGGGATATGATGCAATTGAAATAGGGGAAAGATAGGCAGTCATATTGATATTTAATCAAATCTCACTATAGTGAGTGGATGAGTGCATCATCAGAAAGGATGACAAATAGAGCATCAAAATACTGATGAATTCATATTTCCATAGAAGAAAAGAAAACACATGATTAACTAATATAAAACAAAGCACTAAGTGAATTCTGAGATACTATTTTCAAGTTGAGCATGAAGAATGTTTACACCATGGAATTATATATTATAAATAGAACACAAAGGAACACACATAAAAATAAGCACTAACACAAGTATCACTGTCCAAATTTCATCGACCTTCTTCAATTCATTTGGAAAAAAGATACAAAAATTTCAGAAAAAAGGTAGTCTAGCCTCTTACACTCCAACCAAAAACAATTTTCATATCTTTTCATCATTATATACAATGAGGAGTACCTATCACTGCTCTAGGTGGTCGAATTCACTTCACAAAGTAGAATGGTCTAGATGCAATGCATTGGCATAGAAATAGGAACTACTATATCAAAACTATCACAACTTAGAAACATCATGATTTAAAACTTGAAACAATTTTAGAAACATCATGTTTGTAAATCAAACTAAACTAACTTATGAACACTTATCCAACCAGAAAAATCACTTCTAGAAGGTCCCAAAATACAAATTAGTAAAAATAACTATGACTGTTATACTTGTGCAGTAGTTGCGCAATAGAGTGCAATAGGTTTCCAACTCAGCATGGTTGCAAGTTGTACTCAATAAAACTGAGCAAATGGGTGTGCTTGAGATGATGTTGTGTTTGTGTAGAACCTATGAGATTCCCGCTTTAGCCTTTGCAGACCTCCCAACTGACTGATCGCAACTTGCGCAGCAGAAGTGAAATTTTGAACTTGTATTGACAGCTCCCACTCCAAAATGATTATACTGAGCATAAGCCATCTCATTCATCTTATAACACCAAGCATGCCTCAAACCTTACAAAACCTCCACATTTTCACCAAATCATGATATTATGTAACTACATAACGGGCCCCTAGTTACACAGATTTAGACTCAAGCAAAATGGAACAGAGCATATAACTTCAAAAATGACAAAATAAATAGGACCTCCTTCAGCCAAGATGTTATGAAGCTAGCTCACAAAAAGATAGAAAAGATATATCAACGCCTTAGAATTTAGCCTCTTCGAGGGGGCAACTTCCTTTACATTACACAAATGAATGATTCTTTGATGATTCAAATGACAAAACCTACTTTCTATATATAGGAGTCTTAGGAGCCACAATATAACCCAGCTGACCTAACAATAATAATAATATAAAGGCACAAAAATAACAATAGAGGGATTCTATGGGGCACAGTAATAACAATATGGGGACAATAGGGGCACAACAATATTAATAAGGGATACAAATACAATAGTAATGGGGTAATAACTAGTATTATAGGGACCTAACATGCCCCTCTCCTTCAAAAAAGTGTTTTCCTCAATGCTTGAGTAGTTCTGGATGCTTCTGTATAAAATTCTCATCCTCCCATGTGGAATATTTAGTGGATAAGTTCTTCCACTTGATGAGATACTCCGAAATTGATCGATTTCGTAGCTGTCGAGTTCTTGTTTCTGTGACTGCTTCCGGTTCCAATATAATTTTTCCTTCTTCATCAAGTTCTGGCAATATTGTTTGAACGGGAGCTTGTTGCCTATAACCTTCTTTAAACATGAAACATGGAAAACTGGGTGCACTCGAGAAGCTGCAGGAAGCTCCAATTTGTATGCCATAGTACCAATCTTTTGCAAAACCTTATATGGACCATAATACTTTGGTGATAATTTATTATCCTTCTTAGCTTGCTTGAGGGACATTTATTTATATGATTGTAGCTGTAGGAATACCCAATCACCTACATAAAAACTTCTTTCACTGTGATGTTGATCTGTTGTTGTTTCATTCTATTATGTGCCAACACGAGGTTATCCTTTAAGAGTTGGAGGAATTGTTGTTGATGCTCGATGTGACGTTCCATTGCTTGAACCTTAGAATTTTCTCTTAAATATGATGTGATGGATGGTGGCCGATATCCATAAAGTGCCATAAATGGGGTCATTTTTGTTGTTGTATGGAAGGAAGTGTTATACCACCATTCAGCTAGAGGCAACCATTTGATCCATTGTGTCTGTTTATCAGATACAAAGCAATGAAGATATCCTTCCAAATATTTGTTTGCTATCTCAATTTGCCCATCAGATTGAGGATGATAAGATGAGCAATGAGCTAACTGAGTACCGAGACAAGAAAATAATTCTGTCCAAAAATTTCTAGTGAAAATGGGATCTCTGTCACTTACAATAATCTTTGGGTTTCCATGTAGCTTTTGAATTGTTTCCATAAATGCAGTAGAAACTATATTGGCTTTAAATGGATGTGATAATGCACAAAAGTGTGCATACTTGGTAATTCTGTCAACTACCACCATGATGACACTCTTTCCCTCAGACTTGGGTAAACGTGTGATAAAATCCATTGAAACCTCCTCCCAACGTTGGCTTGGAATGGATAAAGATTGTAATAGACCCGGGGTCTTAATTGTTTCAACTTTATTTTGTTGGAAAACCAAACATTCCGCCACAAACTTT
Source organism: Pinus tabuliformis (assembly GCA_031772625.1). Classification (NCBI taxonomy): domain Eukaryota; kingdom Viridiplantae; phylum Streptophyta; class Pinopsida; order Pinales; family Pinaceae; genus Pinus; species Pinus tabuliformis. The sequence continues at coordinate 5,120,256 of CM062817.1, read as the reverse complement.
TGAATATCCGATTTAAGGCCATCCCAAAAAAATTCCTTCTTAACCCTGTGGTAAGTTTTTAAAAATCCTAAGTTCCCTCCTAAGGGAGAAGTGTGCAATTCCATAAGAATCTTTTGTTTGAGTTGGGAATTCTTACAGAGGTATAAGCGATCTTTGTACCATAATGAATCATTTTTCCAGCTACATGTATCAGATGTACTGGAATCTTGTTGTAACTTTCGAATAAGTGCCCACACTTCTTCATCATTCTTCCATTCCTCCCCTGCTTCTTTTATCCAATCTGGTTGGATAATAGAAATGGCGCACAACAATGTTTCTACATCCTCATCCTTTCTTGAGAGTGCATCTGCCACCACATTTTGCTTCCCTTTTTTGTAGATGATTTCAAAGTCATAACCCAACATCTTTGTGACCCACTTTTGTTGTTCTTCAGAGGATAATATTTGTTCTAAAAATTATTTAAGGCTATCGTGATCCGTGAAGTGTCTTCCCATTAGGTAGGGTCGTCATTTCTTCAGTGCATGTAGTATTGCCAACATTTCCTTCTCATAAATAGATTTGTGTAAAAACTTTCCCTTGATTGGATGACTTTCAAAAGCAATGGGTCTTTCATCTTGCATTAAAACAACACCAATTCCATTTCCTGAAGAATCACATTCCACAATAAAGGTTTTTGTGAAGTCTGGTGTAGCTAAGACCGGTGCTTGGCGCATTGCCTCTTTAAGATGTTCGAAGGCCTTTGTTGCTTCTGGAGTCCATGAAAATGCATCTTTCTTCAATAATGTTGTTAGAGGTGCTGCTATTCTCCCATAATTCTTAACAAACTTGTGATAATACCCTGTCAACTCGAGAAATCCTCGAAGATCCTTTATGGATGTGGGGATTTTCCATTCCTTAATGGCTTTAATTTTGCTAGGGTCTACCTTAACTCCTTCATGAGATACAATATGACCCAGATATTCCACCTCTTGTACTCCAAAGAAACATTTAGATCTTTTTGCATATAATTGTTTCTCCTCCAATAGTTGTAGCAACCTGTCAACATGTTCAACATGATCCTTCCAAGACTTGTTGTAGATTAGTATATCATCAAAAAATACTAACACAAATTTTCTAAGGAAGGGTTTGAAAATGGAATTCATCAAACATTGAAATGTAGAAGGCGCATTGGTAAGGCCAAAAGGCATGACCAAAAATTCATAATGACTCTCATGAGTTCTAAATGTTGTTTTCGTAATGTCTTCAGTCTTCATTCTGATTTGATGATATCTTGAACAAAGATCCAACTTGGTGAAGTAAATTGATCCATGCAATTCATCGAGTAATTCATCAATGACCAGAATGGGAAACTTATCTTTAATAGTGAGTTTGTTGAGCTTCTTATAATCCGGACACATGTGCCATGATCCATCCTTCTTGTGCACCAATACTACTGGAGTAGAGAAAGAACATTGACTAGGTTGAATTATACCAGCCTCTAGCATTTCTACAACCATATGTTCAATTTCACTCTTTTGGGCATAGGGACATCTGTATGGCCTAATTTTTGGAGGAACACTTCCTAGAATCCGATGAATAGCATGATCATGATCGTGAATAGGTGGGAGACCTTTGGGAGTCTCAAATACCTTGGAATGATTGTCCAAGACTTTTTGGAGATATGGAGAAATAGATGATTTCAATGTGGAAATATCTAGCGAACATAATTGTGCAATTACACCTATTTGTTCCTTTTTTAGAAGCTTTGTCATAACGTTGGAGCGGGTTATATTTCCCGGTTTCCCTGGAATACCCCTTAATTCAACTTCCTTTTCTTCCGCAGAAAATTTCATGAAAAGTTCTTGAAAATTAAAAGCTATTGTACCCAAGGATTGTAGCCATTGGACTCCTAGTACAACATCAGCACCTCCCATTGGAATGGAAAGCATTGGGATAGTCAATACATATTCTCCCATGGATAGCTTGATATTATGGCACTTTCCAGAGAAATTTATTGTTCCTCCATCTGCAACCATCACTTGACACTCTAGTGCTGGATATGGGAAGCAATTCAATTCTTTTGCTATCTTACAATGAATAAAATTGTGGGTACTTCCTGAATCAATCAACACTATTACCTTTTTCTTCTTGATTTGTCCTTCTATCTTGATGGTTTGAGGAGTGGTAATTCCAACCAATGCATTACAAGATATGGTCGGATTCATTTCTTCTTTATCTAGGCTTTGTTCCTGGAGTATATCCTCTTCTTTTGACCTTTCTTGCTCTTTTTCTTCTTCCTCTTCACAATATATGTAGAATAATTTCTTCTCAGCACACTTATGACCTTTAGTGTATTTGCTATCACAACTGTAACAAAGCCCTTTTGCTCTTTTTTCTTCCAATTGTTATGGTGTCAACCTTATAGGTTGTGGAAGACTAGGGGCAACAACACTTCCATCTTTATAGTTGTGAGTGGTATGCTTCTTGGTTGCCATAATTTTGCTTTCCATTTTCTTGCTAACCTGGATGCCTTCTCTAATGAATCAGGTTCCCAAAGGTGAACATAATGTTGGATATTATCCTTTAAATTCCCTATGAACACATCAATCCTATGCTCCTCTGGAATATTTTTTACCCTTATGTTCAATTTTTGGAACTCCTCAATGTGCTCCATTATTGAACCCTTTTGTTTGAGACTTATCAATTGGCTAAAAAAAGTGTTGCTTTTTGTATCCTCATAATTTGCTGTCAATTCTTCCATAAAAATTTCCCAAGTGATAATTTGTTTATGAGAGCAAAGACATTAATACCATACAAACTGATTTGGTTCCAAATATAAAGTTGCAATACATACCTTTTGTGTGTTTTGCACATTATTGAGATCGAAAAATTGTTCCATCTGTAATATCCATGTTGCGGGATCCTTGCCATCAAACTTCCTCATATCGATATTTGGAATATGGTGGGTCTTCGATCCAATATTAGAGTCTATGAAATCATTATTAAAATTCCTTTTGTTCATATCATGAGTTTCCTTTACTACCCTTTCACCATTAGTAAGTATTTCTTGTAGAAAATTTGTCAAATTTGTCTTCAAATCTGCCATGCTTGTCTTCAAATCTGTCTTCAAATCTATCTTCAAATCATCCATCTTAGCTTCCACATCATTCATCTTAGCTTCTACATCTTTCTTTAAACCATCCATCTTATATTCTGTTACTTTTTGTGCGAGTGACATTTGTTGCACTTGGTCTCGTAATTTTGATATATCATGTTGCATTTCTTCCTCTTCTTCATAAGTCATGCTAGAGCTTTCAGGTTGCTTACTAGGTGTTTTCATTTTCTTTCCTGAGGGCATCAGTTATCGATAATAATGCCCTACTATGCCCTTTGAATTCCTTCAAAATAATTTTTCAAACCAAGCTTAAGCAAAAATTTAAAAAAATCTAAACACCTTTTTTCACTTTGTAGGAGTTTGATATTTCCTCTGATGTATCTATGTAATTTCGGATCATCCAATTCTAAAATTTCAACCTGCACTAGCCCTCTGTGTCCTCTTTCCAATGCCACCAGTCTGATCCAAATTGGATTCTCCAAGGAAGAGTTATTCCAAATCTCCCATAGTGACCTGATTATATACTAGTTCAGTATAGCGAACTTGTACGACATGCCACATGTCCCTGTTTCGACCTTTGGCTCTAAGAAATATATAAAAGAAACTGAAATCCGTCCTCTTTCTGTACCTTCTTATGAAATTTCAATCCAATGCTCAGAGACAAGGTTATGACGATTTTCCCTAGGTCACCTGTTTGGAATGTAATTCAGGAGTCTGCAAAAATACCAACTTCTTTAGATCATATCTCCGCAAATATAGCGCTAAAAGCTCTGAAATTTGGACCCGAGGTTCAGTGCAATTTCGTCTTAAATGGGTTTTTTTTTTCTCTTCTGAAACGTCGCAAAAAAAAATAAAATTATAGCGAAAATGCCACAATGACCTATTTGGAGCAGTGAAACCCTAGAATCCAAAGCTCTGATACCAAATGTTATAAAGCCAGCTCACAAAAAGATAGAAAAGATAGATCAACGCCTTAGAATTATCTTCTTCGAGGGGGAAACCTCCTTTAAATTACATAAATGAATGATTATTTGATAATTCAAATGACAAAACCTTCTTTCTATATATAGGAGCCTAAGGAGTCACAATATAACCCAGCCGACCTAACAATAATAATATAAAGGCACAAAAATAACAATAGAGGGATTCTATGAGGCACAGTAATAACAATATGGGGACAATAGGGGCACAACAATATTAATAAGGGATACAACTACAATAGTAATGGGGTAATCACTACTATTATAGGGACCTAGCACAAGATGTTAAGGCTAGCTCCTCCTCTTTTTTCTATATGATTAACTGGTTTCTTTGAGTTGCTTTCTAGTCATGGCTAGCTTGTTAGATGACTATTTGGCTTGCTTGGATGACTGTTTAGTTTTATAAAGTTGTTTCCTAGTCCTGGCCAACCTTTTTTTCATCAATCTTAACCTTATCCTCATAATAAAATTCCTTGGCTTTAAAAATACCTTGGCTTTATCAATTATGCCAAGAGCTTCCAAAACTCGAGCATAGAGTTCCTCTTTATAACTTTCATTTCTTTCTGCCACCCAAACAACCTGATGTTGGAACTCCTCAATTTGCTCAAACAGCTTCTGATACTCTTTCCACTCATCAAACTCTAGATTTTCTTTTGCTGGAAGGATCTATTTCATCTATACTTCCCTCTTAGTTGTTGACCTTATCTTGGGTCTTCCTCGTTGTTATGGCACATTGAACTCTTCCACATCAATCACTTGCTTTCCTTTGTCTTGAGTTGTAGGTCTAGAAGGCTTCCTAGATGACTCACCTTCACTATATTGGGATTCCTTTGTTTCTTTGTGTCTAAGCTCTCTATTTTGCTTCTAAAAATAAGCCACCATGATATGGGCTTTGTCAAGTTTATCTTGTAGCTCTATGACTTTTAGATCATTGTCCTCCATCAGAGCCTCTTGGTTATCTCCTCCAAATTCTTGACCACCTTCCTCCAATTTCTCTAGTGCATCATCATGTGGCTCAATTGTCTTCTTAGAGGTTGGTTCCTCAATCATATTTTTTGTAGCTGACATGGTTCTTGGTTTGTGGAGAAACTGTGTTTCTTCTTGGGTAGCTTGTGGCATATTACCTTTCCCTTTATATGTTGCTCTCTTATCCTTCAATGACTTCTTTGTCTTTTCAACTTCAGGCCCATTGAGGGAAGATCTTATTGAGTTTTAGAGTTGTTTGAATGGGCCAGCAAACCTGAGGCTATCAAGTAAGAATCCCAAGACCTATTCCTCTTCTCCAACTCATTCAAGACTAACAATTTGATCAGCATAAAGTGGAACAAACTGGGCAAGTGCTTTTATCCGCTGGACTGAACTTTTTCTGCCATTTTGCCCAAAATTATGAAAATGTAATGGGGTACATTAAGACTCCTTTTGCCAGTGAAGTGCATGAGAATCCTAATATGATATTGGTACACTCTGCTGAAATGGACCTCACAGGTGAAGTATCTTTATATCACCTTCAATAGTTTTTTGTGGTGGTTCAACAAGTAATTCCTTGGAAATGTAGGCCCATACTTTCATTTATATTGAGGTTTTACATATTCTTTGTAGTGTTATGCATCAAGCTACATGCCTTTTAACCAAATTTCACCAAGTAAGGGTATCTTTTTGGCTTGGGAGATGGTTTCCTCTGAAACTATGAAGTCCAAGCCCCCAATCTTCACCAGGTTTCCTTTGAAACTGAGAGCAAATAAACTGGCCAGTTGAAAGTGGTAACCATAGGTTTGAATTTTCTCACAAAATGTTATACATCCTGTTTTTTCAAATGCTACTCAGATAATTGGGTCAGCATTGATCATCTCCAAACTCCTAGGTTCAAATCGAACCACCTCTCCTCCCTTTGTTTTCCTTTTGTTCCCAAGGTTTTCCATCTGATTATGTAGACTGTTAAACACCTTTCAAATCCAATTCCATGTAAAACACAAAGTCTGTGGACAGGGGATTAAGAGACAGTGCAATGAAATGTGGTAATTGAGCCAGCTGACAACGATTTCAATGAGATGGAATGACTTTGGGTTTTGGGAAAAACAAACACCAACAACCTTATATGCCTAAGTCATATCATAAAACATGGATTTACACATGAAATATGTGCCAGATCAATGAAAAACTTAGCTGAGAGGCTATGCCCGGCTTTCAATGGTGTAAATTGAGTCTTAGGTTAGATACATATGAGATCAAACACATACAAAACCCATAGAGCTGCGAAATGGATATTTCAGGTAGTGACCAACAGCAAACAGACTTTGCATAGCAAATATAGAGAAAATATAAACACAATAAATCTCTAACTGTACTCGATAAATTCTCTAATGAAAACAACGGTTGGAGAGCATTATTCCTATCTCAAACACCATGAAAAAATGAGGATAACAATAAAAATACTTACACAGACCCGTGAAGACTTTGAACCCCGTGCACAGAAGTTGAGTAGCATGGCCAGTTTGCACAACAATTGCGCAGTGACGTATTCCACCTGAGTTTCAAACACCAAATTTCAACCTTTCAAAACTTCTTAGAGTGTGGGCTACAATGGAGTAGGAATGAGCACAGCTTCAGAAAAAATTGAAATTAATGCCTCCACATGCCTTGTTTCATGTCATGAGGGTGAATTTTGAGTGGAGGAAGAGTGAGGTGACATGAGGATATCCTTCACTGATGAGACCAATGATGAGAACTAAAGACCACTAACAAACCCATAACAATTCTAGCTAACTGAACCTAACTAACATGTCTTTGACTTATGATAAAACTTCATGAAATGATCCCTTTTTCCCTTTATGAGTGAAAATTTAAAAAAATTACCCACCCATGAACTTTAGACTTTGACAAACTCGAATTTTGGCTCAAACACCCTTTCCATGACCCATATATTTACAAGCATTTGACTATTTTGACCTCTTTACACAAGGGACTCTTTAGACTATGACACATAGTGACCCATAGGCTAAAGTTGATCAATAGGCCCAAAAGTTGAATAGTAAGAGGAAAACACACTTTGATTCTTAGACTATAGGACCCTAACAAAGCCATAGCATGATAGAGTACCTACATCTACAATCCACTCATGACAAGATGACATCAGTCCGATAAACCCCTAGTCTCAAATATTCTATGATGATCCTCTGACTGAGTTGGAACTGGGTGACAAGCTATGGGAGAGGCTTAGTGACTCCGCAGTTGCACAACTCAAGTAGTCAAGGGTGCACAACTCAAGTAGTCAGGGGTGAATCTTGAGCCTTGACACTGCGCAATGCGCAGTTCAAGCTAGACTAGGCTTGAAGTAGATTGTGCAGTTTTGGGAGTCATTTAGTTAGGCTTAGGGGTTTTGCATTGTTTTAGCCAACTACACAATTCTGGAAGGTGGAGGAAGCTAGGTGACTACGCATTTTGTGCATCTCAGGAGCTCAAGAGATGGGTTTGAGGTCTGATGATCCAGGTGGCTCCAGAGATAGAAGTGGCCTTGAAAAAAACTCAAAAGAAATAAAATTCATCAGATGGAAGTGAAACTAGGAATAGATCCTAGTGCTTATCGCCCTGATTCCAATGGTGCAAATGACACTCAAATTTGAGTTCGTATGCTCAAGATATATCTAGTAAGAGTTCTTGTCAAACTAGGCCAAGTGGCAGTCACTAACAAGGCAACAATTTGGTGAAGGGACAGCGCACAAAAAATGACGGTCGTAAAGGGCGAATTTTTTGCCTCTTTAATTTTCCCAGTGACCCTTAAAAAAACCAACAACAAAATTTCAACTATTATTGTAATAAAAATAAAAAATATATATGTGTGGGTGGTGGGTCGCCAACCCCACCACCCCTCCAACAGTTATAATAAAAAAAAATCACAAGTGATTAGCTGGTGGTCAAACCCCGCCAACCCACTTATGTTAATACATATATCGGGGCATGGTATATTCGCAAATTGCCAAAAATAATACCCATCCATAATGGTGAAACCAACAAATAAATCAACGCATGTTATATATATAACATTTGTTACACCAAAAAGGTTACATGGGGTTGGACCCGAGAACCTCCCCCACTTGTGCACCTTAAAATAGTACCGCCAACCAACAGGCCAGCAACCCATCCATTGGAACCTCCACCACAACTTCATTACTTAAACCTCAAATCATTTGCCCATTGGACCGGCATAGAGCAGAGCCGGGTCCAGGTACAGAACTAGGAGTCATCCAAGAGTGGTGGAACCCTGAAGAGGGGTATCTTTTGATGTTGACAAGATTCCTTTGGGGTCCAGAAGTGCCATTGTCAGAATATGGTCAAGTTTATAGTCGTTTGACTCGATTTTATGCCACGAATCCAATGGTGATGCCTATTTTTGCATCTGAGCTTTGCATTTTTCGTCCATGACAAAAAGTGGAGGTATAAGGGTCATTTATGTAAAGTTAATTGTAATTCATTTTTTCTTCCATTTAATGAAAAAAGGCCTCCCCACTTTGAGCAAGGCCCAAAGACGTAGCCCACATTGGTTGAACTTCGTAATCAAATCATTTGTGTGCCTTTGATATCATGGTTGTTTTATGATTTTCACTTCTTTTTCATGTGTTAAGTTACTTGGTTACATGCTCTTTTATATGCAATTTTATATGCATCCTTGAAGTTAAAAGATCTGGATCAAGTTTGGTATCAGAGTAGGTCTTCTTGATGTGAGTTGCATGAGTGAATGCTAACTAGGAACAAGCTCCAAAGACGAGAAGGAAAACTCAAATCCTTTGATCCTGAAGCGGGGCGTGCACCACGAAGATGGAACATAGCGAGGAATAGCGAAATTATCACAAGATCTTCTTCACCATGGCAAACAAAGTTGACAAGTTGTTTACAAAATATGAGAAGACAATCAATCCTGAGAAGAAAGATCCAGATGGCCATGCATCGGTAAATAATGAAGGTGGAAGAGGAGATCCTCCTGAACCACCCTCTCCATCCTCTAGTGACAGTTCTTCTTCTTCTTCTTCTCATCACTCTAATAGGCATCATAGGAATGCATCTAAGAAGCCTTTTTTAAGCTAGATGTAAAGTTTGAATTGCCCACATATAATGGATAATGTAATGCAAAGAAACTAAATAATTGGATTAGATAGATCGAGGTTTATTTCCAGATTCCAGAAATCAAAGAAGAGAGGCCAAGATCCAATTACCATATCTTCAGATGAGTGGCATCACTCTCATCTGATGGGAGAGCAACTTGAAGAAATGCATAAAAAACTTAGGCAATCTCCTTTCTTCTTGGTCCAATTTTGTTTCTGCATTAAAAGATAAATTTTATCTTTTGGGTTATCGACAAAAGGCTTTAATGGAATGGCAATATTTGAGACAAGGAAAGGGTCAAAATGTATAAAGCTTCACAGAAGAGTTTAGAAAACAAGCATTGAATTTGGACATTTCACTTGATTCACCCGAAATTGTAACAAAGTATGTTGGTGCTTTACATAGTTACATCAGGCATTCTTTGTTATTATTTGAGCCTACTACTATTAATTTAGTTAGTGTGAAGGAAATTCACCTTGAAAACAGAGGCAAGAATGATAAAGAAGATCAACCAAAGAAATCATCTTTCAAACCTCATAATGGCAAGTTCAAAGGAAAAGGAAAGGGAAAGGACAAGAAGGTAGCGACAGCCAAGAAGGAGGAAGGAGAAAATCCATCTTGCACACATTGCAAGAAGGCCATGGTGATGAACATTATTGGAAGTTACATCTGGAGTTGAAACCAAATATATTTGGTGGGAAGAACAAGCAAAAGACGGTGGCAACCAGTAGCAGGACCTTGGATCTAATTTTGGTGACGAGACACAGATCACATTGGTGGGCATACAAGGTACTCTTTCTCTTCATGCTAATGAAAGTTTTGAATTACATGCAAGTACAAGTTCTTCAAATGAGTATCTTGTTAATGAACGAAAGAGGACTAAATTTTTCCACATTAGAGTTATAATGAAACATACTAAAGTGGAAACCTTGTTTGATTCGGGCTCACAAGCAAATTTTATTTCAAAATCCTTGGTTAAGAAGTTAGGATTAGGGACCAAGCCTCATTTGAAATGCTACCCTCTTGGTTGGGTGGGTGATAAAACCAAATTACATGTAACCAAGAAGTGTAGAGCTAGATTTGTGATTGCATCCAAACTAGTCGATGAGTTTGATCCTGATGTTGTACCCTTGGATATTTGTGGTATTATATTGGGGAGTCCATATTTGTATGACAGGAAAGTAGTTTTCTTTCGCCATGAAAACAAGTATCATCTCACGAAAGATGAGGTGGAATACATTGTCAGAGCTCATTGCGCAAAAATTAGTGCCAGTCTTGTAAGTGCAGGTTAGATGAAGAGATTGATTAATTTTAGCAAAGGGTGCATGTTCATGGTTGTGAGAACAAAAGATGCAGAGGCATATAAAGATTTCCAAGGTTGTGATCCCACTCATAAAAAGGAATTGTATGAAATTGTTTCTAACTATGATGGGTTTTTTCAAGAACCAAGTGGGTTGCCTCCAAAGTGTGAGATCCAACATGAGATTCACTTGCAACAAGATGCTCCTTTACCCAACATTGGTATGTACAAGTTGTCATCCATTGAGATGGAGGAGATAAAGAAGCAGGTATAGGAATTGTTGAACCAAGGGGTCATAAGGCCAAGTTCTTCTCCATGTGGCTCACCCATCGTGTTGGTGCCAAAGAAGGATGGCACATGGAGGATGTGTGTAGACTACAGGGCACTCAACAAAATAATGGTGAAGAATCAGTACCCTCTCCCTCACATTGATGATTTATTAGATCAATTGAAAAATGTTGTCTATTTCACAAAACTAGACTTGCGTAGTGGCTATCATCAGGTTAGGATTGCATAACAGGATGTATGGAAGACTGCATTCAAGACAAAACAGGGGTTGTTTGAATGGTTGGTGATGTCATTCAGACTATGCAATGCTCCAGCCACATTCATGAGGGTGATGAATGATATTTTCAGAGCTTTTCTTGATGATTTTGTACTTTGTGTATCCTAATGACATTCTCATTTTTAGTAGGACATGGAAAGATCATGTGATTCATGTTAAAAAGGTGCTTGATTTTTTGCAAAAAGAAAATTTATATGTCAAAATGTCTAAGTGTGAATTTGGTAAGACCTCTTTGGTTTACTTGGGTCACATTGTTGAAGGTGGACAATTGAAAATAGACCCTTCTAAAAATGATGTGATTGTAAAGTGGCATAAACCCACCAATGTTACAAAGGTTCGTAGCTTTTTGGGTGTAGTAAAATACTTGAGAAGGTTCACTACCAACTTCTTCATCTTTGCATCCCCCTTACATACCTTGACAAGTGTGAATCAAACCTTTCAGTGGGGAGGAAAGCAGTATAAAGCCTTTGATACACTAAAAGAGAAGATCAGTACATCACCATGTTTAGCCTTACCTAACCTCCAACAGCCTTTTGAGTTTGAGATAGATGCAAGTGGATATGCCATGGGAGAAGTATTGATGCAGCAGAGGAAACTTGTATGTTACCATTCGAAGACATTCTCCCAAGTTGTTGTGAACTATCCCACCTATAACAAGCAGTTGTATGCCTTGGTTCAAATCATGAAGAAGTGGAAACACTATTTGATCGGAAAGGAGACCATCATTCACACAGATCACCAGCCCTTGCAATACCTCCAGCCAGACCAAGATTTAACAAGCACGTCATTTAAGATGGATGGGATCCCTCCAACAGTTTCACTTGGTAATAAAATAAAAGAAGGGCACCAGCAACAAAGTGGCAGATATGCTTTCTCGCCTTTCTATTTCTGCATCTATAGTTTTGCAAAATGCTTCACTATCTTTTGAAAGTTATGTTAAATGGTATGTTTGTTGTTGGGAAAAGTATCCAATACGGAATGACCCTATCCCACTCTAAGGGTGATAGTACCTCAACAACAACTGAATGCAAAGCTATTCAAGATTACTTCTTTATGAGATGTAAGAGAGAGGAGAAAGAGATCCACTAACCATTATCTTCCACTAATGATTGATCCAATCTTCCCTCTTTGCTGCTTGCTCCCAGCTCCTTGCTCTTTCACTGGCCCAGCTACACAAAGATCCTGCAAAAGCACAAGAAAGGGAAACTACAAGAAGCATACATCCATAACTGATTCAAGGATTAGAATAAATCAAATATACAAGCATCAATATGCCATTGAGACACATGCATATAGAAGAACCTCAAATGCTTTATTAATGGAAGAAGTAAAGTTCTGAGAGTGTTACAACCATAAGAGGCCCAATCCAGCAACACCTCCCAACAGAAAGAAATCTCCTCTTCACCTCCTTCAAGCAAATCACCCAATAGTTCTATACTCAAACCAACAGCACTTCCTTACATTCACAAGATTCCCAGCCTCCCTAGACCTCATGAGAGAGCTCTATATATAGGAGATTTGGAGAAAGGATGAGTCAGCTTGAGGCTGGCATGAAGCTGACTAGTGTCCTCTCCCACTTTAGTTATTCTTCAGTTCTTGAGTCCACTTGGAGTTTCTTGCTTCCACTTGGAGATCTAGATCCTCTTACTCATCATAAGGCGAATTCCCTGATCCAAGTGTCATTTTGGAAGCTTCCTGGGCATTTGACACCTTGAGGAATGACTGTGCCACTTGGCCAATCTCACCCAGCGCAGGTAGCCTTCATTGCTTTTGACATTCAGTGCAGGTACAGAGTGGAGCAGTTGACATTCAGCGCAGATGCTCAGTGGAGCAGTTGACATGATCCAGAATTAGCTTGTTTTTGAGTGTTTTCAGGTGGAGAACTGATATTTATTGCTGTGGTTTGCTGACCTTGTTCCTCTAGGGGTAGGAACAACATGTTTAGGGACTTTGGATCCCTCAGATTATTGACATTTCATGCTTCATGCTGTAAGGCACAAAAATGTCTATAACAGTTGCCCCCTAAAGTATGAGGTCGTTTATCGGGTGAAATGCTTTATCAGGAAGATCCGAAGTTCATTCAATCGCTGAGAGGTGACCTGTAATAAAATACAATACAATACATTATTTTTCATTCTGCTTTCATGATCTAGCTGAGGCGGGCATTCCCATGCTCAGCTTTATAAATTCATTTTGGTACATAGAACAGACGATCGTCTGATGATAGACTGATAACTCTCTGCTGAAATTATCATCCTTTGAGTAGGATGATCATCTGCTGCAATGATGTACATATCAAATGTCTTTATATTTCCTGAATATATATCGCAGCCCGGATGGATGAAACTAGATCCGGGGTCTTCAAACTCGTTCGATCTTCACTCTAAGTACAAGTCGATCCATGTGAGAATTGCGCTGAAGTCGAACATGGAAAGACATCGCTTGATTACCGGTCAATAATGTAAACCGTTAACAAGCGCGAGAGGAATCACCAATAATGAAAATGATCCTCAAGGTACTGCAGTACAATTCACGTGGTGTGAATAAAGGACTTGGCGTCGAACACCACGCAAAATCTTCTGGTCGAAGGTCATTTATGTATACCTGTCGCCGGAAGTGAGAAACTTGCCATTGAGGCATGCAAGCTTCAAAGTACTGAGGGGGGTGTTCCAAGATCAACTTCTTCGATACTGAGCTGAAGTCGACAAGAAGCGATCCGTCAAAGGAGGGCCTTAATGAATCCCACATCAGTGACACGGAACGGAGCTAATGATTTTAGTGGAGGTGAAAACAATCTGTGAAATATGATTCAGGGTGGCGATCATGGGTGGATGAAGGATAATGTATGGCAGTGGATGGGACACGGTTGACTCTTTCTGAACGACATCTCTTGAACATATAACGACACTGAAGCGATGGATCGGTAGCATTACCCCAAATGTGGATGGTTTGGCGAGGACCATGGTGATGAGACCGGTGAATGAAACAACCCAACCCGATGTGATACGGAGGACAAAGTGTCATGTTCAAGAGCGACTTGCTACCATTAAAGCTTTGAGGTTCTCCCAATTTTTCCCCAGTCATTTCTGACCAGTACCTCTTTATTTTTGTCAAGCTTGAGGAGGATAACATATGCTTGTTCTATAACCTGCCCTTCGGGCAAGCCCATCGCTATGTTTTAACGAGCCTAGCGATAGGGAAACTCGTTCTCGTCTAAAGACAAGTTTGTCGCTATTTAATCATTTTAACGAGTCTAACGACAAAGAAAACTCGGTCCTTTTCATTTTTAGAGAGTCTGAAAAGGTACAGAAAGTTAACTCCAAAATTCCTTTTTCGTCATCTAATCCCTTAAGTCCTAAAAAGTATAAAACAATACAGAAGGGATGAGTTTTCGATAACTTTAACGAGCCGAATAAAACAAGCGCTCGACCTTTTTGTGTAATAATCCCTCAGGTCCAAAAAGATTAAAATCTAGAGGAGGGATAGCTCTTCCGGTCCTTTTAACGAGCTGGAAGGCCAAAACTCGGCAAACTTTTCATATTTTACGAGTCAGATGAAAAGAGCTCAAAGAAGACTCGTCTTTTGAGGAATGAGTGATAAACAGGGATAGCAGCAGATTCCAGGTACAGGTTGGAATTTTCCAATCACGGCAGTGTCACAAGGATGGCTAAGGCAAACCACTCTTCGCAGCTGTTCCTCAAAATGGGTAAACAATCATATGGAGGTGAACGATTGGCCAAATGGAATGGAGGTGGCGGGTGCAAACACGACCAAGGCTTTTTATGGCTAATAAATTTACGATCACAATGGTTATTTACCGGAATAGGTTCATTTTTTAATGAGCTTAAACTCTGGGGGAAACTCTTGCTCACGCTTTTCTATTTTTTAACGAGCATAAATTCCACGGTAAAACTGCTCGATCTTATGTTTATTTTTTAACGAGCATGAACTATGTGCTAAAACTGCTCGGATCTCGCTTTTCTATTTTTTAACGAGCATAAATTCCGCGGTAAAACTGCTCGATATACCAGTCATAAGATAAGAAATGTCTCCTGCGAGACTCCAATTTTTATAGAGCTTGCGCCTCACATAAGCTATGCTCCCTCTCATCCTTTCTTTATGCAAGTTCGGAAACGGCTAATCCCAAAAACAGATAAATAACCGCTCCTAGCTTGCACTCCAAAAGGTTTGCATGCCCCCAGGTATAAAGTACAATTTCAAGGCTGCCCCTACTTATCCGATAAAACATTTGTTTTAAAGGGTGAGGCTTGCCTCTTTCTGGTTACCCAAAGATTGTTTTGTTAACACCATCAAACGAAAACACTTCCTCGGCACTGTCTACCGAAGTAGACAATGGTGAATGACCTTTGTCAAACAAGTAACCTTATCAAAAGAATCCTGTTCTAGAACAACCCCTCTTCCTTCCACGGACGGGGTACGGACTAGTCATATTCCTTCGCGGAAATTCTACCTTATACCCAAGGTTTCCTCTGCCCGAAGCAGACCAGGATGCATGCCCCCTGGGTTCCAGTCCCATCTTTCCGAATCACTCGCACTCATCGGGAAGGAGGACTGGGGGGGGAGACATTTCTTGAGTAAATAGACCATTGAGGGTTGGTATGTGACTATTTGCGATGCGTGATCCCGGAAATGAAAGTTGGTCTACGAGCTTGACCATTCTTCCTTCGTGTGGAAAACACATTACTCTAAAGAGTGAGGAGACTATAGCTCCCATGCAATATATATAGTCTCGTCCAAGGAGTAGGTTATAATCCAAGGGTCCTTGAACAACCATCACGTTCATTTGAACGGTCTTCCCTTTCAATGTAACAGGCACATTGGGGAGGATCCCTAATGGTCTACTGGTTCCTTTATCAAAACCCGAGAGATTTCTTATCTCGGGCAAAAGCTCCGGGGAACCCAGTGCTTTCCAAGCAATAGAGGAAAGGATACTCACAGATGCCCCTTCATCAATGATAGTTCCAGCCATTACCATTCTGTAAATTTGGACGATGATTCTGAATGGTATACTGGCTGGCAACCGGGGTCTGCCTAGTTGGTTCCAATCAAAGGACACAACCAGGTTGCTTGGTGGTGGGACCGAATACACGGCCGGATACGACCCTGACGATGTTCCTTCCTGCGATAAAGGAATGGGCGCATTGCCCTGATGCTCATCAGAGTCGGTGTTGATGAAAAGAATCTGGATGGTGTCATCCTTATTCTCTTCAGTGAGGGTGTCATTTGAAGATAAATCTTCATTGACGGTGTCATTTGAGGATGAAACCTCTGAAGGAAGAACCGGGTCAACTGCCGTATCGACCTTTAGACTTTCGTCTGGTCTGGATTCAGTAGGTTCATTTTCAATGACTGACGCTTCAGCTGACCACTTGAGCGGGCCAGCTGTATTTTCAACCAACGAAGGACTTGGCACGAGTTTTTTGTATCCAGGAGGAAGCCTCAACGGTGAAACCGGGCGATCTTCCAAAACTCTCTTCGCTTCGTCTAAGAAGGGACAACGGTGGATGGCGTGATCGCCTTTACACAGTTTGCAGGGGGATCTTGCTCCCCCTCTTTGTCTTGAACCTTCACTTTCGCTGGTTGACGGTAAGCATTCAACATGGCTATCAGAGGTTGATGCTCCCGAATTGTGCAACCGAGGGGACCAGTCCCTTAGTATTCGGGGAATACAGGGACAATCTCTATGGAAGTGGTCTCCTCTACATATGACACATGGCGATTTAGGCCCGGTCTGTGCTGTGTGTGGATTTTTGTCAGATGTCTTTTGCTTGCCCTCAGGTGCCTTAGGCTCCTTCTTCTTCTTCTCTCTCTCCTTCTTCTCCTTCTTCTTCATGGGAGCTTGGCTTTTGCCGGCTCTACCTTGCGAAGATGAAGGATTGGAGGAAGAGTTATAGGAAGTTGAAGGCTGGTGGGCAGCTCTAGACTCATCTAACTGTTGACTCGACTGTTCAGGAACCATGGTGTTCTGAACTACATTGGTTGAGAATAGCCAAATTGGCAGGCCAATCGTCAGTCCTGGAAGCGACAATGTGGCCATGTGGGGCGCACCAACTTCTCCCCAAGAGGAGAAAGGACTAGGATTTCCATCATGTGGAATTCCTTGGTTGGGGCGTTCCATGTTCTCAACCTAAAGATCAACGCAGGAATAGGAGGTGATTATGTTCCGTTTAAAATAAATTTTATAACGACGCTTAGACACAACTTGCTTTTTCACTTTTTAAGAGTCGAGAAAAAGCTAAAGATGACTCTAGTCTCCTTCGATGTTTTAACGAGTCCGAAGTGACAAATGCTCGGATGGACTTTTTCAGTTATAGAGTTTGAAAAAGGCCAAAAGAAACTGCTCTGGAGTTCTAGGCAGAGGGTGTGCCAAAGCTTTCGCAAAACCACAGAATACGTTTTACGGTACGGGTGGTCGATCTTCGTGAATGCTGTGTTCACTGCATTTCGATCAGTAGGGCGGCCGACACGGTTTCCTATGGATAAAGGCTTTGTTCCTATAGGGGTCTCCCAATATATACGCGACGGTACGTGGGAGCACAAGTCCGTATTGATACTTATCGCTTCACCGTGGAGGAATCACCCAACCACTCAACGCTAAGATATCACGTTTAACGACGCCGGAACACGTCTCTAGCTTAGACCTCTATGTGTTTGCGTTATGTTTCAATGCGTTGTTATGTAAATTCAATTTATTTTAAGGTTGATCTTGTTTAGCAGTTTGCCTTTATGGATCACCACGAGATGTATGATAACACTCCTAAATGCAGTCTAAGATGATAAGCAAGCTTTTCAATCTTTCAACTTTGAAAATCTTAACTACTGAGGGAAAAGAAAGACAACATCTTTTCACACAGATCATAGAGCACACACTAATGCACTTTTTCCTAAATCAACATGCAAACTGTCATAATGCACATGCACAATGCAAGTATTTCTTTTCTCTTTCTTAATGTTGGCGCAATGCAAAAAGAAAGCTGTTGTATAATTTCGAATTCAATTTCAAGTGAAAGCAAACAAGCTTGTCCAAAATCAAAAGACACCTTAAGATTTACTTGTTTCGACACTAGAAATATATAAATTCAAACCATATGACGAAAGCAAAAGCTCAATCAACTATGAACAGCAAATAAACTAACTCTTAAGATCAAAACGACACTTTATCACAGGTCTAGATCTAAGAGGCCACAACAAGACTAGTTCACTTTCGTTATGGGAAACTGTAAATGATACAAGAAATACACAAAGAACAAACACAGTTTCTTTATACAACCGAGGCGGAATAGTGGCAAGGAAAGTTGGTTTCAGATAGGTACATAGACTGGTAACAGGCAGCAAAAACAAGGGTGAAAACAGGGCAAGAAACAGCAGGAAACCCCAGTAGCACAAGGCAAGACTGGTTCAGCGCAGGTAGTACACTGTCACTTTGACATTCAGCGCAGGTAGCCCCTTCGGGAACTGCGCTGAAATGCAGACAGCCTTCACACAGCCTGCACTGAAGAACGAAACTTTCGTTTCTCTTGGTTTCCGGGTCACAGATTGCTCAAAAATTCACAGTTTTTGGCCAAATCAGAAGCTATCAGTCAAGTACACACTAAGGGATGAAAAGGAGGATGAAAAGCTATCACTAAGAGCTTATTAGAGTCCTTTTGGATCAGCTCTTCAAACCATAAACTTGCCCAGAAACTGAGCTAGAGTAGCTGCCCTCTACTTTGCATTTGAAAGATCCAAATGCAGTTCGATTCGGTACTCCCTTTGTTTATGAAATGAATAGCAAAAACACAAACAACCAACAAGATACGATCCCCAGTGGAGTCGCCAATTTGTTGTTGGGAAAAGTATCCAATACGGAATGACCCTATCCCACTCTAAGGGTGATAGTACCTCAGCAACAACCGAATGCAAAGCTATTCAAGATTACTTCTTTATGAGATGTAAGAGAGAGGAGAAAGAGATCCACTAACCGTTATCTTCCGCTAATGATTGATCCAATCTTCCCTCTTTCCTGCTTGCTCCCAGCTCCTTGCTCTTTCACTGGCCCAGCTACACAAAGATCCTGCAAAAGCACAAGAAAGGGAAACTACAAGAAGCATACATCCATAACTGATTCAAGGATTAGAATAAATCAAATATACAAGCATCAATACGCCATTGAGACACATGCATATAGAAGAACCTCAAATGCTTTATTAATGGAAGAAGTAAAGTTCTGAGAGTGTTACAACCATAAGAGGCCCAATCCAGCAACACCTCCCAGCAGAAAGAAATCTCCTCTTCACCTCCTTCAAGCAAATCACCCAATAGTTCTATACTCAAACCAACAGCACTTCCTTACATTCACAAGATTCCCAGCCTCCCTAGACCTCATGAGAGAGCTCTATATATAGGAGATTTGGAGAAAGGATGAGTCAGCTTGAGGCTGGCATGAAGCTGACTAGTGTCCTCTCCCACTTCAGTTATTCTTCAGTTCTTGAGTCCACTTGGAGTTTCTTGCTTCCACTTGGAGATCTAGATCCTCTTACTCATCACAAGGCGAATTCCCTGATCCAAGTGTCATTTTGGAAGCTTCCTGGGCATTTGACACCTTGAGGAATGACTGTGCCACTTGGCCAATCTCGCCCAGCGTAGGTAGCCTTCATTGCTTTTGACATTCAGCGCAGGTACAGAGTGGAGCAGTTGACATTCAGCGCAGATGCTCAGTGGAGCAGTTGACATGATCCAGAATTAGCTTGTTTTTGAGTGTTTTCAGGTGGAGAACTGATATTTATTGCTGTGGTTTGCTGACCTTGTTCCTCTAGGGGTAGGAACAACATGTTTAGGGACTTTGGATCCCTCAGATTATTGACATTTCATGCTTCATGCTGTAAGGCACAAAAATGTCTATAACAATGTTGATGATGATATTAAGGAGATTTATGCAAAGCTGACTCATGGATCACAAGTGGATAATTACCATTTGCAGGGAAAGTTGTTGTACCACCTTGGAAAACTTTGTATCCCCACCAATGAAAGAATACATGTAATCAGAGAGGCACATACCTCTCTTGTGTCAGGTCATTTTGGTGTAGGGAAAACTTTGTGTCATTTGCAGAGGTTGTGTTATTGGCCTCACATGAAAAATGTTGTGACTTGATATGTAAAGGGATGTGTGTTGTGTTCAGTTAGCAAGCCCACTAATAGAAAATTGGGGCTCTACACACCACTCCTTGTTCTGAGTCATCTATGGGAAAGTGTGTCAATGGATTTTGTAGGCAATTTGCCTTTGTCTAGGAGAGGTCATGACTATTTGTATGACGTTGTGGATTGATTTAGCAAAATGTATGTCTTAATGCCTTGTAACAAGAAGGTCACTGGATAGCATACTACTCATGTCTTCTTCCAATTTGCATGGGTCCACTTTGGGCTGCCCACATCCATTATGTCTAATCGAGACTCTCACTTTCTTGGGGAGTTTTGGACAAGTTTGTGGATAATGATGGACACCAAGTTGAAGAGGGGCAAAGAATTTCATCCACGGAACGACAAACAAACAAAGGTTTCCAACCACACAGTGATACACTTACTCCAAGGCTATTATGGAAAGCATCCCAAGTTATGGGACGAGCAACTTCCCTATGTGCAACATGCATATAACTGGGTAGTGCATTCATCCACTTAGAGCTCACTGTTCGAGACATGCTTTGGCTATTTTCCAAAGGATCCCTTATACCTAGGTCGTCTTTGGGAGTGATGAAGATTCCAGTGGGCAAGATGACACTGACAAAGCGTGGAAGTTCATTCAGTGAATTTAGATGATTCAATAGGCAGTGCAGGAGGAGTTGGAGAAAATCCAAGCTCAATACAAAGCTCGACATGAAAAGCACTGAGTCGATCACCAATTCCAGGTTGGAGACAAAGTGTGGCTCCACATCCGTAAAGACAGAATGAAAGGGGAAGGAAAGAAGTTGAGACCAATCCGATATGGCCCATTCACCATATTGGAGAAGATTGGAGACAATGCTTTTCGTCTCAATTTGTCAGCATACATGCTGATGTACTAAGTGGTGAATGTTGAAAACTTGAAGCTTTATGAGCCTCCATTGATCATGGACACTGAAGAGGTTAGACAGGTTCCTACATTGGATGATTTTTCACCTGAATACTTGGACAAGCTACAGGAGTACATCATCCTTGACAAAAAGATCAAGACTTCACGACGGGGAGACGTGGAGTACTTTTGTATTGGTTTTAAAGGAATGCATCCAAGTAAGGCCTGATGGATTGAAAAGGACAAGTGAGGGCACAATACCCTCACTTTCCAATTGACTGATAAAGCTTTTGGTGGCCCAAAATCTCATTAGTGGGGAGGAATGATCCAGTTGGCTCCAGAAATAGAAGTGGCCATGGAAAAAAATCAAAATCATCATATGGAAGTGAAACCATGACCAAATCGTAGTGCTCGTCGCCTTGATTTCAGTAGTGTAAACGACACTCAAATCCAAGTCCATATGCTCAAGATATAGCGAATCAAAGTTCTGGTCAAACTATGCCAAGCCGCAGTCACTAACAAAGCAACAATTTGGCAAAGGGACGGTGCACGGAAAACGGTGGTCAGAAAGGGTGAATTGGTCACCTCCTTAATTTTCCCAGTGACCATTAAAAAAACTGACAACAAAATTTCAACTATTATTGTAATAAAAATAAAAAAAAATATCTGTGGGGTGGCATGTCGCCAACCCACTTATGTTAATAGATATATCGGGGCGTGGTCTATTAGTAAAATGCGAACAATCATATCCATCCATAACGACAGAACCAACAAATAAATCAATGTGCGCTATATATATAACATTTGTTACACCAAAAAGGTTTCGTGGGGTTGGACCTCGAAACCTCTCCCACTTGCGCGCCTTAATATAGTACCACCAACCAACGGGCCAACGGCCCGTCCATTGGAACCTCTACCACAACTTCATTACATAAACCTCAAATCATTTTCACATTGGACTGGCGGAGAGCGAAGCAAGGTCCAGTTGCGGAACTAGGAGTAGTTCAGGAGTGGCGGAACCTTGTAGAGGGGTATCTTTTGATGCTCAGAAGATTCCTTTAGGGTCCAAAAGTGCCACTGTCAGAATATGGTCGAGTTTATAGTCATTTGACTCGATTTCGTGCCACGAATCCAATGGTGATGCCTGTTTCTGCATCTGAGCTTTGCATTTTTTGTCCATGACAAAAATTGGAAGTATAAGGGTCATTTATGTAAAGTTGACTATAATTCATTTTTTATGCCATTTAATGAAAGAAGGCCTCCCCACTTTGAGCAGGGCCCGGAGACGTAGCCCACATTGGGTGACCTCCGTAATCAAATCGTTTGTTTTTGATCTCATGGTTGCTTTGTGATTTTTGCTTCTTTTTCATGTGTTAAGTTACTTGGTTACATGCTCTTTTATATCCAATTATGTATGCATCCTTGAAGTTAAAAGATATAAATCATCTTAGACTGTGTAATGCGTAGTTCAGGCCTGGATGGATGGCATGATTGAGCATTGAAATTGTGAAATGCGTAGTACTAGAAGGACAAGAGGTCAGGTGATTGCACATTTTCGTAGTTCAGGAGCTCAAGACTGAGGCTTAAGGACTGAAACTATGCAATGCATAATGTTGGCTTGGCTGTAGAGAAAGATTGTGTAGTTTTCAGACTCAAGGGATGGGCTTGAGCACTAAGGTTACGAAATGCGCAGTTCTAGGAGGCAGAGACTGCACATTGCGTAGTGCCAAGAGACAAGGTTGTTGCTTGAGGACTGAGACTGCGTAGTGCATAGTTCAAGAGAGTTGGATGAGGTTGAGTGGCCTGGTCAAGAGTTTTTCCGATTTTGACTAAGTGTTGGATAAATGAGAGGAATTTGAATAAAAGCAAGACTTGAACATGATCACACACTTAGTTCACTTTACGACACAACATGGAACACTCAGAACACATGAACAACATACTTTCTTCAATGCAACAACATTGCGACAACCCATTCCAAGTGCGACACTAAAGATACATTTTGCAATGACAATGATGACACTTGTGTGAAAGTGCATGAAACTTTGAAAATGAGTGCAGAACATGTCTACATGATAAGAAAAACTCATTATCACAAAGATTTCCCTTTGAAACAAACCAAAACTCGACTTTACATGATAAGCAACAATTCCCACACCAAAAGACGACACTTGCTATATGAAAATAAAAGTGCAAACGACACTCTCAATATGCGAACGACGGTGAAAACAACACATTCCGGGGGAAGATAACATGAAAATGACATTAATTCAAGGGAAATCAAGCAAAAGCAAAAACTGAAAACATGAAAACGACACTTGCGAAAACAAAGGTGCGCAAAGTGACATTTTGCAAAACTCACCGAAATAGTACAAACGCAACTTGAAGTGATAAATTGTCGATGTCAGTGCGCATTGATTGTCGACATGGATTGGACATCTCACAGGGACAATCTTGATGGACTGTGTTATGCTTGTTCAAGCTTGTGTAAAAGAATGGGCTCATGCACTTTTTACAGACTAAGCATGTGTGAGCAAGTGACTTCGACACTTCCAATCCAAGAAGGGAGCTCAAAAGCATCAACTAACCAAGAAGTGAATATGGAACGACCGATCACGAGATCCACATGAGACTCTAAAATTCAAGTATAGACAGAATTTTGGAGCATGTTTGTCATAGCGACAACAATTAGTTTATATAGTAGTCATTTACTTGTCATCAATTCATTTTCTTCAATTATAATCATCTTTTTAATTTAACAATAATCATTTTTCCAATCATTTATATATATCATTTTCTTACCCTCCTTTCAAATTTTAAAATTTCATTTGACGATTTCAAAAATTATAATACAATTTACTCCCATAAATTCAAACAACATTACATTTTATTTCACATTTTTATTTAATTTTAATAGATAAAAATAATATTCTTAATAATTTATTTACTTATTTTCAAAATAAACCTAATATATTAAATTAGTTAATTTATTTTTATTATTTATTTAATAAATACAATTATTTAAATGTGAATCCAATTACTGAAAAATTAATTAATTTATATATTTAATTAATCGTATTATCTAAATTATTTAAATCTTAATAATTAATATTCCATTTAAATAAATTTTAAATTATTTTTAATTTAATTTAATTTAAAAAAAAAAAAACAAAACAAAACAAAACAAAAAAAACAAAACCTGCATATTTAAAGTACACATTTTAAAAATTTGTGACCGAAGTTTGTTGTGGTTCTAGCGACAGTTTGCAAAACTCACCGAAATAGTACAAACGCAACTAGAAGTGAGAAACTGTTGATGTCAGTGCGTATTGATTGTCGACATGGATTGGACATCGCACAGGGACAATCTTGATGGACCGTGTTATGCTTGTTCAAGCTTGTGTAAAAGAATGGGCTCATGCACTTGTTACAGACTAAGCATGTGTGAGCAAGTGACTTCGACACTTCCAATCCAAAAAGAGAGCTCAAAAGCATCAACTGACCAAGAAGTGAATATGAAACAACCGATCATGAGATCCACATGAGGCTCTAAAATTCAAGTGTAGACAAAATTTTGGAGAGTGTTTGTCACAGCGACAACAATTAGTTTATATAGTAATCATTTACTTGTCATCGATTCATTTTCTTTAATTATAATCATCTTTTCAATTTAACAATAATCATTTTTCCAATCATTTATATATATCATTTTCTTACCCTCCTTTCAAATTTTAAAATTCCATTTGATGATTTCAAAAATTATAATACAATTTACTCCCATAAATTCAAACAACATTACATTTTATTTAACATTTTTATTTAATTTTAATAGATAAAAATAATATTCTTAATAATTTATTTACTTTACTCCTGAATGCGGATGATTAATAGCGCTGTACAGCACAGCTCATCCGGGCTGGCAAGTGGTGTGGCCACATGGCCACCCACGCTGCAATCAAGATGCCCACCGCCACAATTAATGGCGTTTTAATGTTGTCTGAAAGCGGAAAAAATTTAATGAACTCTGATCCATAAGATGGAGAATTCGGATAGCCTTCCCCCCATTCTGCCTCCTCTGGCCTATAACTGTCTCCCCGCTGTCGCAGAGCTGAGTTCTCGAACGACTAAGGGGTGAAGGTGCTAGATCCTCTGTTGCATTGAAGTGGTCGAAGGTGCCCACTTCTTGCACAACCTGTTTTATTGTCTGAGAGTTGCTACTTCGGCCGTGAATTCTGCTTCTGGTAATCGTCTTCCCCACTCTCCTGAGTCCATTAGCAATTCCATCCCTCCTCCTGCTCCTCCAAGCACCCGTCAAACCAATACTTACCAGGAAAATATGCCTCGTTTGCAGCACAGGATGAGATGTAGAAGGGATAGCAGCAAGGGCAGAGCCACCTGCCCTCCCTCGCTGTCCCTCTCTGTCTCTACTCCTGCGGATTCCTCCTCGCCCTTGTCTGCTACTCACCGCACGAGTCGGTATCCCAACACCGAGAGTGGCCGGGGCCTGCCCAGATGGCCGGCTATAGGCGCGATGAGGAAGCCCAACAACCTTCTGAGGACTCTGTCCCGACAATGAATCCCTGCCATACTACCCAGCTCCAGTTTCGGTGCACTTTGGAGCACCCATGTATTATCGCTACCATTTCTGTTGCCTTCAGAGAGGAGCCATAGAGCACTGTCGTCCCGACACGCATCAATCACGACAGGATCAGCACCAGCGGGCGAAATACTCATGGTAGCAGCTCGGGGACTTGCAGAACTCATGGTGAAGCTATGAACCAGACGAACGCAACTTAGGTACACAACACTCCTGGCGGCAATGCGAAAATGGAAGCCACAACAAGCACTCCAGGCGGCAATGCGAAGATGGAAGCCACGATGAGCAGACAACAACAAGACTAAGAAGATATGGATGCCTACAGGTGTCTCATTGTGGAGGAACCTCCACCACCTGCTGACCCCTAGTAGGCCATGGTCTTTTTTCAAGTTTTTAGTTACTCGGTCACCATCTTAGGGGTACTTTTTGAAGTTTTTTGTTGTAATTGTTGTCAATTGGGGAAAATTTTGTTTGCTTTTTCAAAAAACTCTTCTACAAGGTTGTTACACGCTGGTTCCTCTGCGTGGGCAGCTCATACAGTGATTTTTGGACTGGTTTCCCCTTGAGGGCAGTGTTTTCTCAGTCACTGTTAAAACATGGTAAAATCTAAAACAAGTTCTGCAGAAGCCGGTGGCTCCATGTATTTTATTTTTTGTTTTATTAATAGATTTAATCCTATTTAGAAAAAATAAATAAATAAAATAAAATTATTTACTTATTTTCAAAATAAACCTAATTAGTTAATTTATTTTTATTATTTATTTAATAAATACAATTATTTAAATTTGAATCCAATGACTGAAAAATTAATTAATTTATATATTTAATTAATTGTATTATCTAAATTATTTAAATCTTAATAATTATTCCATTTAAATAAATTAAACTGCATATTTAAGGTACACGTTTTAAAATTCGTGGCCGAAGTTTGTTGTGGTTCCGGACGAAGCCAGCCAACAATGGAGTTTATATCCTGCACTCATAAGCATTATGTTAACCCTTTTCACACAAAATTGTATTTTAAAAAAAATGGTGCGTGAATATATTTTTAGCGCTAGCTCTTAATGAGCTCTTAATGAATCGAATTCAAGAAATTAGTCTAAGAATGATCAAATTGAAATTATTCAATGTCAACACTAACAGTTATATGATTGCTACAACAGTTAATACCCTAACCAGTAAACCTGAACCATTAACTAAGTTGTTGGGTTGTTTGCAATCTGAGAAAACAGCTTAACAGTGACCTTTCTTAGTTCTGCTACTCCCCGGATGCTCTAGTTGAGCCGGTCGACTTGCTGTAGCTTCCCACTGTGAATTTGATTGCTCTAAAACCTCGACACTGATGCCAACTGGAGCCTACGATCCTTGTTAATCTGTCCTCTGATGCCACATTAATAATCTGTGACAAGCTCTGAGGCTAAGTTGCGGCCTTCCTAATCTCCTCGACAGCTATAGTCTGTTGTGGGAACCCTCGCTACCACAGGGTGTCTCTTGTTGTCAAATTCCACCTTAATCTCTTGCACGGTGATAGATTCCTGTCCGGAAGTAGGCCACTACTACAACGTTAAATGTTGTACAGAAAACTGCTGACTGATAGCCCGAGTTTCGGTCTGCTAGGGTGGTGAAGGGCCCTCGCTTTGCCTCACAATGTTGTCACAGGGTAGCCCTAACAACCCGTTTTAGTATCGTTCTTAGAACCCTTGATTCGCCATAGGCGCGCCGCAAGATTAATCCACAAAAACCCTCGCTTGCCTCTTATGTCACAGAAGACAGTGTGTCTTTTCAAGCCAACGTCCCACAAAAATTTCCTTGCTGGCCAAAAAGACCAGATGCAAGTGCTTCAGAAAATTATGCCAAACAGTGGAGATAAAGAGGGGATTTG
Organism: Pinus tabuliformis; assembly: GCA_031772625.1. NCBI lineage: Eukaryota > Viridiplantae > Streptophyta > Pinopsida > Pinales > Pinaceae > Pinus > Pinus tabuliformis. The sequence continues at coordinate 5,092,696 of CM062817.1, read as the reverse complement.
TGAGCGTGGAATCATCATCACCACTGAAACCCTTAAAACGCTAGTAGCCTCAGCTAACAAAACAGAAATATCCAATCAATCCATGACGATAAAATGATTTTCCTCTTTCTTATTTATAGATTTATTTATGGGGTTTCTTCTAATTTGAATGTGAAGGGTTACAAGTTTCTCTCCACAGTTCCAAATCTAGCCTTTTTCATGAACTTTGCACAAAAAGAACGAGCTTTTTACGTAAACTTTGCAAAAAAACAGTAGATAATGGGTTTTCCCTTCATCATTGACTATAGGCTATGGAGTTGGATAAGCTAACTCCATCTTCGCTTGAGTAATTAATTAATAAGAAACATTATACTAAGCAAGGTTATGTATAAATTAATCACATTAATAATCCTAGTTCATCCTATTCAAATAACATATCGTAATCTTACCTCATTACTCATATCCCCATATAAGCTCATATACCCATATAAGCTGATCTACTACTGTTTCATCTATTATGATATCAGTATAAGCAATGGAATTAGATCTATGATGATTTAGCCTGATAAAGAGGGGATTTGTGAGGGTGGAATCATCATCACCGCTGAAAACAATCAAAAGAAAGAAGGGGTCTCTTAAAAGCCTGAGAGCCTTAGCTCACAAAACAGAAATATCCAATCAATCAATAATGAGAAAATGATTTCTCCTCTCTATTATTTATAGATTCCATATGGGTCTTTTTCTAATTTGAATGTGAGGGGTTACAAGTTTCCCTCCCCATAGCTCCAATTCTAGCTTATTTATAGATTCCATATGGAGTCTCTTCTAATTTGAATGTGAGGGGTTACAAGTTTCCCTCTCCATAGCCCCAATTCTAGCTTATTTATAGATCCATATGGGGTCTCTTCTAATTTGAATGTGAGGGATTACAAGTTTCCGTCCCCATAGACCCAATTCTAGCTTATTTATAGATTCCATATGGGGTCTCTTCTAATTTGAATGTGAAGGGTTACAAGTTTCCCTCCCCATAGCCCCAATTCTAGCTTATTTATAGATTCCTTATGGGGTCTCTTCTAATTTGAATGTGAGGGGTTACAAATTTCCCTCCCCATAGCCCCAATTCTAGCTTTTTTCACAAGCTTTGCACAAAAACAGTAGATAATGGGTTTTCCCTATGGGGTTGAATAAGCTACTTCATCCTCGTTTGAGCAATTAATTAATAGGAAACAATATATTATGTATAAAATAATCACACTAATAATCCTATTTATACCGGTGTTCATCCTATTCAAACTAACATATCCTGATCTAAGCTCCATATACACTGATCTAGGCCAATATCTTTTGGAGAGCCAAAATTCTTATTGCTAAGTTAAGGACTAATTCTCATCAACTTCGTTGTGAAACAGGCACTGGAAAAGGCCAAAAGAAGTGTGGGAGGAAAGAGTATGCATTTTTTGTTCTTCCGGAAAATTGGAAACAGAAAAACATTTCGTTTTAGAATGTGAGGCCTTCAAAACCAACAGGGAAAGTTATGCAGATATGCTGGTAGCTAGCTCTTGGGATAATCTATATAGCTCTTGGGATAATCTATTTAGTGAGGGGTTTGTCAAGAAGCTGGGAGCATTTATTGTGAAGTTTCACAGAAAAATGACCAAATACACCAAGCAGATGAAGAAGCAATCTGTCCCATAACCTATCTTTAGTTTCTGGACGTTAAAATAATTTCTTTTTTCTTTCTTTCTTCTTCTTCTATTATGATATCAGTATAAGCAATGGAATTAGATCTATGATGATATAGCCTGATATCTGTACTTGATAGTGCGAATTACTTTCCCAATTAGGATTGAGATCAGTATAATACAGGTGCTGTTAGCTCTACATTTTTCCATTGGTGAGGACAGATTCGTAGGATTGACAGAGTCTGCTTCCATGAAAAAGTTTAGGTTCTGTAAGAAAGAAAGAAAAGCTCGTTTTGGTAATCATCCTGAAGGGTTCACATTCTTCACTAATCAGTCAATAATTTCAGCATCTTGATGAGTTACAGACTTTTGTCTTCTTTATGGACCAAAGTGCTTTCCAGCCCAAGTCCATGCTGATTTTATTCATAATGATGGACTTCAGATTTGTTTAAACCATTCTATGGATGGGATGACGTGCCATTTTTTTTCACCAAATATTGTATAGATTTATATGAAGTAGAATGCCCAGCTTACAGCAATATTGGCATCAGGTGCAAGACAACCAACAACTATAGTCTACGTGCAACATAGGTCCTAAACTGATTTTATTAATTTCGTTACAAGATGATATGATCTGAGTGGGCAATAAAAAAATGGACAGAAAGTGAAAAAAAGACTTTTGGGAACAGATCATCCAAAACTTTTACTAGTCAGAGTATTCTAATACTATTCTCCAATTCATGGACAAAAGACAGTTTGACTGAAAAATATGTTCATGTCACTTATGCCCACCCATTATCAAGGAGAACGCATGCGTTCTCTCTCTACCTAGGTCCTAAACCCATAGTCCGGTAGACAAAGCATTCATTCTCTCTGACGATGGGTATAGGTGATACCCAAAACAATCTGGAGACTCGAAAAACTATAACACAGCTTTAATCCAACCAATTCAAGATTCCTGACACAATTAGCTGTGAAAACCTTAAATCACTTTTTAACTGTTTTAAAATACTATATTTTGATTTAGTATAGAAATAGCTGTATATGAAACAGTAGAAGAAACCATGATAGAGTGGCAAATCTCTGGCTGAAAAACACTGGAAGAAACCATGATAAGAGTGGCAAATCTCGGGCTCCTATTGCCGTCAACAAATCAGGAGCTCCCGTTATCAACTATGCACTTGGCTGTTGCTTTATCCAGAGGTGTCTTAAAACAATAGGTTGATAGGGTCTGCCCCACCTAACAAAGCTTCAATTTACCGTATATATATGTGTGTGGGGAAAAGACGTCTTCTTAATATCAACGAACAGGTCTCATATATAGAGAAAAAAAGGTGTGTACTAAATATTTCAAACGGAATATTAATGCATAATGAAACCCCAACCCTGTAGCAACATAGCATGCAGAATCACATAAACCTACAAGGCAAGACAACAAAAAATCAGGTGATGTTAGTACTATAATGAAGGAGGATGCCATCACATTAACCCAGAGACCTAAACTCCAAGCCAGCTGCCAGATTGGCCAGAATTTTGGTACAGATCATAAATAAAGCTCACTGAATTTATCTAACCATGAAGTGTCCAGAACTTACAAATAAACTACAAATCCAATAACTAATCCAACTATCAGTATACAGATTAGAGTTTTCTGCTCAATACTAGAAGCACTTAATAACCATGCATATAATCTAAACATAAAGTTTAAACCATTAGGAAACAGAAAATGGTAATGGGAATTCAAAATTTCCTTAATAAAAAATTATGTCATGAATGAGCCTATTTGTTCTGATATTCAAGGATACCATTAAAAGATGTAGCTGGTACAAAGAAGTAATTATATACAAGAGATTGTTGCAGTGTAAATTCTATAAATATATAGGTTTGAATGTTGAAGCCTCAATGGACAAAGAAAAAAAAATAAGGAAAGGAAAGAGATCTTTCACAGTTAGAAGCCATGAGAGTTTCACAAAAGATGTGAAACTGATCAAAATCCACAGTGAAATCAAAATTTTATCACAGGAATGTGAATCTTGTTCAGAACTGACCTTTCTGAGAAAGAAAAGCTTTGATTGTACTGAAAAAATCAGTAGAAATATCTACCAAGAATCACCGAAGAAACAAACTGTTTCACCTTATTTTCATCAATGTCATGGCAGTGTTCTTTGATGATGAGGTCTTCTTCCATTGGGGACAAGTTACAACTGTCATTCCACTTATTTCATTCTGAGGTCCAGACTGTAAAACAGTTCAAAAACTCTTGCAAATGTTCACTCTGTCAACCTTGTATCGGGTTATCTTGGTGGAGTCCTGACACAGTATCTACAGTCAAAGGATTGTCGACATCAACTCTTATTTGATACATCAAAGGCCTTCAGGGACCCAGGTTTTGTACATCAGTTTCTTCACGAGTAGCTGCTTCTTCATTTCTTGTTCAGGAACTGGAGTGGGAATTATTATCATAGTGATTTGTGCTACCGACAAGGGACTTTCTTGGGCAGATCTTTCTTGCACAGGGCTGTCATGAGTTATAGACTGCCTAGGAGAAGTAATCACCTCATTTTCATCAATGTCGTGGCAGTGTTCTTTGATGATGAGGTCTTCTTCTGTTGGGGACAACTGCCATTCCTGTCTCTTCCACTTATTTCATTCTGAGATCCAGACTGTAAAACAGTTCCAAAAGATCTTGCAAATGTTCGCTCAGTCAACCTTGAATCATCCCTTGTACTGATATCTTGTACCTGGTTATCTTGGTGGAGTCCTGGCACAGTATCTACAGTCGAAGGGTTGTGGATATCAACTCTTGTTTGATCCATCAAAGGCATTCCTGGACCCAGGATTTGTACATCAGTTTCTTCACGAGTAACTGCTCCTCTGATTTCTTGTTCAGGAACTGGACTGGGAATTATTGACATAGTGGTTTGTTCTACCTGCAAGGGACCTTCTTGCGCAGACCTTTCTTGCACTGGGCTGTCATGAGTTATCGACTGCCTAGGAGGAATAATCCTGTGCGTTTGCATTCTAGTCCTAGTCCTAGACGTGCTAATCTGGAGAGCCTGGAAGTGGATATTAGGCAATCTCACATTAGTAAAGTAGAAACTATCTTGAGAAATATTCAAACTAAAGAATGCTTAGGAAATACTTTAAAACGTTTAGAATGAAATCAAACAAGAGTACCATACAACCGAATTAATACTTAGGAAATACCTACTTCGAAATTTTTAACATGAAAATCAAAGAAGATTATCATACAACCACATTAAGCATTTAATGCATAAGCATTGATAGTTAAAATTAGAAGATGTTAAAATAAAACTCCAGAATGCTCAGAAAATGTCTTGGCTTGGATTAGATGCACAGATATTGTATTTCAATAATCTGAACATAAATCGAAACAAATTGAAAATATACCTGATTGACTAGCAATTCTTGGCGTAAAATGATAAGTGTGAGAAGAACAAGAAAAATAGCATCAAGATGCACACTAAACTAAATAAATGACAAGATTTTGAATAGGTCTAGCCACAGAAAACTTACGTGCATATAAGCTGTAATGTCTTGCAAAGGAGCACGAGGATAATCTGAGGGTAAAGGACTTCTTGAAGTGGATACCACCATATTTTCTGGAACAAGATTTTCCTTGTTCTGGCTGTTCTCTCTTGCCGCCGACAGAGCCCTTGCCAGCATCTCAGGTGTCCTCATTTCTGTATTCCGAGGATTAGTCGCATGTTGGTGGGTTTCGAGCCTCAAACCCGAAACATGAACGTCTTCTGAACGTCTTCTGGCATGATTTCGTACTTCAACTCCCACAGTCCTGATCTTCAAAAAAGGTAAAAATGATTAAAAATCACTACCAATGCTGGTGAACAGAAAATGGATTCTAGAAAACACAGTAACAAACCCAAATGGAAAACAAATGCAGAACTGTGTCACATTTGTCTAATTAAAAAACAAAAGAAAATTGTATCCCAACTGGCTAATTAACTACTTCAGATGGATAGCCAATGCAGAACTGTGTCACATTTGGCTAATTAAAAAACAAAAGCAAACTGTATCCCAACTGGCTAATTAACTACCTCAGATGGATAGCCTGCAAGCCAGAAGATTTCTTATTTAAAACCTCAGATATCTCATCCAAAATTTCATGAAAGACCCACTTCAGAAATCAAGTACCCAAATCCAAACTTACCTTCGAAGGAGCCTGAAGGCCTGACAAAGAAAATGGCGTTAAACACTTATAAGACCCCAGGGCTTTCTTCTGCAAACTTTGCTAATAGACAATAAACCCAAGTCTTGGAAATTTATGGTCAAGTTCGTGACAACTTTTAAGAAATGTCTTGGAAATTTATGGTCAAGTTCGTGACAACTTCTAAGTAATGTCTTCGAAATTTATGCTCAAGTTCATGACTTTCTAAGTAATGTCTTTGAAATTTATGATGATGATGATGGTTAACGTCCGTTGAGACCAAATAATGGTCTATCGGACCTAAAGAGTAAGCCCTTTCTCACATAAATCTGAATGCGACCCATTTTGGATACCCATTTTCGATTTTCTCTCCTAACTGTAAAAGAAAGTGTATTTTTTTCTTTCTCTTTTAAGAAATAAGTAGAATATCTTATTTTCCAATAAATACTATTTGTATTTAGAATATCTTAATTTCCAATAAATACTATTTGTTTTAATTTATAATAAATATTAGTTATTTATTGATGTTTTCATGGTAACTATATAATATTATTTAATTTATTATATGGTATTAAGCATTTAGTTTTGCTTTGACTTGCATATTAGTTTGTGTTTGACCAAAAATTTATATCGTCTATCGTTCATTTTTTATTATTATTTAAGTTTATTTATTCATAAAGTGGTTGGGTGAGGTCTTATTATGAGCTTTTTAGTAACTTTTTTTTGTTTTTAGATTTATTTCTTTTTTATTTAACTTTTTTTTTTCAATTTTTTATTATTTCTATTTTCATAAATTCTTCTGCAAACTTTGCTAATAGACCATAAACCCAAGTCTTGATAGTTGACTTGGTCAAGTTCGTGACAACTTCTAAGTAATGTCTTGGAAATTTATATTTATAATAGACAATAAACCCAAGTCTTGATAGTTGACTTGGTCAAGTTCGTGACAACTTCTAAGTAATGTCTTGGAAATTTATATTTATTTGTCCAAGTTGAGAGTAAGTGCTTTCTCACACAAATATGAAGGCGGCCCATTTTGGATACCCATTTTGGATTTTCTCTCCTAACGGTAAAGGAAAGAGTATTTTTTCTTTCTCTTTTAAGAAATAAGTAGAATATCTTAATCTTAATTTCCAATAAATACTATTTGTTTTAATTTATAATAAATATTAATTATTTATTGATGTTTTCATGGTAATTATATAATATTATTTAATTTATTATATGGTATTAAGCATTTAGTTTTGCTTTGACTTGCATATTAATTTGTGTTTGACCAAAAATTTATGTCGTTTATCTATAGTTCATTTTTTGTTATTTTTTATTATTATTTAAATTTATTTATTCATAAAGTGATTGGGTGAGGTTTTATTATGGACTAATTAATAACTTCTTTAGTTACTATTTTTTTGTTTTTAGATTTATTTCTTTTTTATTTAACTTTTTTTCATTTTTTTATTATTTCTATTTTCATAAATTCTATTTTTTATTCATATTTTCAATTTAAGATAACTTTTTATCATATTAAAAACAAATTTTAGTAAATTTCATATATATATATATAAATAAAACACATAAATATATATAATAATAAAAAATCGACATATATATTAAAGTGTATATATGTTGTTGAATTGAGTCTTCTGTGATCCATATCAAGTTCATGAGAAAACGTTTTTCGGCGTAAATCACATGATAAATCATTTGATCATTTGTCGACGCGTTTCGAACCAACCAGTGTGGTTCATCGTTAGGACAATTTGAAGAATCAGATCCAGGCTGCATGTTAAATAGTCAAAGCAGAACCTATAACGGCTATATTTGACTAGGTAAGGGCTATATTTAACTAGTAGGCTAGACCTCCTAACAGCTATATTTGATTGGGAAACGGCTAGTTGGACTGGAAAAGGGACAGAAAGCATAACTATATTTAAATAATATATTTAAGTAAAATAAATAAATATCTAGTTAGTTAACTGGGTAAAATATCAAATAAATAATTAATTATTAAATTAGTAGTAAGTTAGTTATACCTTTATTAAATTAAAAAGGTTTAAATTTATATAATTAAATAGTTACTTAGTTTAAGATAATGTAAATAAGGTAACATATGAACTATACATAAGAGTTATATAATTAATTTTTTTTATTATTATTTTTTTAGTTAATTAATAGTAAGTTTTTATATTTAATTACATGATTGTTGTAAGATTTATTTCTTAATAGAGTATAATAAGAATAATCTTTTTATGTTTTAATTTTTGAATAAATTATCCAATATCATTATTATTATAATTATTATTTTTCTTTTCCATAATTAAGCTAAATTTTGTAAATACATAATTGTCTAAAATAATAATAAAGCCTTCTACTATATAAACTAACCCACTAGGAGAGGATTATCAAGGAAGAAAACCAAAGAGGATTAAAGAACCATGGCAAAAGAGAGCAGGTAAAGGATAACAAGGGGAAAAAAACCTATCTCAAGGGAAATATGAGCAAGCAAATAAAAGAGGGAGGGGAGGAAGGGAAGGATACGGTTAGGACATGAGGGCAGGAACCCAACAACTACTTATCTTCCAACTGTCCTCTCTATTGAGATTGCTAGGCATTTTCTCAATTTCAAGGGCTTCCCTAAATTTTCAGTGATGGAACTGCGAAACTCTAGCAAAAACAGTGGCCTCTTTGATACAAACATGATGTTTGGTCTTCTCAGCATGCTCTGCTAGAGCGGAAGACTTGGTTCTCCTATGTTTAAGGTCAGCAACGTGCTCACTAATCCTCTGATTAATGGAGCATCCTGTCTCACCAATGTAGGGGGTCCCACATGAACAAGGAATAATATAGATACCCTTCATGTCTTTAGGGTCTATGGGATCCTTCACTGTACGGAGGGACTTACGAATGGTGTTAAGTGGTCTAAAGGTTGAGGGAATATTGTGTTTCTTAAAAATCCTCGCAATCTTATCAGTGATCCCTTACACAAATGGAAGATGGACCCCTCGGACACGTTCTTTAGGTTCTCTTCTAATTGATGAATTTTTGGCAACTTTGAGGAAAGCCTTCAGGCCCAGGTATTTACTATAACCATTTTCAACAAAGACATTAAGGAGATGGGATTTCTCTTTCTCAAAGCTCTTTTCATCAGGGGTCCTTAGGGCACGAGTAGCAAGGGTGTTGAGAACGCCTAATTTATGAGTCGGGAAATGGTGGGAACTAGCATGAAGATACTACTCAGTATGTGTTTGCTTTTGAAACACTTGGTGGGAGAGGGAACCGTCACTATTCTTAGAAATAAGAATATCAAGGAAAGGAAGGCAACCATCGACTTCTTGTTCCATGGTGAACTTAATAGCTGAGGATTGACTATTGAGATGATCAAAGAAGAGATCTAACTCCTCTTGGCCATGAGACCAGATGACATTAGTGTCATCTACAAATCTCTTCCAAAGTTTAGGAAGGAGGGGGGCCGAGCTCAGGGCCTTGGATTCAAAATATTCCATAAAAAGTTTAGCAACAATAGGGGTAAGGGGTGAGCCCATGGAAACACCACGGATTTGCTCAAAGAACTCACCTTCAAAACTCAAAAAGGTGGAAGTGAGACAGATTTCAACTAACCGAGCAGTATCGGGATCCATTAGGCGGTTGATCACCTCCATGGCCTCCTCAATAGGGATTTAGGTGTAAAGGGAAACTACATCAAAAATAACAAGAATGTCCCGAGGGTCAAGCTTAATGTCTTTGAGCTCTTCAACATAGGAGGCAGAGTCTTTGATGAAGGACTCAATATGGCCAACTAAGGGTCTAAGCTTTAAGGTAAGGAATTTAGTAAGAATGTAAGTAGGACCTCCAATTGTGTTAACAATGGGCCTCAGGGGAGCTCCCTCCTTGTGAAGTTTAGGGAGTCCATAGATCCTAGGGGTGATGGGACTACTCTCAATGAGTTTATGGCACAGGGAACCTATAGAGCTACTGGACTTGATGGCAAGAGCCACAATCCTAGAAATCTTCTTTAGCAGGTTTTTGGAAAGCTTTTTATAGCTCCCACTATTATGAAGATGATCTAACATCTTATTACGGTAATCTACTTTATCAAGAATGACAGCAACCCCTCCTTTGTCGGCCTTCAGTACAATGATATCCTTATTTTGGTTTAAGGATCTGAGGGCCTTAGATACTTCCCAACTAAGGTTGCTATGAGGGGGCTTAGCCTTCCTAAGGACAACGGCGCAATCCTGTCTAATAGTATCCTTAATATTATTAGGTAAACCTTTAATCCTGAATTCTATGTCACAAATAATGTCATCAATCGGGATCTTCTTAGGTGCCAAGGCAAAATTTAAGTCTTTACCTAAAAGCTTAAAAATAGAAGGGGGAAGGAGAAACTAGATAAATTGATAACCTCATTATTACGAGATGGAGGGGAAAGATTAATATTATTATTGTTGCAATTTTCATTAAACATAAAATTATTGTTAATATCAATTTTGTTTATATATTTTAAATTATTATGGTTGTTAAGAGTCAATGACTTACTATTCTTATTACTCTTATCAATGTAATTAAGAGATAAATTATTACTCTTAGTATTATTATCTTCAAGAAATAATTTATTGCCATTTTTGTTTTTATTTTTATTAATGGATATATAATTGTTACTATTGTTATTAACTAATACTATATTATTATTATTATTAATGGATATATATTTGTTACTATGGTTATTAACTACTACTATTATTATTATTATTATTATTATTATTACCTAAATCATTAATATTACAATGGGGAAGGTTAGTGCCTTTACTGCCACCAGGAGCTACGGAAGCGTTCTGCATCAATGATATTAAGAGTTGCTCAGTCGTTAATTTTGATGGACTGGCTGGAGCTGAATCGAAGTGGTTATGATAGCAGAAATCAGCATTGGACATAAGCGAACTATTGATATTCAAAGCTGACTGTGACAACTCTGCTAGTAAATCACCTTCGCGAAAGGAAGACGGGCTACAAGATGAAAAAGAGGTGCCATGCAATCCATCGACAAGATCAGGTTGACCAAAGTGGAGCGTGTCCTCGAGCAATGGTACTGAGGAGCTAAGCGTGGTATAAACCCTAATGTTGGGCTTGGAAGAAGCGCTACCGTCCACTGAGCAGAGAGTAAATTGTTCGATGTTCATAGCCACGCAAGATGAAACAGAATCATAAGACGATTGGAGTGGAATGAGGGGATTGGAGGAACCGGTTTCCGCGTCAACGATCACTGGGTCTTCCTTAACAGTTAATGGTGGGGAACAATCAGAAACTCCCGAAGAGCCAAATAACCACTCCTAGAGCATTGATCTTTTATCAGCTGAGACATGGCTGTGGGAAACCACTTCCCTGGATTTGAAAGGGCCAACTGACCCCTTAGCAGTCTGGGTCAATCTATGAAATTTCAAAGTTTTCTTTTGCTTCTAGATCTCTTCCAAAAGCAGGGATTTCAAAGCAGAACAAGAATTTATTCTGGCCCAAAGGGAGGCGGAAAACAAGTTTGAAAGATCCAAATGCAATCCTAAAAGATTTCGAGAGAGCTGACTCAGGGATCTTCTAACCTTGTTGATTTCAGATCTTAATAAAGCTAAACTGGCCTTTAGGAACACTCGATGGTTCTGGGAAGTGTGGAGGCAATGATTAATCTGGGTAAAGACCGAGATGATGAAGGAGTCTCTGTATATTTTAAGAAACGCCAGATCTATTTTCAACTTCGAAACCTGCAAGCATGCCCATTCAAATTGATGAACCTTAGTTGCAATGGCCTTTCCATGCAAGGATTTAATTGTTGAATTGAGGCTTCTGTGATCCATATCAAGTTCATGAGAAAAAGTTTTTCGGCGTAAATCACATGATAAATCATTTGTCGACACGTTTCGAACCAACCAGTGTGGTTCATCGTCAGGACAAGTTGAAGAATCAGATCCAGGCTGCATGTTAAATAGTCAGAGCAGAACCTATAACGGCTATATTTGACCAGGTAATGTCTATATTTAACTAGTAGGCTATACATCCTAACAACTATATTTGACTAGGAAATAGCTAGTTGGACTGGAAAAGGGACAGGGATAGGAAAGCATAACTATATTTATTTTACTTAAATATATTATTTAAATATAGTTATGCTTTCCTATCCTTGTCCCTTTTCCAGTCCAACTAGTCGTTTCCCAGTCAAATATAGTTGTTAGGAGGTCTAGCCTACCAGTTAAATATAGCCATTATAGTTTATGCTCTGACTATTTAACATGTAGCTTGGATCTGATTCTTCAACTTGTCTTGACGATGAACCACAGTGGTTGATTCGAAACACGTTGACAAATGATTTATCATGTGATTTACACCGAAAAACTTTTTCTCATGTATATATGTTAATATAAATAATATTAGTTAATCATATTTCTTAATTTTTGGTGATGACATTCATCAATAGAATATTTTTTTTTTATTTTTGTGATGAATCATTTGTCTTTATTATTTTTTAGTTTAATTAAACTATATTTAAGATAAGCAGGTATTAGCTACTATGTAGCCCTTGTTTTCAATAAAATATAACTTTATGTGATAAACTAAAAATTCAAAATTGAAATATAAAAATAAAATGTATGAATATATGTGAGTTATTAAGTGTTTAAATAAGTGTTTTATAAGATATAAAATAGTTGGTGATATAGTGCTTTATTAAAGCATTTCTTTTGTGAATGTTATTGGTTCAAAACCTCGTGGGTACAAAAAATCCAGCCATATATGATGATATCTTTCTATGGGGAGAGAGGGACAAGATAGAAAAAATGTAGTACCCTTACATTGGTAGAATCTCTCGGGAATACCTCTTTGCATTATTGTGGTGAGTCTTATCATAGTGAGTGACCCATGGAGGAGAAGGGAAGGTAGCGAGAAAGAAGTCATCCTTACACTTAAGGTAGAATGTTGTAAATGGATCCATTTCTTTGAATGCAAATTTCATTAAGTTTTCTCCCTGGCGTTTGTGTCGTATATCATGATTAAGGGTTGTGGCCTAGGCTAAGTTGTCATCCCTAGTTGATTTTGACAGCTTAGACGCCCCTACGTCGTGGTTTCTTAGCCAAAGGTTAGTCCCACAAGTCATAAACAAACTAGTAAATGGAAAGAAAAAAATAGTGTTTTGTATCTTAATCAAATATAGAAGCTCTCTCTTTCATTTATTTCCTATTTATTTATTATATTTCTTTATTACATTAGAAGTAGTATACAAAATAAACTTGAGGTTTTCAAGATTGAAAACAAACTAAGACAAGCAGTGATATATCTCTACATGTAGCAATGATTCACAATTGGGAAGTACTTCTCTTATTTATATGAAATATCTAGTGCTTCCTCATTGACTAAAAGCCCTAGAACATAAAATAATGCCTTATCTCACAAATCCTAGAGATAAGCCACATATACATAAAAAAAAATCCATGATACAAGAGTCGATAGGTCTCAAGACCCCCAACTATGTGTCATAAACGAAGAGTGATGCTCAAAATATCAAGTCGTCCTCATTAAATGTGTGCTCCAGGGTCGCATGTGTAGCATAAAATCTCTCTACTGGTGGGCGCCTCACTTCAAGTGGAAACTAAGATCTCCAAAAGTGAAACATTGTCTCCAAAAGTCATAATGTTTCCTCATCAAGGGTCACATTGTTGGACATGCTACCATTGATGTCAAAGGAGAGTTATCATTGATGTCAAGAGTGTGAAGATTGCCATAAATATCTAGCATTGAACAAAGATTATGGCTGTAGTGGATTAGGTTATGGTGCATAATGGTGTGATGGTTGGATAGCTCTTGTCGAGTCCTTTCCATTCATATGTGGTATGTCACGTATTTCCTCACCATTGAGGAGATATGCCCTCTTAAATTTGAAGCCCTGAAGTATGGTCATGGTGCCCCAAATAAACGGTAGAGGCAGCACTATGTTTTGAGCAAATCACGTAAATGCATAACATTGTGTTAGGTCCCTATAATACTAATGATTACCCCATTACTATTGTAGTTGTATCCCTTATTAATATTGTTGTGCCCCTATTGTCCCCATATTGTTATTATTGTGCCCCATAGAATCCCTCTATTGTTATTTTTGTGCCTTTAGATTGTTATTGTTAGGTCAGCTGGGTTATATTGTGACTCCTTAGACTCCTATATATAGAAAGGAGGTTTTGTCATTTGAATCATCAAAGAATCATTCATTTGTGTAATGTAAAGGAGGTTTCCCCCTCGAAGAGGCTGAATTCTAAGTCATTGATCTATCTTTTCTATCTTTTTGTGAGCTGGTTTCATAACATTTGGTATCAGAGCTTTGGATTCTAGGGTTTCGCTGCTCCAAATAGGTCATCATGGAATTTTCGCTATAATTTTTTTCTATGACGTTTCAGAAGTGAAAAAAAAAAAAATTTGAGACGAAATTGCATTGAACCTCGGGTCCAAATTTCAGAGCTTTTTGCACTATATTTGAGGAGATATGATCTAAGGAAGTTGGTCTTTTTGCAGACTCCTGAATTACATTCCAAACAGGTGACCTGGGGAAAATCATCATAACTTTCTCTCTGAGCATCGGATTGAAATTTCATAAGAAGGTACAGAAAGAGGATGAACTGTAGTTTCTTGTATATATTTTTCAAAGCCAAAGGTCCAAACAGGGACACGTGGCACATCATACAAGTTCGCTATACTGAACTAGTCTATAATTAGGTCACTGTGGGAGATTTGGCATAACTCTTCCTTGGAGAATCCAATTTGGATTAGACTGGTGGCATTGGAAAGAGGACACGAGGGCTACTGCAGATTGAAATTTTAGAACTGGATGATCCGAAATTACATAGATACATCAGAGGCAATATCGAGCTCCTACAAAGTGAAAAAAGGTGTGTAGATTTTTTTAAATTTTTGCTTAAGCTTTGTTTGAAAAATTATTTTGAAGGAATTCAAAGGGCATGTGTTATAGACATTTTTGGGCACTGCAACCCCAAACATGAAATGTCCATAAACCAAGGGCTCCTAAGTCCCTAAAAGTGTTGTTCTAACCCCTAAAGGAACAAGGTCAACTGATTACAGCTTCTCCCAGAAGTTCTCCATGAAAAACTGCTCAGAACTAGTCAAAACAGGAACATTTCAGCTGCTCCATAGGCAAAGTGCGTTGCATCTCACCTAAATACACTGTGTGGGTGTGTTGCATTTCAAAATGCCCTTCTGTGGGGTGCGATGGGTGAGAAGTGACAAATGACAGTGTCATTCCGCGAGGTGGAGAGGCATGGAATCTTCCAGAAACTTCTCCTGTGACACTTGCCTCTCTGAATTCGACCAAGGATGAGTAAGAGATCATCAATCTCCAAGTGGAAGCAAGAACTATCAGAGGGAAGACACTAATCAAATCACAAGCTGACTCATCTCCCTTACAGATATCTATATATGGATCCCTCATCCCAGAGATCCAGAGGTTGGAATTTTGTATATTGTAAGGAATTGTTGTTGGTTTCTTGAGATAACATCAGAGTGTTGGGTGATCTAAGTTTTGTATGAGGTGAAGAAGGGCTTACTTGCTGAGAGGATGATGCTGGGTCAGAACAACTGGTTGTAACTCCCTTGGCTCTTTCTTGTTTATCAATAAAAGCTATTCAAGTTTTCCTCCATACTCTTGTGTCATTTATGTTTTATGCATTTATATGGTCAATTTACATCTGATCCTAGATTGTTTATGATTATAGATCCATGTTCTTGTATAGTTTTATGCTACTGTGATCCTACAGGTACTCTGTGAAGCTGGGCGTGCAAGGAAGTAAGTAGCGAAAGACCATCAAGAGAGAGAGGAATCAAACTAGGAGATTAGCGCAAGACAGAGGTTGGTGTTCTTTGTTCTTCTCTCATCTATATTTCATAAAGGAAAAACGAAAGTAGCTTTACTTTGTTTGTTTCTAAGGTAGCTACCACACCTTAGTGGGATAAGCAGTTCTGTGTAGACACTTTTCTCTGTAACAACATGGTAGAACATTATTATCGGTAATTGATGCCCCGAGGAAAGAAAATGCAAACACCTAGTAAGCAACTTGAAAGCTCTAGCATGACTCATGAAAAAGAGGAAGAAATTCTACATGATATATTAAAATTACAAGACCAAGTGCAACAATGTCACTCTCACAAAAGCTTACAGAAGCTAAGATAAATGGCGTAGAATCTAAGATAAAGGGCGTGGAAGCTAAGATGAATGGTGTGGAAGCTAAGATGGATGATTTGAAGATAGATTTGAAGACAGGCATGGCAGATTTGAAGATAGATTTGACAAATTTTCTACAAGAAATACTTACTAATGGTGAAAGGGTAGTAAAGGAAACTCATGATGCGAACAAGAGAAATGTTAATCATGATTTCATAGACTCTAATGTTGGATCAAAGACCCACCATATTCCAAAAATCGATATGAGGAATTTTGATGGCAAGGATCCCACAACATGGATATTACAAATGGAGCAATTTTTCGATCTCAATAATGTGCAAAACACACAAAAGGTACGTATTGCAACTTTATATTTGGAACCAAATAAGTTTGTATGGTATCAATGGCTTTGCTCTCGTAAACAAATTATCACTTGGGCAATTTTTACGAAAGAATTGACAGCACATTATGAGGATACAAAAAGCAACACTTTTTATAGCCAATTGATAAGTCTCAAACAAAAGGGTTCAATAATGGAGCACATTGAGGAGTTCCAAAAATTGAACATAAGGGTAAAAAATATTCAAGAGGAGCATAGGATTGATGTGTTCATAGGGATTTAAAGGATAATATCCAACATGATGTTCGCCTTTGGGAACTTGATTCATTAGAGAAGGCATTCAGGTTACCAAGAAAAATTGAAAGCAAAATTATGGCAACCAGGAAGCATACCACTCACAACTATAAATATGGCAGTGTTGTTGCCCCTAGTCTTCCATAACCTATAAGGTTTACACCACAACAATTGGAAGAAAAAAGAGCAAAAGGGCTTTGTTACAGTTGTGATAGCAAATACACTAAAGGTCATAAGTGTGTTGAGAAGAAATTATTCTACATAGATTGTGAAGAGGGAGAAGAAAAGGAGCAAGAAAGGTAAAAAAAGAGGATATACTCTAGGAACAAAGCCTAGATAAAGAAGAAATGAATCCGACCATATCTTGTAATGCATTGGCTGGAATTACCACTGCTCAAACCATCAAAATAGAAGGAAAAATCAAGAAGAAAAAGGTAATAGTTTTGATTGATTCAGGAAGTACCCACAATTTTATTCATTGTAAGATAGCAAAAGAATTGAATTGCTTCCTATATCCAGCACTAGAGTGTCAAGTGATGGTTGCAAATGGAGGAACGATAAATTGCTCTGGAAAGTGCCATAATATCAAGCTATCCATGGCAGAATATGTATTGAATAGCCCAATGCTTTCCATTCCAATGGGAGGTGCTGATGTTGTACTAGGAGTCCAATGGCTACAATCCTTGGGTACAATAGCTTTTAATTTTCAAGAACTTTTCATGAAATTTTCTGCGGAAGGAAAGGAAGTTGAATTAAGGGGTATTTCAGGGAAACCAAGAAAGATAATAATCTCTAACGGTATGACAAAGCTTCTAAAAATGGAACAAAGAGGTGTAATTGCACAATTATGTTCGTCAGATGTTTCCACATCAAAATCATCTATTTCTCCAGATCTCCAAAAAGTCTTGGACAATCATTCCAAGGTATTTGAGACTCCCAAAGGTCTCCCACCTATTCGTGATCATGATCATGCTATTCCTCTGATTCCAAGAAGTGTTCCTCCAAACATCAGGCTGTACAGATATCCCTATGCCCAAAAGAGTGAAATTGAACGTATGGTTGCAGAAATGCTAAAGGCTGGTATAATTCAACCTAGTCAAAGTTCTTTCTCTGCTCCAGTAGTATTGGTGCACAAGAAGGATGGATCATGGCACATGTGTTCAGATTATAGGGAGCTCAACAAGCTCACTATTAAAGATAAGTTTCCCATTCCTGTCATTGATGAATTACTGGATGAATTGCATGGATCAATTTACTTCACCAAGTTGGATCTTTGTTCAGGATATCATCAAATCAGAATGAAGACTGAAGACATTCCAAAAACAACATTTAGAAATCATGAGGGTCATTATGAATTTTTGGTCATGCCTTTTGGCCTTACCAATGCACCTTATACATTTCAAGGTTTGATGAATTCCATTTTCAAACCCTTCCTTAGAAAATTTGTGTTAGTATTTTACTAATCTACAACAAGTCTTGAAAGGATCATGTTGAACATGTTGACAAGGTGCTACAACTATTGGAGGAGAAACAATTATATGAAAAAAGATCAAAATGTTTCTTTGGAGTACAAGAGGTGGAATATCTGGGTCATATTGTATCTCATGAAGGAGTTAAGGTAGACCCTAGCAAAATTAAAGCCATTAAGGAATGGAAAATCCCCACATCCATAAAGCATCTGTGAGGATTTCTCGGGTTGACAGGGTATTATTGCAAGTTTGTTAAGAATTATGGGAGAATAGCATCACCTCTAACAACATTATTGAAGAAAGATGCATTTTCATGGACTTCAGAAGCAACAAAGGCCTTTGAACATCTTAAAGAAGCAATGTGCCAAGCATCGGTCTTAGCTACACAGGACTTCACAAAAACCTTTATTGTGGAATGTGATGCTTCAGGAAATGGAATTGGTGTTGTTTTAATGCAAGATGAAAGACCCATTGCTTTTGAAAGTCGTCCAATCAAGGGAAAGTTTTTACACAAAGATATTTATGAGAAGGAAATGTTGGCAATACTACATGCACTTAAGAAATGGTGACCCTACCTAATGGGAAGACACTTCAAGGTAAAAACGGATCATGATAACCTTAAAATGCTTTTTATAACAAATATTATCCTCCGAAGAGCAACAAAAGTGGGTCACAAAGATGTTGGGTTATGACTGTGAAATCATCTACAAAATGTTGGGTGTGGAGCCTGATTATCTTCTGTATTCAAATGTCTCAACCGGAAGTATACCCCAGGAAGACTGTACACCCCTCCACGTGGAGGGGATTTGTTCCCCCCGCGGGGGTTCGGGGGGGATAATCCCCTTGGTTGGGGGGTCCGAGGGCCAGCGGTCCCCCGGTGGGGGTTCAAGGGCAGCGCCCCCAAAGCTAAAAATAGATGTAAAATTGCCTTGTAAAAGTCTAGTAATTTCTAGTCAATCTGGGCCGTTCCTTAGGCGAATGATCTGACGGTAGAAGTTATGTTTAATTTAGGGTTTTTTTCCCTAGAAGGAAACCCCTCACTATATATGAGGGAATTGTATTGCGTCTATGTAGATCTGTATTTCGAGTGAGGAAGAGAGAGGAGATTGAGAGCGAAGAGGGTGTTACAGCGGATCTGCTGTAGGTTGTATCTCTTCAGTTTGCTAGATAATATAAAAGGAAGGATTGGTTGTTTCTCCGTGGACATAGCCCAAATTGGGTGAACCACATATATCTGTGTCTCTCTTGTTTTATGTTTTTTCTATGTTTATATTTCTGCAATATTTTATGTGTTCCATTGCTTCATAATATATAATTTTCTAACACAAAAAAGGGAAGCAAAATGTGGTGGCAGATGCACTCTCAAGAAAGGATGAGGATGTGGAAGCATTGTTGTGCGCCATTTCTATTATCCAACCAGATTGGATAAACAAAGCAAGGGAGGAATGGAAGAATGATGAAGAACTGTGGGCACTTATTCGAAAGTTACAACAAGATTCTGGTACATCTGATACATTTAGTTGGAAAAATGATTCGTTATGGTACAAAGATCACTTATACCTCTGTAAGAATTCCCAACTCAAACAAAATATTCTTATGGAATTGCACACTTCTCCCTTAGGAGGGCACTCAGGATTTTTAAAAACTTACCACAGGGTTAAGAAGGAATTTTTTTGGGATGGCCTTAAATCGGATATTCAAAAGTTTGTGGCGGAATGTTTGGTTTGCCAACAAAATAAAGTTGAAACAATTAAGACCCTGGGTCTATTACAACCTTTATCCATTCCATGCCAATGTTGGGAGGAGGTTTCAATGTATTTTATCATAGGTTTACCCAAGTCTGAGGGAAAGAGTGTCATCCTGGTGGTAGTTGACAGACTTACCACGTATGCACACTTTTGTGCATTATCACATCCATTTAAAGCCAGTACAGTTTCTACTACATTTATGGAAACAATTCAAAAGCTACATGGAAATCCAAAGATTATTGTAAGTGACAGAGATCCCATTTTCATTAGAAATTTTTGGACATAATTATTTTCTTGTCTCGATACTCAGTTAGCTCATAGCTCATCTTATCATCCTCAATCTGATGGGCAAACTAAGATAGTAAACAAATTTTTGGAAGGATATCTTCGTTGCTTTGTATCTAATAAACAGACACAATGTGTCAAATGGTTGCCTCTGGCTTAATAGTGGTATAACACTTCCTTCCATATATCAACAAAAATGACCCCATTTATGGCACTTTATGGATATCAGCTACCATCCATCACATCATATCTAAGAGAAAATTCTAAGGTTCAAGCAGTGGAACATCACATCGAGCATCAACAACAAGTCCTCCAGCTCTTAAAGGATAACCTCGTGTTAGCGCAGAATAGAATGAAACAACAGGTAGATCAACATTGCAATGAAAGAAGTTTTGATGTAGGTGATTGGGTATTCCTACAACTACAACCATATAAACAAATGTGCCTCAAGCAAGCTAAGAAGGATAATAAATTATCACCAAAGTATTATGGTTCGTACAAGGTGTTGCAAAATATTGGTATTATGACATACAAATTGGAGCTTCCTGCAGCTTCTCGAGTGCACCCAGTTTTCCATGTTTCATGTTTAAAGAAGATTATAGGCGAAAAGCTCCCAGTTCAAACAATATTGCCATAACTTGACGAGGAAGGAAAAATTATATTGGAACCGGAAGCAGTCACAGAAACAACAACTCAACAACTACGAAATTGATCAATTTCAGAGTATCTCATCAAGTGGAAGAACTTATCCACTGAAGATTCCACATGGGAGGATGAGAATTTTATACAGAAGCATCCAGAACTACTCAAGCGTTGAGGACAACACTTTTTTGAAGGAGAGGGGCATGTTAGGTCCCTATAATACTAGTGATTACCCCATTACTATTGTAGTTGTATCCCTTATTAATATTGTTGTGCCCCTATTGTCCCCATATTGTTATTACTGTGCCCCATAGAATCCCTCTATTGTTATTTTTGTGCCTTTATATTATTATTGTTAGGTTGGCTGGGTTATATTGTGACTCCTTAGACTCCTATATATAGAAAGGAGGTTTTGTCATTTGAATCATCAAAGAATCATTCATTTGTGTAATGTAAAAGAGGTTGCGTGCTCGAAGAGGTTGAATTCTAAGGCATTGATCTATCTTTTCTATCTTTTTGTGAGCTGGTTTCATAACACATTGTAAATTCATAACATAAAAAAAAGGTAAATAATTACCCATAGTAATTGTCGTCCCATGGTAAATGCCCATGGTATTAAATTAGCCATGGTCCAATCAACCCCAGATGACAGCTATAAAATATCTCACCTTGTACCAAATCATGGGGGTCTTAGAGGATATTCAAATAATCATTGTTGGCATGAAGCGAAGTATTGGTGTATCTCTTTCTTGGCATGAAGTGAAGTATTGGTGTATCTCTTTCTTGGCTTGTGGTGAACCCTAAAAGGGCACAACTAATATTGCAAGCCCAGTATGATATCACGTTGTGTTTTGTGAGGCTAAACGTGTTAGTTTTGTGGTGCAGGCCCAATCATATTGTTTTGGTCACTAGCCACAAGAGGCCCTATGTATCGATCTAACTATAATATGATCTGATCTAGCCTACAGGGGATGTGATTGGGTGTGATGATGATCTGAACCTAAAGAGAGGAGGATCGATCTAATTTTCTTTGTGTATGTTCTGCTACAGGTGGTCGATGGTCATGGAGTAATTGTAGTATTGATCAAAGCTAGCTTGTTCTACTATTATATATGCTCGATCTGATGACTGTGGGATTAATCTGATCTAGTGCGAGAGTCTGCGGGTTAAAATGCATGGATTGTTCTTTCATGGTTGTGTAGTGATGGGTGAGTGATTGGTAATTGGAATGTGTTCAATGCGGGTTGATCTGGTTATTATGTATCCATATAAAAAAATAGAACAAAAACATGATAGTTCAATGACTAGATAATAAGCCACTTCGAGAGGGCAACCTCCCTTTACATCAGATAAAAGAACAATTCATGGATGATTCAAATGACGAGACCTCATTAGTATATATAGGAGTCTAAAGGGTCAAAATATAATTAGGGCCTACATAACAATAATAATGTAGGGGCGCAACAATAACAATATGGGGGGCTACACGAATAGTTCTAGATGCTTTTGTATAAGATACTCATCCTCCCATGTGGAATTTTTAGCAGGTAAGTTCTTCCATTTAATGAGATACTCTGAATTCGATATATTTCATAGTTGTTGAATTCTTGTTTTCGTGATCACTTCAGGCTCAAAAATGATTTTTCCTTCCTTATCAAGTTCTAGCAATATAGTTTGAACTAGGATCTTGTCACATATAACCTACTTTAAGCATGAAACAAGGAAAACTTGGTGTACTTGCGAAGATGCAAGCAGCTCCAATTTGTATGCCATAGGACCAATCTTTTTGGGGCGATAATTTATTATTCTTCTTATATTTCTTAAGGGACATTTGTTTGTATGGTTGTAACTATAAAAATACCCAATCGCCCACATCAAAACTTATTTCACTGTGATGTTCATCTACCCGTTGTTTCATTTGATTTTCTGCCAAATTCAGGTTATCCTTTAAGAGTTGGAGAACTTTTTGTTCATGCTCGATGTGATCTTCCATTGCTTGAAAATTATAATTGTCTCTTAAAGATGATGTGATGGATAATGGATGATGGATGATATCCATAAAGTTCCATAAATGTTGAAAATGCAGCAAGAAAAGTCTCAATTTTGATTTTTGCCTTAATTAAAATTGAGGAAATTCGAAATTCCATATCAGTAGACAACTTGAGGAGTTAACTGAGGTGACATGGTGCTTGTCACTTAGTTAAGAACACTCATTTCAAGTTAATGAGTTGAGGTTCAGTTTACTTGTGTTGATTCCTAAAAAAATAGGAGTCTGTTACCCCGGAAAATTCCCTCTTGCGGACAAGAGCAATCTCCCTAGATCCTTGACAGAAACTAGAAACAAGTAGGACAATTGAACTAACTCTTTCCATAAGTTGGACTTGTTTGAATTATAATAATTAAGGCTAATGGATGAGCCTCTTACTTATTTCACGAAATGCTCGGTGAAGATCCCTTGTTGTGATTTGTTGCAGCTCCTCAATGCTTGACAAAACCTGCAACCATAGACCATAAAAGGATCAAAAGCGTATGTGATATAATAGTCAAAACAAAACTTAACCCAATGATCATTGAAATTAGGAATTGAATTTTCCTTAATAAACATTATAAACAATTATAAACCATTCATCATTCTAATAAGACAAATCATTGGGAGAAAGTGTTCATTTGTATTAATCAAAGATAAAGAGGAGCCTTACAACCTTTGCCTTGATGTCATGAGGTCCCTCCCAAATGCCTTGAATATCCTCCTTAGATGACAATCTTCCCAATCTCAAACTAACAACATAAGTTTTATCTTCTCTCAGTTCTGACCTCCTCAATCCCTCTACCCTCTATTCATTTTATTGGCCAAGAGGAAGAAGTTTCAGATCTAATAGAGGAGGATGAGACTCCTTAATTGAGGGATTAGGTTTCCATGAGAAAAGGGATTAAGATGCATCATCTGAGGTTTATATTTCGAATAGTCATCACTTGGAAACTTTCAGTTGGGAAATATTCGACCAACTATGTTTCTAGAATGTACGTTTTATTTTTACTTTCTTGAATTCACCTACATGGGTTTATAGTGGCAGACATAGCTCATCTTTGTGATGTTCTCAGAGTTAATTCCAGCGAATGCATGGGAAAAGCTAGAAAAATAGGCGCAGGTGAAACTTAACAAGGTGTGACAGTTATTTTCCCCAAATTCCTCATCTACTTCAAGATATTTTTGGTTGTTTGATTTCTAAGGGAGTTCATTCAAACAAGTTCACGGATAGTAAAAAGACCCATAAACTGATCAAGTGTCATGGCGACAAATTGACATGTAACAAATTGCCCCCTAAAGTGTGAAGTCTATAAAATAAGTTTAAAAGATTGAAGTGCTTTATCATTCCAAGGATCAGATCATTAGAGATAATGGTCAGAAACCTACAGGGAACATTCAAGGATTATAATGCAAATGTATATCAATAATAATCATTGAGGTAGGCATTCCCATACTCAGAGTAAAGCGAACTCACTGAACAAGCATGGAAAAACCAAAATCATATAGATAGTAGACACAACATGGATGCAACCATCTGTCATACATGGGTTTACATAATCATGAATATAAAATCTCCTTGCAACCGAGATTGATGAAACTGGATCCAGGGTCTTGATCTCAATCTCTATATCCACAATACAAATCTAACCATGCGAGTGAATGTTTGGAAGTTGAACATGGAAGAAGCCACTTGTTCAACGGTCAATGATGTGAAACATTAACAAGTGTGAGAGAAACCACCTATAATGACAATGGTTCTCAAGGTACTTCCAGTACAATTTATGAAGTGCGAATAGGTGATATGAAGTCGAACACTCGTAGAATTGTTCAATCGAAGGCCAATGATGAGAACCTATCGTCGAAGGCGAGAAACTTGTCATTAAGGCATGCAGTCTCAGGGTATTGAAGGTTTCTAGATCAACTTCCTAGATAACGAGCTGAAGTCGATAAGAAGCAACCCATCGCATGAAATCCTATGACATGAAACACAATGTCAAGTTCTGAAAATAGTTTGCAAGGACTTACTCAAGGATGGCTAACGTGATTGAAGGCTAGAATTTATAAAGGAACTTGAACTAAGGTTGAACTTCTCTTGAACACATAACGACACGAAAATTGACTTGGCAACATTTGACTTAACCATAATACAAAAAACCATGAATACTTTCAATGAGGTTCGATTAATTGTAAGACAAATGGATTTCCCAACCCGGACATGAAGGTGATGGAGTGTCATATTCAAGAGCGACATGCTACTTTTAGAAACGAAAATGTAAAATGGACACCTTTTCCCAATTCCCCCCCACCATTAATGGCAAGTACCTCTTTATTTTTTATAATCTTGAGGAGGATAACATATGCTTGGACTATAAGCTCATCCTTCAGATGAGTCCATTGAAGTACTTTTAGTGAACCCTAAGAAGGAATGGTCTGGTCCCGTTATGCTTAATTGGTCCTATATTGCATAGTTTTTACAAGTATAGTAATGGAGTAACTCTATATCATTTTCTTTCAAAGAGTTTGAAAAAGACACAAAAAGGAAACTCATTCATTTATTTTACCATAAAATTTTAACGAGCCCATAGAAAGTGAAGCTCAACATTTTTCAGTTTTAGAGAGTCAAAAGAAAAACATAAGTAGACTCCATTAGGTTCTTTTTTCATAAGTTTTAGTCCCTCGCGTCCGAAAAAGGATAAAATAATACAAGAGAGAACTCTATTGACCATGTTCGATTGAGAGAACTCTATTGACCATGTTCGATCAATGTATACCATTCTCATAAATAGTCCTAAATCAGTCCGTAAAAGGGGTAAACTTGTATGAGTGGACGATTGTTCATTTACTTTTACGAGTTTGAACAAGGAATTACTCGACAATCTTTTCATTTTTAAAAGTCTGAAAAGGGCTTAAAAGAGGACTCTATGATTTTCACTCTTCATAATTTTTTAAGGGCATGAAAAGTGATAAAAGTCTGCTAAATAGTCAAAATGATTTATCCTTTCTTCGTAACCTATCCAGCACATTAAAACTCAATAAATCGTTATAATTGCTAAAAAATATAATATTTTCCTCCTAAAAGGTTTTAAATAATAAAATAATATTTTCTATCTTAAAAAACCCTATGAAAGTGGGAAAAGTAAATTATTTTTCACCATTTGCATTTTTACCATTTGGGAGCAAAGAGAGGAGCTTTTACCACCAGACTTCCAGGACTAATTCCGAGCTAACCGGTGGACGAAATCACAAACAGTTTCTTCCAGGTGGAAGATCTCTCCTTAACATAACTTTTTGTCTGTTCAAATTTCCATTTTAAGCTTTCAGTTAATTTTTTGGGGCAAGGTTATGTCAAAAAGTGCACCCTCGGCCACGCGTTGATTTCCTTCATTCAGGCCCGTGCAGTCGGGTAAAATTTTACACATGGAAAATCGCGACTTGCATGTATTTTTTCTTGAAAAAATCATACAACTGCACCCTGTTTGTAAAACGACGGCAGCATAGGTGGCAAGGGTTTATTTTTTACAAGATTTGGGCCCCAAAAATCATGAGATGGTTTTCAAAAATGATTCTAACCTTTTTAAAATGGTCATTTCAGGCTAATTAATATTTCAAAATGGAGTGGAGGGAAAGAGAGCATGAAGCCAATGATTGGCAGCTTTGGCAGATCCAACTACCATGTAGGTTCTAAGAACTTGTGGCCTCTTGAAATACTAGCTCATTCCTGGGATGAAAGCTCAGGTAGATCTAATGTCATGGCTGGTAAGAACGTGGAATGTCAAAGAACAATGTTTTGTGATCGCAGATCATCATGTTACCATTGACGTCAATGACACATATTGCTTGATTGGGTTGTCTCGTCAGGGAGTTGACATTTCATTATTTGGACAAAGGACGAGAGGAGATACTGCTGATGGGTATCTACAACGCTTTTGCATGGGTGCACCACCCAAGGATGGTAGAATTGATATTTAGACCATCGAGCTCTTGCCCTTGAGGACGATTACTTTCACTATTAGGAAGTGGTGTGGTAGCATTGCCCTTCATTTAGCCACATGGGTATAGATGCAGATTGTCGTGGAATGTTGGGAATCCACGATGTTCAATTGGTGCGAGGTTGTGGTTTTAAACATGAAGGGACAACTGATCAAATGCAAGAATGGGAAACTAAAGAATTTCAGATACGGTGCCATTCTTATTGCTTTTGCCTTAAAGAGGATTCCTCTTCTCTGACCACAACATATTCTAGCAGATGAGGGGGATCTTAGGGATCCGCGCATGATGAGGTGGGTTGCACTGATGGCACATCATGGAACAGTAGTGAGGTATACTCCCGAGTTTTTTGACTGGTTAGGTCAACAAATCGTTTTGATCGAGGACTTTCCATATGTCGAAATGGATTACAAAGGTGATCTCGATATCCCACTTCCAACCAGAACTCAATGGGGTGTTCTAGGTGAGAGTTTCTCATTTTGAAATATTTTAAATATTTTAAATTTTTTTATGTGTTTTTGTCTTCAAAGGCTAATTATCATAAATGCATGTGCAAATGTGGGCCCAAATCGACCAGCGGGGCTGAGGCGATTTGACAGATGAGGCGAGCAACCTATAGCAGTTGTGGTTGGTAACCCAGAGGTAGTAGAGATTCTGACAAAATTGGAACACAACCTAGAGAGGTTGAGTTTGGATATCCCAGACATTGGGACAGATGTGTTGGTTTGTGTTATATTCTTTCCACAACTAGCCCACGTAGTTAACCGGGGGGTTAGAGGGGGGGTAGAGCACCCCCTTCTTTGCGTTGATTGCACAGTAGGGGGGTCACAAGGGGTTTGAGGAGGGTAGGAAGCCCCCATCTACAGGGTCCGGGTGGCACCCTGAGGAAATTTTTTTTGGATCCTATATTAGGTTGGGTGGACCTACCTATGGTTTTGTGCATGGTTTTTCACACATGGTTTTGGATGCGATGGTTTTTGGTCCATGGTTTTGGACGCGATGGTTTTTGGTCCATGGTATTAGATGCTTCATCATGTATAAATATGTATTGTAACATTGAAAGGAACATAATGAAAAATCACTAGTAGTCCCGGTTTTGGGATCCAGGGGAAAATATCTGTGTATATGTGTTTTATGTGTCATGATCTCGCATTGTTTATTTTCTGTGTTTTATAATTCGTATGCAGGTAATTTCTTTATGGGGTTAAAACCTACATTTGGTATTAGAGTTGTTTTGGCTTCAAGGGGATGCCTTTGTTGCTGAGGGGTTTCGCTCGGGCCTGTGGTAGACCCTGTTTAGTGGGAGATCTATGGGATCGATTTTGGTGGTGAAAGAAGATGGCAAGCAGTGGAAAGATAGAGATCGAGAAATTTAATGGTCAGAGTTTTGAGTTGTGGAAACTCAAGATGGAGGATCTATTGGTGGATAAATATCAGTGGATCGTGGTAGATCCGGGTACTAAATCAACGGGAGTGTCCGATGAAGAATGGAAGAAGTTGGATCACAAGGCAAAGAGCACAATACGATTGTGTGTCGCAGATTCAACATTGATGAATGTATCAGGGGAAGCTATGGCTAAGGCTTTGTAGGACAAGTTAGGGACATTGTACCAATCTAAGTCTTTGG